>SJYX01002030.1:168357-216834 GCA_006410675.1 Oreotragus oreotragus
AGGAGGAGAAGGGGACGACCGAGGATGAGATTGCTTGATGGCATCACGGACTCGATGGACGTGAGTCTGGGTGAACTCCGGGAGATAGTAATAAACAGGGAGGCCTGGCGTGCTGCGAGTCATGGGGGTCGCAAAGAGTCGGACACAACGGAGCGACTGAACTAAACTGAACTGATACTTGAAATTTTACAGGTCAGGATTTAGGCTCATAAAGTGAAGTTCCCAAAGTGCATGACAAAGCAAACTGGAAAAGCTAGGAGTGTAAGCCCCAGCTGGCTGGTCCCAAAGCCATACACTTTTTAGCATGGATTATTCCTCACTTCCAACATGTCCTTCTGCTATGGTCCAAGCCAGACACAAGTTCACACACTATCCCTGGGCTAAGGATATATTTTCATATTTCCTAAAAGCCATCATCCCAAAGCTTTCTTCAGTGTAGATCCTCAACATTCTGTCCTTGAAGAATCTCAACTCACGATGTAAAGAATTTACCAATGTTCTTCATGTGTCTCCCTTCCCCAAAATTCAGAGGTAAACATATGTCAAATGAGTCCTAACAACATGCAGTAGTCTCACAAAGTTTCAGAATTTAGAGTTCATTCAAATAATTATTTTTAAATGGTTTTTACTTGTATTAATAACTTTGACACTAATAATGTAAGCTTTAAATAATGTAAATGCCTGCTTTTCCCAATTAGAAAATTATGATCATTGCTGGAAATTGGGATAGAAGTTTTCTTAACTGATAGCCACTTAACAGACTTGCTGGATTAATCAGCACTCTTCATTTTCTCTGTAAAGCATACTGACTAAAGCCAGAGGATACTGAGCTTGCTTGTGGCTGGCAAACCTTTCTCTGACATATTTGCAATGTCTCCTCTCACTGGTGATTTGTATGCTCACCAGAATAAGGTTATTTATTCACAAACTCATTTATGCCAGTTGTACCTATTAATGTGTTTATGGAGTATAATTACATGTCACATAAACCAAGAAAATATGAGTATGAAAGGAGAATTATTGAGTCTATAAAAATAATTTGAATTCTTTGGAAAGACTTGATAAAGACAAGTAATTAAAATTTGCTATTGAGTTAAGTGTGGGTATAATCACTTTTTTAATCATAATAATCTGTACTAAGATTGTTTCCAAACCTCTTTAAATCCTTACTAAAGAAGCCAAAGCAAAATAGTTTTTATGACAAGAAAAAAAAAAGAAAGAAAGAAACTTCTATTAGCAGAACTTAAAAAAAAAAAAAAGCTGTACCTTTCAAGAAAAATCTAGGAAATAAATAAATATTTATAGGTTGAAAGTTTAAATAAAATATAATATTTAGCACATGTATTTTTTCTTTTGAGTCTCTCCTTTAAATTATTAATAGTTGACCAGCTACCTAAAATAATCATGCTTAATAAAAATCACCAGTAATCCTACCAGCAAAATATGAATCACAATTAGCATCACAGCACATTTCCTCAAATTCTGTTCCTTCCATTCATTCCACATGGATTCGGATTAGGTCATGGGGCTTCCCTGGTAGCTAAACTGGTAAGAATCTGCCTGCAATGCAGGAGACCCCAGTTAGACTCCTGGGTTGGGGAACTCCCCTGGAAAGGGGGTAGGCTACCTACTTCAGTATTCTTAGGCTTCCCTGGTGGCTCAGATGGTAAAGAATCTGACTGCAATGCAGGAGACTTGGGTTTGATCCCTGGGTTGGGAAGATCCCCCGGAGGAGAGCATGGCAACATACTCCAGTATTCTTGCCTAGAGGATCCTATGGACAAAGGAGCTTGGCAGGCTACAGTCCACGGGGTCACAGAGTCGGAAATGACTGAGCAACTAAGCACAGCACAGTAAAAGATTAGTTTATACTGTACATTCAAGTTTGTAGCTCTCTCATTTACTGACAAGTTTATAGCAAACATTTTCTTCTATAAAAACTTTTTCTTTTCCAAATTAACTTTTAGTTTATATAGTGTCCTATTATAATAGTCTATCTCATGTGCAATAAAAATGCACAGCTCAATGACTTGCCATGTTTATACATCCACATACCAAAGCTTAAATCAAAATACAAAACATAACCATCAGCACCCCTAGAAATTTCTCTCATCCTTCTCTCTAGACAGTTATAACCACCACCACTTCTGAGGTATCAACTTGCTGATTTTTATTACCATGGGATGCTTTTGGCTGGACTTGAATTTCATATAAATGGAATATTTATTATACAGCATGGATTCTTTTGTGTCTGGCTTCTTTAGTGCAACCTAACATTTTTAAGATTTGATCATGGTGTTGGATATGGCAATTTCTTCCTTTTCATTAATGAGTAGTATTCTATTGTATGGGGCTTCCCTGGTGGCTCAGACAGTAAAGAATTTGCCTGCAGTGTGGGAGACCTGTGTTCAATCCCTGGGTTGGAAAGATCCTCTGGAGAAGGGAATGGCTACCCCCTCCAGTATTCTTGCCTGGAGAAGGCCATGGGCAGATGGGCCTGGTAGACTACAGTCCACGGCATTGCAAAGAGAACATACTATAGTTAATTTGCACTTTCTCCTATTGACGAACACGCAGTAGTTTCCAGTTTTTAAGGATGCTATATGAACATTCTTCTACAAGCCATACTGTGGACATACGTTTTCATTACTGAGTCACTGAGTGTAAATATATTTACCTTTATAGAAATCACCAGTTTTTCAAAGTGGTAAAAGCATCTTACATCCTCACCAACAGAGTGGGTTAGTTCCAGTTATTCTCAGGTCCTCACCATCATTTTCAGAATTTTTTGTTTTATCCATTATCCATTCTTTTGGATGTGAGATGGTATCTCATTCTATTTTTGATTTGCATTTCACTGAAGAGTAATGATGTTAACTTCTTTTAGTGTCCTATAAACATATTTTCAGTAGCTGAGTTATTCTATGTTGTGGATACAATTATATTCACCTTCTTAGCTACATCTCCCCTACCCACCTTACATAATTTCTCTCCAGTATCGTATTCCAGACAGAGTTATCTTAAATTATGTCATCTCTTATGAGACAATTAAGGCTATTTATTCTGAACATGCTATAGCAAGTAAGTCAGCCTCCATCACTTGCATTTGGGCAGAGACTCAAACAGGAATAGTAGTTGGAAAGGTTTTATAATGGAAAAAGGGAAGTCTTTGATGAAGGCTGTGAGAATGGGAAAGCTACAGGCAGTCTTACTAAAAGAGAAGCATCCAGTGCAATTGGTTATGGACGTATATTTGGCTTTCTCTGCTTGGTGCTTAACTGGAAGGGGGGATTAAAAAGAAACCTGTCAGTTATTAAGTTATTAATCAAGTCCTGGCTATTTGGAGCCTATTATTACAGGACCCATCATTTAGCTTCCTGGACTGTCACTGGAGATAGCAATCTGGCTTTCTACAAGTCTGATTTATACCAGGCTGGCTTCCTGGGTTGTTTATTATAGATAAGGGGTTGGTTTTCTGGGTAGATTGCTGCAGGTTTTGAGGTCAAAGATTTATTTTTATATATGATCTGGCCATTGAATATTCAGCCTTTTCATGAATTCCCTGCCCTCTGCTATGGTTCTGTGTTCTCCTCTCTTCCTTTGCTCACGGATATTGGCCAAGACAGCTTCTGATAAGTCCACTGATATTTCAAACTCAGACCTACCTCCCAGTCTCTACACACGCCACAGGCTTGGTTAACTCCTTCTCAGTCTTCGTGTCTCAGCATTAATGTAATTTCTTTCTTTAGACAGTCTTTCCCCAAAGAGTCTGAGTCATGTTGATGTATGGAGGAAACCAACATAATATTGTAAAGCAATTGAATCAAGAATAAATAAGTAAAAGCAAAAAAAATAAATAAATAAAATCAGTTTGCACCATCACTACTTTGCTAACTATTAACCATTGTTGGTTTTCTTTATTTCATTTACAATTTTGTGATTATTCTTATTTCTTTTCCTGCTTTTATTTCATCTGGCTGCTCCACTGAATTGTAAGTTTTTAGAAGCAAGATACAGTTTTTGCCATTATATTTCCAGTACCTAATAGAGTGCCTAGAACAGAATAGCCTTCAATAGAAATGTGTTCAATGACCACTTTGTCTGACTCTCTCACTCTTCCTATCTTGCTTTTAAGACTAGCAAATTACAAAGTTTACATACACTGTGACTTTTATAAGAGTTAGAAATATCATGATGAAAATAATTATTAAACATTATCAAACCAGTATGGCTAATATCTTAAATTAGAGTTATTATCATCCTTATGCAGCATATAGATCATTATTTTTAAATCCTATTCTTCAAATAGTCTAATAGGATTATAGTTCAAATATATGTAATGTATCAAAATTACTTTCTATAATTTGTGTTCCTTAATAAACTAATCCAAGATTTCCAATGGAACAACAAAAACCTCTAACATCAAAAACACTTTATAGAAGAAACAAAGAAAATGCATTACAATTTACTTCTGATTTGTTACATTTTGTAAACTAATTCTGAGCATACTGAAAATTGACAAAGGACAGCAAATAGTGTAGTACTCTACAACACAAATAAATAGTAAAATCATGTACCTGTTCATTAGCAATTTTTTGAGAATTCAGAAGTCATGTCAACATCTTCTGGAGATTCACATTCATCTTTAATGATAGCAAGAGTATTAGCTCCTGCTTCATATGTATAAGTTTACGAATGAAAAAGGAGGCAGCCACTTTAATTACTTGGACACTAACCAAATATGAGTCTCCCTTATCATTTTACTTAATAATTAGAATCTCAAAAATGATTCCTTTTAAATTATTTTTTCACATCAAGCTGTCATTCTAAGAGAGAATGGTAAAATACTAGGTTTTCCAGTTATAAATATCAATTAGGATACTGCGCTTTCTTAAGTCTAGAAATCAGGACACAGATTGATGGACAACAAACAGAGGCACTGAAAATGAGGATCCTGTAAAAATCTGTTCCTATCATTTCTTCTCCCTTCCCGGACTAACTGTGGACACGTGATGGGGGGCATGTTATCCTTGCCAATGGACCTAAGTGACAAAATGTCTTTCGTAGTCTTTCAAGGTGTTAAGCATTAGAGCTGAGGAGGGGTGACACTGTTGCCTTTATCTCTGCACCTTTTAAGACTAGGGAATCCATTCAATGTTGCATGCAAATTCCAAAATGGTGATTACCTTCAAAATATATGATAAACATATGCTAATGAGATAAGCTAACAAGGGCAAAAAATCCACTTTATAATACAATCATAAGAGAAAGAGGTTTAAGTAGGTATGAGGAAATTATCATAAATGTCAAGGTTCAAAAAATTATAATAAAAAGGATTGATGTGTTTTATACATGCTAAATCACTGATGGGAATTTATTATCTACACAATACTCCCATCCAACAGAAAAACAGGCTTAGCACATAGCAATAACTTTTGTAAAACATTACCATTTAATTTTACATTTTTCTCTCCATTTATGCCAAGCTCATAAATTAAAAATATTACTATGCATTAAAAGGATATCAAAACTTTTGAAGGAGGTGTGAAAAGTATTTTGTTACTAATTGCATAAAAAAGAAGCAATTAGGTACTGGTTATTTTTGTAAGCATAGCATCTATATCTCTCTCAGGAGTGAATACCAATATCTCCTTTATCAAGACTACAGTGAAAACTCATATGAAATTAGTGTTTTCCAGGATAAAATTAAGTGCAAGGAAAAAAGGCATTCACTTTATATTAAGAAATTTAAACAAAAATAAAAATAGATATCATTTAAGCTTTCTTAGGAGAGGCCATAAAAATAACCTCAAAGGAATCAAACCAAAGCAAGAGGAGATTAGCTTGGAGGAGAAGCCATAACATTCTAGAGAGTTTAACAAATTTCTGGAAAATAGAAATTGAAGAAAGGCATGTTAACTGCTGAAAAGATAATGAAGTTAGGAATATCCCTAGGTGGAGGCTGCAATAAGAGTAGGATTTAGTCTCCTTTCTTTTCTCTAGGGTCCCCAAGCTCAGAAGTGGGAGTGAGAAGCAAATATTAAAATATGTAGACTAAAGAGGAAAAACCCACACCATTTTCCTTTTCCCACCAAGTGCAGAGCAAGAGCAACCCATGATGGCAATTTGTAATCCAAGCAAATATATCAGAGAAATCTTCTTTAAACAGGTTGAATAAATTGACTAGAAAAATTAAGACTTTGATTTTGAGTGTTGATTCTGCATCATATTTTTATGAAACAGAAGAAAATATCCTAGAACCTTTGCATATCATAAATCTTTAGACAAAGGGAGCCTTCTGAGTACTAAGCAGATTCAGTGAAGACAGACACACACCTTTTACTTTTAGATGATTGAAAACTAAAATGTATTCCAAGTTTGAGAAGAATAAATAAAATTATGATACAAGTGAGGCCTGACTATACACCTAATTATGGATAGCCACTGATTCTGGCTTTTGCAGCCTGAGTCAAGTTGAAGGTTCATTCTGCACCTTAACAGCGTAATGCCATGCTTGCCTTCTCTGATGTTGCACTGTAATATCCGTATGTTGTGTGAAAGTACCCAAAAAAGAACTAATTTAAGGATAAAAATTATCCAGTCTTCAACTGACAAAGCCATTCCAATAGCCTGACAAGGACTACGCTGAGTTCACAGCACTAAGTCCAGAAATTCCCTTAGCTCTGTCATTTGTAAGATGGAATTTAAATCAAGAACACATAGGACCCAGGCCATAATGAATTCTAGCTCATATAAAAGTAAGTTTTCAAGCAAAGATAAAAAAAAAAAAAAAACAGTTTCATGACAATTATCCAATTATAAATAGCAGCTCTTAGGCAATGAATTAGATGTTATGTTTTAAAAGTCAAAATTCAAAGGTAAAGAAATAAGAGATCTTAAAAGTTTCCAGGGTAGAATTTGGGAGAAGAGATTGTATACAAAACAAATAAACAACCAAACCAATACTTAGGGTGGTGTTAGATTCCTTATCCAGAAATCTTTACGCCAGAAGACAATGGGGCAGTACTTTCAAAGATCCAAGGAAAATTATTTTGAACTAGATTTTCAGACCAGTTATACTATCAATCAAATCTGAGAGCAAAGGCATTGTCACATGCCTAAAGGCTTATAAGTATTCTTGCCAAGACTGCTTCTGAGTTACTTGAGAACATATTGAAACAAGCAAACTCAGTCAAAATCAAGAAAGGGAAAATGTGAGATCCAAAAAATGCTAGAACTTATGTAGAAGTGCAATGAATATAATCATAATCTCCCAATCTTCAAAGTGGAATAAAAATACAAAACACAATTGATCAAGAATACCAAGAAAATAGCACCAAAAAAAAAAAAATCTTCAAAAAGAAAACTCATGGTATAAATGCCGTCTGACAATAGAATGATTAAGAGACTGGAAGTGATATGGTGATCAAGCATTATTTTTGTTTCAAAAAGAAGAAATGAAAGACAATTAGAAACTCCAGGGAAGCCCACATGCAAGCATGCGCAGACACACACACAGAGTGAAATACACGTGGCATGATTCTCAGGTTCTGACGGTGTGTAATAAAGATAACTCATTTGCACCATAATGCTAGAAACATTATTTTTCAGGTGTACAAGGGTCATAATTTTGGATCAATGAGAAAAATATAATCCTAGCCTATCATTCCAGAAAAGGCGATGGCACCCCACTCCAGTACTTTTGCCTGGAAAATCCCACGGATGGAGGAGCCTGGTAGGCTGCAGTCCACGGGGTCACAAAGAGTCAAACACGACTGAGCGACTTCACTTTCACTTTTCACCTTCATGCATTGAAGAAGGAAATAGCAACCCACTCCAGTGTTCTTGCCTAGAGAATCCCAGGGACGGGGGAGCCTGGTGGGCTGCTGTCTATGGGGTCGCACAGAGTTGGACACGACTGAAGTGACTTAGCAGCAGTGGCCTATCATTCAGCTTTGCACAGAATAACATTTATACAGGAAAATGGTTAAATGCCATTTATTATCAACTCTTAGAATCAAACTATAGAGAAAGCACACACAATTAAGGATAGAAAACAGAATGTAAAGGCTATTATCCCTCCTATCATAAAAAGAAAAAACTACAGCTGTCAACTGCTAGAAGGAAATTGGATGAGATAGGTGAAGACAATAGTAGAGGGGAAAAAATCCCAACTTAACTAAGAAGTGAAACTTGAAATTTAATAAAACAAGAAATCATTCTTTGAGTATATTATTTAAAACTACAGCATAATCAATAAAGTAACTGAAAATAATAACTTTGAGTAAGGACTGGAAATAGTGCATAAAATTGATAAACTAAGAAAAAGTGAAATATTTTTGTTATTTAGAGTTATATGATATTCCTCCGGCTTCCCAGGTGGCACAGTGGTAATGAATCTACCTGCCAAAGCAGGAGATACAAGCGACTTGGGTTGAATCCTTGGGTGGGGAAGATTCCCTGGAGTAGGAAATGGCAACCTGATCCAGTATTCTTGCCTGGAAAATTCCATGGACAGAGGAATCTGGTGGGCTACAGCCCATGGGGGTCACAGAAAGTAGGATACTACTGAGCACACATGCATACAACATTCCACACCTTGAGACTAAAGATCAAATAGCCAAATGGGCTATTATTGCTCTTATTTTCAAGCTACTGCGTCAGATCCCTCTTGTACACAGCCTAACAGATTCTTAGTCTTACCTTTGTTTCCAGTCAAGCCCATGGCAATTACTTTGTACAGGTCTCAATTCATAACACCTTGATTGCCCCTTAAGTAGGTGCTGCGTGCTGTGCTTAGTCGCTCAGTCGTGTCTGACTCTTTGTGGCCCCATGGACTGTAGCCCTCCAGGCTCCTCTATCCATGGGATTCTCCAGGCAAGAACACTGGAGTGGGTTGCCATGTCCTCCTTCAGGGGATCTTCCCAATCCAGAGATCGAACCCAGGTCTCCCGTCTCCCGCATTGCACACAGATTCTTGACCATCTGAGCCACCTACTGCCTTTAATGGATTTTCCTCTATATTCTAGTGAATCTTTGATGTGGATGAAGAGCGCATGTCAGTGGGAAGCATTAGTGTACAGCCTATAGAGTTTGGAATTCAATGATCAAATGCTTCTCCAAGCCATTCTTGGGCAGATAATCCTGAGAAACACTCTACACACTTTTAAAATCTTTGTGTAACTGAACTGCAGTTGCCCCCATGGGGACCAACTCAATAACTGCTGCTGCTGCTAAGTCGCTTCAGTCGTATCTGACCCTGTGCTACCCCATAGACAGCAGCTCACCAGGCTCCCTCGTCCCTGGGATTCTCCAGGCAAGAACACTGGAGTGGGTTGCAATTTCCTTCTCCAATGCATAAAAGTGAAAAGTGAAAGGGAAGTCGCTCAGTCGTGTCTGACTCTTCGCGACCCCATGGACTGCAGCCCACCAGGCTCCTCTGTCCATGGGATTTTCCAGGCAAGAGAACTGGAGCGGGGTGCCATTGCCTTCTCCAAACTCAATAACACTCCTTTACAATAATTTGTCTTTCCTTTTTAATTTTTCCCACTCTCTCCCTTCTCTGCACTATCACCTCTCAAATAAACTACATTCCCAGAGGCCCTTTTCCCAGAATCAACAGACAAGGCAAACACAGACTAAGACATCTCTTCTACATCCCTTTCTTTTATTTCTTTACTTTTTACCATATGCACGCATTAATTTTATTTTAAAATTCTTATGAATATTCACATTATTTGTTATAGATCATGCATTCCTTTCATACTTATCACAAGTGAAGAGTTTTAATTTCTCTTCTCTGGTTCATTGATAATTGTTGCTATGCACTAGGCACTCACTATGTGCTTAAAATGATTTCTCATGTTAAGAAAGATGCTACATCTAGAATCACAGAAGAGAATAACAATGAACTTACAAAATCCTTGTCAGTGGAGTATCAAACTGGGAAATACAAAGACAGTTCAGTTCAGCTGCTCAGTCGTGTCCGACTCTTTGCGACCCCATGCATCACAGCACACCAGTCCCTGTTCATCACCAACTCCCGGAGTTCACTCAGACTCACGTCCATCGAGTCCGTGATGCCATCCAGCCATCTCATCCTTGGTCGTCCCCTTCTCCTTCTGCCCCCAATCCCTCCCAGCATCAGAGTCTTTTCCAATGAGTCAACTGTTCGCACGAGGTGGCCAAAGTACTAGAGTTTCAGCTTTAGCAGCATTCCTTCCAAAGAAATCCCAGGGTTGATCTCCTTCAGAATGGACTGGTTGGATTTCCTTGCAGTCCAAGGGACTCTCAAGAGTCTTCTCCAACACCACAGTTCAAAAGCATCAATTCTGCGGCACTCAGCTTTCTTCACAGTCCAACTCTCACATCCATACATGACCACAGGAAAANCATTCCTTCCAAAGAAATCCCAGGGTTGATCTCCTTCAGAATGGACTGGTTGGATTTCCTTGCAGTCCAAGGGACTCTCAAGAGTCTTCTCCAACACCACAGTTCAAAAGCATCAATTCTGCGGCACTCAGCTTTCTTCACAGTCCAACTCTCACATCCATACATGACCACAGGAAAAACCATAGCCTTGACTAGACGGACCTTAGTCGGCAAAGTAATGTCTCTGCTTTTGAATATACTATCTAGGTTGGTCATAACCTTTCTTCCAAGGAGCGTCTTTTAATTTCATGGCTGCAGTCACCATCTGCAGTGATTTTGGAGCCCCAAAAAATAAAGTCTGACACTGTTTCCATTGTTTCCCCATCTATCTCCCATGAAGTGATACAAAGACAAGAAAAGTACAGTTTAGAACTGACAACATTCCCATGATGATTGAGCCTGAATCTCTTTCTTCTTTTTATAAAACAGCACAATAAGGTTTCCTTCTCAGGAAACTGAAATGAGTTTTTAATGATTTCAAGTACTTCTTGAAGCCTGAGTGCTGAGATTTCACCATGTATTATATATTTAAACTATTCAGTTCTCAAAAGCCTGAAGTAAATAGGAAGTGCTCTGAGCAAGGTATCAGAAGATAGGGATCTTTGATTTACCTCCACCTCATTTTTATTGTAATATTGATTACAGGAATTAAAACCTTCTGAACCTCAGTTTCCTCATTTTAAAGATAATGTTAAATCTGCAGAATATCAGGAGTTACTACTAAAGGTTAATAAGCAAATATGTGCAAAACTCTTAGGAAACAATTAGTATCAATTATTTTGCAGTATCAGGCCATTACCATAACCCTGGGAAGAGAATGACAACCTCCATTAACAGAATGTCCAAACTGAAAAGTTTTGAGGCTGAAACCCCACAGACAATTTGTGGGTGTTCTAAAGCCAGTTCCGTGAAAAACTTGCCCAAAGCAGCCAGGAGAAGTACATTGTTTGCTGTCACATTATTTAGAAAAAATATGAGTTACTTGCTAAAACTTAAAGGAAGTTAACATAATTTTCATTTCCTTAGGACATACACCCAGAAAAGATATTGCTGTATCAAATAGTAGTTCTTTTTTAAACTTTTTAGGACCCTCCACACTGTTTTCCATACTGCTTGCGCCAACTTACATTCCCACCAACAGTGCACAAAGGGTTCTCTTTTCTCCACATTCTCATAACACCTGTTATCTTTTGATATTTGCAGCACAGCTTTTCTAATAGTTGTGAGGTGATATCTCTTCCTGGTTTTAATTTGCATTTCCCTGGTGATTAGTGATGTTGAGCACTTTTTCATGTATCTGTTGGTCACTTATATGTTTTCTTTGGAAAGATGTTTGTTCAGGTCCTTTTACCCATCTTGTCATCATGTTTTCTTCTATTGAGTATCATGCTGCTGCTGCTGCTGCTAAGTCGCTTCAGTCATGTTCGACTCTGTGCAACCCCATAGACGGCAGCCCACCAGTCTCCTCCATCCCTGGGATTCTCCAGGCAAGAACACTGGAGTGGGCTGCCATTTCCTTCTCCAATGCGTGAAAGTGAAGTCGCTCAGTCGCTTCCAACTCTTCGCAACCCCATGGTCTGCAACTTACCAGACTCCTCCGTCCATGGGATTCTCCAGGCAAGAGCACTGGAGTGGGGTGCCATTGCCTTCTCATGAGTTCACTATATATTTTTTGGTATTAGTCCTTTATCAGTGATATGATTTATAAGTACTGTCTCTCTTTTCATAAGTTTCCTATTTCTGTTGTACTTTTGCTATGCATAGATTTTTAGCTGGGGGAAGTTGATTTTTGTTTTTGTTGCTTATACTTTTGGTATCATGTCCAAAAAATCATTGCCAAGACCAATAACAAGGAGTTTTTCCCCATATGTTTTCTTCTAAGAGTTTTATGACTCCTGGTCTTATGCGTAAGCCCTTAATCTATCTTTAGTTAATTTTTATTAGTGGGGTAAAATAGCATGGTTCAATTTCATTCTTCTGCATCTGAATATCTAGTTTTCACATCATTTACTGAAGAAACAGTCCTCTACTTGTTGAGCATTCTTGGCTCCCTTGTCAAGTATTAGTTGACCATATATATGAAGGCTTTTTTCCTGGGCTCTTTTTTCTGTTTCATTGATTTATATATCTGTTTTTAGGTCAATACCACATTGTCTTGGTTATTATAGCTTTGTAAAATAGTTTGAAATTGGTAAGTATGATGTCTTGCTTATTATCAAGATTGCTTTGGCGATTCAAGGTCTCTTGTGGTTCCATATGAATGTAGATTGTCACATTTATGTGAAAAATAGCATTGAAATTTTGATAGGGATTACATGGACTTTCAGTAGTATGAACATTTAAACAACATTAACTCTTAACAATCCAAGATCACAGGATATCTTTCCATTTACTTATGACTCCTATTGCTTTCATCAATGTCTGATAATTCATCAATGTCTTTATTTTCTTAAATTAATTTTTAAGCATTTTATTGATTTGATGCTGTTGTGAATAGAATTATTTCCTTGATTTCTCTTTCTGATGTTTAATTATTAGTGTATAGAAACACACCTGATTTTTGTATATTGATTTTGTATCCTGAAACTAAGAAATTCAGCTCTTAGTAACATCAGTTTTTTTTGTTTTTGTTTTTCTGTGGGTGGGGGGTAGTCCTTAGGAGTTTACTATGTATGATATCGTGTCATCTGAAAATAGAGACAATTTTACTTCTTATTTTTCTATTTGGCTGCCTTTTATTTGGTGTTTTTTTTCTTGCCTAACTGCTCTGGCTGTGACTTCCAGTAGTATGTTGAGTAAGAATGGTAAGAGTGAGCACCTTTGTACTATGGGCCTATGAAACTTTTATCTGGCTTTACTATCAGAGTAACATTGGCTTCTTACAATGAGTTTGGGAGTGTTCCCTTCTCTTCAGTTTCTTTAAAGAGTCGGAGAAGGATTACTGTTAATACTTTAAATGTTTAACAGAATCCATTTGGGAAGCCATCTGGTCCTGTTTTTCCTTATCTGGGAGGAATCTGATTATCGATTCAGTGTGTGCATGGTTAGTTGCTTCAGCTGTGTCTGGCTCTTTGTGAGGCCATGGACCATAACCCAGCAGGCTCCTCTGTCCATGGATTCTGCGGCCAAGAATACTGCCGTGTGTCTCCTGCACTGGCAGGCGGGTTCTTTACCACCAGTGCCACCCTGATTCAGTACTTACTCCTTTTTGGTCTGTTTGTTAGTTGCTCACTCGTATCCAACTCTTTGCAACCCTGGGAACTATAGCCCACCAAGCTCCTCTGTCCAAGGAATTCTCCAAGCAAGAATACTGGAGGGGTAATTTTCTATTTCTTCATGATTTCATCTTGGTCAGTTTGGGTGTCCAGAAATTTAACCATTTTTTTTCTAAGTTGTCCAACTTGTTGGTGTATAATTGTTCGCAGTACTCTCACAATCCTTTGTATTTCTGTGGTATTAGTTGTAGCATTTCTTCTTTCATTTATAATTTTATGTATTCAGGTCCACTTTTCTTTTTCCTCAGTAAGTCTAACTAAAGATTTGTCAACTTTATTTATCTGTTCAAAAACCAACTCTTAGTTTTGTTGATCTTTTCTATTATTTTTATTCTCTATTTCATTTATTTCAATATGATCTTTGTTATCACTTTCTTTCTGCTAACTTTGGTCTTCATTTGTTCTTTTTATAATCCCTTGAGGAGTAAACTTAGGTTGTCTAAGATCTTTTTTTTTTAATATAGGCATTTATCACTAAAAACTTTTCTTTCAGTTGCTCTTGTGATATTACATAAGTTCTGGTAGGTTGTATTTCCGTTTTCATTTGTTTAAAGGTATTTTTTATTTTCCTTTAGACTTTTTCTTCGATCCTTTAGTTCTTCATAAGTATGTTGTATAATGTGTGCATATTTGTGAGTTTTTCAGTTTGTCTTCTGTCGTTGAACTCTAGATTCATACCATTGTGGTTGGAAAATTGTGATTTCAACCTTTTTAAATGTGTTGACCCTTGTTTTATGACTTAACATATAGTCTATCCTGGAGAATGTTCTATATGTGCTTGAGATAAATATGTATTCTGCTACTCTTAGAGGAAATGGAATTCTTAGTTTTAAACTCAGTTCATAGCCACCTAGAAGAAATATTTCCCAGTCTTTCTTGCAGCTACGTATGGCCATGGGCCTAGGTTTGAGCCTAGAATCTGAAGGGAAGTAAAATGTGTAACTTCTGGGTATAATTTGAAAGGGAAGGAAGGTATTTTATCCTCCTACTTTCTATCCTGATGCCCAGGATGTGGATACAATAACTTATCTTGGACTACAACAACAAAGCTAACACATTACAGATGATGAAGTCACATTAAATTAATAGAAGGAAGTTGGGCTCCCTGGATGACTTTTTGAAGTGGAGCCAACATGCCAGACTCAGAACATCAGCCTCCAGATTGTTACAAAGCAAGAGAAATGAACTTTCATGATATTTAGGATGCTGTTATTGTGGGTCTCTCTTATACATATCCAAACCTATATTCTGACTAAAGTATCCCGAAAATCTTCAGTAAGGTCTGGCTATATATATGCTTGAGTTGGTGACACAGTATAGAGGGAAATAATTGAAAAGATGGCCGGCAGGGCTCTGCACAGAGGCACATCAGGTAGTGTAGCTCTCGCATCAGTAAAAGCAAGACTCACAACCGGAGGTGAGTCTGCACTCCAAATGCCTACAGGTGCTGGGTCTTCCACCATTTAGATGAGAGTTGGAATCAAGATTACTTAGGTTCCAAGGACAAAGTTATTCAGCATACTAGAGGTGTGGAGAATACGTGGGCAGAACACGCCTACATTTTACACATATGCATGTGCCACGTGTGTACATATGTGCTTATGCACACATAAAATAACATCCACTCTTAACAGAAAAAAAAAATGCCTACTTCGCAATTGGAATTTTTTTTAATAGGAAATGGTCTCAGGAAAAATATTCTGCCCACAAAATGGCATCACAACTTCCTTATTCAATAACATCATTTAAAAAAATTAGTCTCTCATTTGAATTCCATAGTGAAATATAATTTTGTGAATCCTAAAGCAAAAGGGAGAATCATGCCACTAGGGACAGAGAATGCTACCTAACTTTAATTGTATTTTGTTGATAATAATACTCTGGTGACTTTCAAGATAAACAAATTTTTCAAAAAATTGAAGTTCATTGCATCTTATTAATTTTGTGTTGCAAAGACAGTGGAATCTGCTGTATTAAATTATTCATTAAATACATCTTACTTTACTCATTTGCTTTGTATGTATATTATTTCTTTGAATTTTTTCACTTTAATTATTAAAACATCCCTTGTGAAGTTCATCATAATTGCTATTATCCTGGCATCATTATATAGAATGGAAATTAAAATATTGGTAAATAGAAGATGATAATTCTTCTTGTTGTACCATCAAAACTACAAAAGCTCAGTAACAGTAGTCAGTCTAGACATACTTAGTCCATGCCTCAGAATCACATTATAAAGGGACGTTCCGCTGAAAACTTGAACAGTTTTTCAGACCATAAAAAAAATTGCATGATGAAGTACAATGGCGCTATGGTCGGGGCACGGTGCAGTTAGACTTTGGACTCTGAAAACCTGCATTTCTTGTTTTATATTCTGTTATTGACCCTCTTACTTTCTCCTTACTGGTATGTCAACCACCCTCTTTCCAATACCACTGCCTCACAGACACACAAACACTTGAATGCTACTTTTGACAATGGAGAGCTAGAGAGACCAGTTTAGAAGGAGCAAAAGAAGAAAACTGGCCACTTAGGCGATATTCTATGTTTCAGATTCCCATAAGGTAGAGGCAAAGAAGATCTAAGATTTTCATTACAACTGTCCTGCCAAGAGCAGGAAATGAGATAAATTTCCGTTAATTTAGATTGAAGAAGAGGTTATCTGATAAGAATATCTCTTGCCAAACTTTGTGCACTATTAGTGAAAATGTAAATTAGTATAGGCACTATGGAAAACAGTATGGAGGTTCCTCAAAAAATTAAAAACAGAACTATCATATGGTCTAATAATTCTGAGTAAATATACAATGCCACTTCTAAGTATATATACAAAGGAAACAGATGCACTCCCATGTCTATTGTAGCACTATTCACAATAGCCAAAATAGAGAAAAAACCTAAATGTCCATCAATGTAAAAATGGATTAAAAAAAAGATATGAGATATATACATATATAGTAGAATAGTATTGAGCCATGAAAAAGAAGGGAGTCCTGCCATTTGTGACAACATGAATGAACCTTGAGGACATGATGCTAAGTGAAATAAGTCAGAGAAAGACAAATACTATGTGATATCACTCACATATGCAGTCTAAAATGGTAAACTCATAGGAATAAAGAGAAGAATTGTAGTTACCAGGGAGCATCATGGGGTGGGGAAAAGGGTAGTTTAGTAGATACTGATCAAAGGATACAAACTTGCAGTTAGAAAATGAATAAGTTTTGAGGGTTTAATGCATAGTACTGTGTCTATAATTAACAATATTTATTGTATACTTGAAAATTGTTAAAATAAAAAATATTAAATGTTCTCACTATAAAAAAGAAATGGTGATATGTGATATGATGAAGGTATTATCTAATGCTACAGTGGTAATCACACTGTAATATCTAAGTGTTCAGTTCAGTCGCTCAGTCGTGTGCGACTCTTTGCGACCCCATGAATCGCAGCACGCCAGGCCTCCCTGTCCATCACCAACTCCCAGAGTTCACTCAGACTCACGTCCATCGAGTCAGTGATGCCATCCAGCCATCTCATCCTCTGTTGTCCCCTTCTCCTCCTGCCCTCAATCTCTCCCAGCATCAAAGTCTTTTCCAATGAGTCAACTCTTCGCATGAGGTGAACCCTGGGATTTCTTTGGAAGGAATGATGCTAAAGCTGAAACTCTAGTACTTTGGCCACCTTAAGCTTATACAATGTTATATGTCAATTATATCTTCATAAAGATATAAGGGGGAGAAAAAGAACATCCCTGTGCCGTTTTCTTTTCTGGAATCCATCATTAAATAGAAGGTAGAATAACAATTAATCCTAACATTCAGTGATTCTGCTAAGTCACTTCAGTCATGTCTGACTCTGTGCGACCCCATAGATGGCAGCCCACCAGGCTCTCCCGTCCCTGGGATTCTAGGATTTCCAAAACACTCCCTCTTTATACCATTCCAGCCTTACTGAAATTCATTTCAACATCAATGTTATTGAGATCTTAGTTAAAAATATAAAACTATACATGTTGGTAAACAGAGAATTTAAAGGATCTTATTTGTATTTACACTAATTATAAAATAAGGTCACACAGGAAAAAGAAGATTCTAAAATATTTCTCAAGGAATTTTATACTACTTAGTGAAGTGTTGGAGAATAGTGTTTGCAAGAGAGAAAATGTTATTTCTTATTTTCCACTCTTCTATTATGTCGTTCAACTTTTTAACTTCTAAATATGGTTTCAAAACTTTTACTTTCACCCAATCTTTCAATTTTTTCATGGATCATTTCAAAACAAGATGAGAAAAAGATTAACATGACAGATTCTACTTTACTTCCCAGTTCTTATTTTGCAATTTTAATTTATACATTAAAGAGGCAATATCTAGACAAACTTACTAATAAACACATATAAAATTTACTAGCTCTTAAATATTTACAGTTTGCCCTGTTAAGGAATGCTTGTTAGAAAATACCCATAGAGATGAAGGAAATGGTCACTTTGGGAGGAGTATTGGCACTGGATAATCAAGGTTCAATCCTGAGTATACCCCATAGATGGCAGCCCACCAGGCTCTCCCGTCCCTGGGATTCTAGGATTTCCAAAACACTCCCTCTTTATACCATTCCAGCCTTACTGAAATTCATTTCAACATCAATGTTATTGAGATCTTAGTTAAAAATATAAAACTATACATGTTGGTAAACAGAGAATTTAAAGGATCTTATTTGTATTTACACTAATTATAAAATAAGGTCACACAGGAAAAAGAAGATTCTAAAATATTTCTCAAGGAATTTTATACTACTTAGTGAAGTGTTGGAGAATAGTGTTTGCAAGAGAGAAAATGTTATTTCTTATTTTCCACTCTTCTATTATGTCGTTCAACTTTTTAACTTCTAAATATGGTTTCAAAACTTTTACTTTCACCCAATCTTTCAATTTTTTCATGGATCATTTCAAAACAAGATGAGAAAAAGATTAACATGACAGATTCTACTTTACTTCCCAGTTCTTATTTTGCAATTTTAATTTATACATTAAAGAGGCAATATCTAGACAAACTTACTAATAAACACATATAAAATTTACTAGCTCTTAAATATTTACAGTTTGCCCTGTTAAGGAATGCTTGTTAGAAAATACCCATAGAGATGAAGGAAATGGTCACTTTGGGAGGAGTATTGGCACTGGATAATCAAGGTTCAATCCTGAGTACTTCCCTGGTGGTCCAATGGTTAAGACTTCACCTTCTAGTGCAGAGGGGGGTGTGGGTTCGATCCCTGGTTGGGGAGCTAAGATCCCACATGCCCTGTGACCATAAAACCAAAACATAAAACAGAAGTAATATTGTAACAAATTCAATAAAGCCTTTAAAAATGGTCCATGTCAAAAAAAGTCTTAAAAAAAAAAAAAAGACTCAATCCTGCAGTGATAATAATGATTCTGAATCAGGAGAAGTGTACAAAGAGACTTGATTTTGAAACAAATATTAACCTTCTATGATGCATAGAGTGAACCTGCTGCTGCTGCTGCTAAGTCACTTCAGTCGTGTCCAGTCGTGTCCAACTCTGTGAGACCCCATAGACAGCAGCCCACCAGGCTCCCCCGTCCCTGGGGTTCTCCAGGCAAGAACACTGGAGTGGGTTGCCATTTCCTTCTCCAATGCATGAAAGTGAAAAGTGAAAGGGAAGTCAAACAGTCATGTCCGACTCTTCATGACCCCATGGACTGCAGCCTGCCAGGCTCCTCCATCCTTGGGATTTTCCAGGCAAGAGTACTGGAGTGGAGTGCCATTGCCTTCTCCGAGTGAACCTACCCTCCTGAATATTTTCAGTAACCCTTTTTCTAAAAACAGGCACGGTCAGAACTCTTCCTTGTCCTATACTTCACTGCTCATCTCTGAAGCAACATTTTGGTATTTTCATTAATGTTAATTCTCCCTCAGAGAGCAACTTTAAAAATAATTATACCCTTCTTTCCAGAAAAGAGGAAACACTGTAGGAAAATGCAGTTTAATGTTCCAGTGACAGCCACACCTTGTCTTAATTTCTCTTTAGGTCATAAATTCCTTGAGAACAAGAACAATGTCTTTTCTGTTTCTGAAAGATCCCTTGGGAAACAACATAACGTCTGCCTCTCAATGGATACATTTCTTTCAGTTTAGGAATTTTTAGAATCTTAAAGATATTTTCTTTTATTACAACTATAATCATTTTTTTCTCTTTAATATTAAGAGACAAATGTAATTTTAAAAGCTTGGATTTTTTTAGGAGGAAATATGTTACCCAATGCAGAAACAATAGGTATAATACTATGTAAAATAATCCAGTCTCTTTGCCATTCTCAATAGAATCCTAGACTTTTTATTACTCCCTGCCCCCACAAAACTAAAAAAAGAAAGAAGATCTTTTCAAATTATGCATTTTGTGTTTTGTGTGATAAAGGCCTGGGACCCACGAGGAATACATCTTGTAATTGCTAACATAACTCTTTCATAAATTTCATGAATCTGAAATTTAAGTTGACTGCATTCAGTCTGTTCCTAGGGAGAACATTTATAAGGGATTAAATACCCTTAGATAGAACAAGCTGAATAAACATTCTCACTTTAAGAAAATGTACACATAAAAGAGCTATATTAAAATGTTTGAATTATAAATTCAGCACTGTGATTTATTTTGCAATCATTAGCAGAAAATATCACTATGTCAATAATGTACCTAATTAATGTATTTTGTAAGCAAGATCTAGAATTTTAAGTAAGAAAACACCCAATGTGTTTTCCTTTCTCTCTTTTCTATTCATTTGTTATTTTGAAAACATGACAATTGAAAATAACTTTGTGGGGACAAACCCTAAAATAACTGTTTATCTTGGCACTTGAATTTCTCATTTTTATTTGATGAAATAAGTAATATATGATAATCCCAAGAATAAATTCCATTTCCAGATTAATTGACATCCTGCTAATAGCAAACTTAAAGACTGTCAAATGAGGAAAAAAGCACTAAAACTAACACAACACTGTAAAACAACTCTCAGTTCAGTCCAGTCGCTCAGTCGTGTCCGACTCTTTGCAACCTCATGAACCACAGCACGCCGGGCCTCCCTGTCCATCACCAACTCCTGGAGTCCACCCAAACCCATGTCCCCTGAGTCAGTGATGCATCCAACCATCTCATCCTCTGTCATCCCCTTCTCCTCCTGCCCTC
Source organism: Oreotragus oreotragus (assembly GCA_006410675.1). Classification (NCBI taxonomy): domain Eukaryota; kingdom Metazoa; phylum Chordata; class Mammalia; order Artiodactyla; family Bovidae; genus Oreotragus; species Oreotragus oreotragus. The sequence continues at coordinate 189,270 of SJYX01002030.1, forward strand.
AATCTTTCCCAGCATCAGGGTCTTTTTCAATGGGTCAGTTCTTCGCATCAGGTGGCCAAAGTATTGGAGTTTCAGCTTCAACATCAGTCCTTCCATGAATACCCAGGACTGATATCCTTTAGGATGGATTGGTTGGATCTCCTTGCAGTCCAAGGGACTCTCAAGAGTCTTCTCCAACACCACAGTTCAAAAGCAACAATTCTTCAGTGCTCAGCTTTCTTCACAGTCCAACTCTCACATCCATACATGACCACTGGAAAAACCATAGCCTTGACTAGACGGACCTTTGTTGGCAACGTAATGTCTCTGCTTTTCAATATGCTACATAGGTTGGTCATAACTTTTCTTCCAAGGAGTAAGCGTCTTTTAATTTCATGGCTGCAGTCACCATCTGCAGTGATTTTGGAGCCCAAAAAAATAAAATCAGCCACTTTTTCCACTGTTTCCCCATCTATTTGCCATGAAGTGATGGGACCAGATGTATACAAGGAAGATTTTATATTGGAAAAAGTATGCATAATGCAAATAAGCTGTAGAAGGACACTGACACAGGAGGTAGTGATTTAAAAAATTCAGAACACACATGTATTTTGCCAGTAACTATGGACAGCACACCCCAGGATGACATCCTTATTGCTTTAAGCATCATCCCTTAAGCTAAGAAGTACCTATTTCTGGTCATAAAATCCTCAAGACCAAGAACAGTATCTTTTGCACATGATATAAAATCCCTTGAGTAATAACATCACACTTCTGATAATATTATTAATAACTTACTTTATGTGAATTATCTTATTCAGTTTCCACAATAACTCTGTAAGATACTACTTAAACCCATTTTGTATATAAGGAAACACACCCTAAGAAGTTAAATGATTTCTCCAAGATAATACACAGTATCAGGCTGGGATTCAAATCCAGACTTTCTGAGTCCCAAGCCCTACTTAATTGAAATAATTATATATTGCTCTCATATTATTAAATATGAGAGCCCTCTTCCTGTTTTTAGTCTGTTTGCTGCTTTTCTGCTGTATCCTCAAGAAGAGAGAGTGAAGAACCTAAGCCACCCCATTTTGTTAAAAAAGACTCCATTTTAGAGTTCTGAGGGAAGAGTCTTTGGAAATCCCCTGATCTCACCCCACCACCTGTGAGCCAATCAGATCCCAGATCAGGATCTCCTGACTTTACGTTCAGGACTTATGACCTGCCCCAGAAATTTGAATTAAGCCCGGGAAATGAAAACCAATCAGAACCCAACACCTAACCCTTCCACAGAAGGTACTCCCAACCCGGAAACTCCCGTTTTCCGAATTTTTTGCGCGAGAATACCCTATATAAACAATGAAACCCAGAGTTCGAGGCTCCTCTCCTTAGCCGCTGCGTCAGTAATGGTGGGAGCCCCAGCTCGAGCTTGGTAATAAAAACTCTCTTGCTTTTGCATCGCATATCAGCTCCCTGGTGGTCATTGGGAGAGTTCATGACTTGGGCCTAACAAGAGACTGAGAGAGAGAGAGACAGAGAAGAGGAAATGGGAGGGGAGAGAGATCCGGTGTCTCTTTCTCCTTTTATAACGGGCATTGATACCATCACGAGGGCCCCATCTTCATGACCTGAACTAACTGTAATCACCTCCTAAAGGTCTCACCTCTCAATATCATCACACTGGGGATAGTGATGCTTCATTATATGAATTTAAAGGACACAAACATATAGTCTATAATATTCTCCTTGCAGAAAAGTATACATTCTGAAAGAAAGCATCACCTGAAAAGTAGAATGACAGCCTTTACAAACATGTTGACCTATAAAAGTACTTAATAAAGAATGAATCCACAAAAGGAGACCCCCCTAATTGAGATGAAATAGTAAACAGAATTGAGTGAAATGGGAGATTTCAGAGCTGAAGAAACAAATTGAGAACTAAACCAGCACAAAGAGTTATTTCTTTAGTCTACCCAATTCTAACTAGAAGCTGAGGGGTGCGTGTGGGCTTTTGCTCTCCCCTCATTCATCTCTGTTGGCCCAGGGTGGCCAGGTATTAGCCTCAGGCGGAAAACAGCACAGATGTGAAGGCTCAGATGAGCTTTCTGTAACCTGTTGCTCTGGGTCCTGCATGAGGAAGAAGAGTACGGAAGATTCTGAGGGAAGAAGAAGTGATTCCAATCATTCTCCAGTCTCAAAAGAAGCCTGGCCCACCACCGTGGCTCCTCCAGATCTAACCTACCCATTGTTCCTCTTTTTGCAGCATCTTCAACCTTCCCCTCACTGACCTCTCCTCCTGAGCTAGTAAAAATGATCAAGTATCAAAAAATAAAAATACTCTCCTTATCATTTCCAAATACCTAGATTCAATCCACACAGAAAAAGAGGAATAGTAGGAGAAAAATTAGTTTAAAACTACTCTTTTGAACACCTTGGTAGTGTGCTAAGCACTTCACATAAATTATCTTTAATCCTCACACCAGCTCTAATAGGTAAGACTTTTATGCCTATTTATGGAAGAGGAAAATGAGTTTCAAGCAGATAAATCTTTCTGTTAAGGTCACTCATCTAGTAAGTAATAGATCTTCTATTTAAACACAAATCTGACTAAACAGCAGGCTTTCTGGTGGAGATGGCTGTGAGACACGTGAACCTTCCTTGGATCTTTAAATCTACTGCACAAACTTGCTCCCTCCTCACATCCCTCCCCCACACTGAACCTTGATTTAATGAACATATTCAAAACATCAAAAAGTCCTCGTCAGTAGTAAGCAAGGCTCTAGAACCGCATGGTGAATTGCCTGAAATTGCAGCAAGAGCTTCAAGTTGGTGGCAGACACAGACAACTCCCTGGTGGAATGTTTCATGGGTCCAGAAAACAATTACCCCATTTCCCTGTAGAACAGCACTGAGATAGCTGGACCTCAAACATGAGTAGCTGCCTGTATGGAGGCTGGACATTCAGTGGCCAAGATCCAGCCTCAAGAAATCTTCCCAGCTTCTAGACAGGCACAGAAGCAGGAGAGCCTCAAGGGCTGAACAGTGCTCCTTGAGGTCAGTGTGGGTCAAAGGTCAGAGGATATGCCTCTAAAGAGTATATACCACTCATTTCTGAGATACAAATTTATAGCTATAACTAAGGGTTAAATTTGTATTTAGGTGCAACTTTATTATTTTTAAAAAAGTAAGAACTTAAACACAGTCGATCTGTCAGACCCTCTTACCTGGGGAAGAGTATTAGCTAATGTGAGGACAAAGTGGCATGTCTAACACCCAGAGGGCAAATGACACTTGCACTTGCGTAGGCTTTCACCAGCTTCCTGCGTATTGCTAGGTATTGCAATTTCCATACCTCTGTTTATGGGATTATATGCTCTCCAATAAAGAAGCTTTCAGTGTAGTGGAATGAGAAGGGGTGTGACCATCTTTCATTTAAAGTTATCTAAATGCAAAGTAAGGAATAGAACCATCAAACTGAAAGATGGTCCTTATTAAAAGATTGCTTTTTCCTACAAAAAGACATGTGTTTCAGATTTGTTTACCTTCCCTGTGATAAGTGAATGACAGTACTAAGCTAGAAGACATAAAAAAATAAAATTTCTTTCTTGCTCCTTCAAGGTAAAGGTGACATCTTAAAAGTGGTGAAAAAAAATTACTACATTCTGAAAGAATTTCGAGCAATAGAGAGACCATTTTGAAAACAGATGTTTGGAAATGGAAACATGTGACTTTGCTGCCAAAATTAAACAAGCATATTATCTATTTAAAAAAACACTTCATACCATCTACTTTAAAAACTCAGAAAGATAATTTTCTAGGCTGTTTTAAAATCATCTACAGAGTTTCATGAGATTTGAACCCTTAGTAAAAATGTAATAAAGAACATCTTTGTGTTAACATAAGACCATTAACTCACTGACATCATAGAAAATGGAAATGTTCCAGATTAATTTCAACAAAACTTTTCTATTATTGGATATGAAAAAAAGGTTATAATTTCACCAATGGAGTCAAGTTTGCACTTCATCCCTCTGAATCTACTTATTTTTATTAGGTTCCTTTTCTGCTTAGTTTTCATTAAAACCAAGTGTGAAAATATATAGACTCATTATCAAGCATTTGAACCACACTGATACAATGAAGATTTTCAAAACTNAGGTTATAATTTCACCAATGGAGTCAAGTTTGCACTTCATCCCTCTGAATCTACTTATTTTTATTAGGTTCCTTTTCTGCTTAGTTTTCATTAAAACCAAGTGTGAAAATATATAGACTCATGATCAAGCATTTGAACCACACTGATACAATGAAGATTTTCAAAACTATAAAGCACACTCAAGTTTTATTCACTAATAAACAATAATAATGACCAAGATCTATTCTACTAATGTTAAAATTAAAATACTTTTAAAATAATTGTTTACATCTTTTTGTTTTTTATATATGTTTTAAAATAAATATATTAACAGAATACTATATGTACAAATTTTTTAGAGGTTATTTTTCTTAAGCTATGTAAGACCATAGAAACACAAGTCCATTTTTGGAAGGATGAGTAGTAATCGAGTAGTAATCACATTTATGTGTAGGGTGATTAAGAGATTTAGAAAAACAAAATAAATAACCTGTGTTTATTCCACCAAAAGTTATGGAGGAAATTCACATACTTTCATCAGTTATCTCTGCTGTGAATAATTTTCCTTTAACCATTTATCAGAAATCCACAAATAGAATCTATTCATATCTGCAGCAGCAGCAGCAGCATATCTGCATAACAAAAAGTCTTTTCATAAATCTAGATTAAACCCAGCAAATTTGTAATCCTATTCTTCCCAATTTCCCATTTAAAACACCCCAAACCAGCCATACTGCTGAACATGGGGAAGGGGGACTCCTAAAAATGGTAGGACCCTTGTACGGTGGGAAAAATACAATGTCCATCATAAACAATTATTTTAGTTTAAAATAAATTTATTAAAAAATTAAATTCAACAGCTGGAAGAATGGACTCCTAATGAGGGAAGCAAACGTCTTGAGATCAACCTTCCCTTTCTTTCTGGTATCTCCATGTAGTCCATTTTCCTGAGTGAAGAGTTTGGCATTATTCAGTCACTTGCCTCATTCAGTCTCCAGCCACCAAAATGTGAAATGTCCCTTTGAAAGGGACTCCCCACTTCCTCCACAGAACGTTAGTCAAAACCTCCATGCAGTTATTCACTCACAGTGCAGTTGACAGAAAGGGTTGGAGAAAGGAATTTCCTTCCACTCGTCTGCAGATAAGCACCTTTCATCCTAAAGCATAAATTTTGATTATCCAGATTATTTTAGCATTCAGAGCCACAAGGCTTATTAGTGGTAATAAAATCATTCAGCCTTATAAAAAAAAGTTTTTTTTTGAGAAAAAGATTCCAACCACAGTAGTTAAAAATCTGACCTCACAGCACATTATCCACCCACTATGTAAAGCAATTTTTCTGTTGTTGTCAGTCTGATCTTTTTTTCATTTCTTTAACTACACTTACAAAAGAAAATTAAGTGATGTGACTGACCTCATCAGGGTAGACTTGTTTGCAGCTGAAGCATGGGGGTCTCATTTTGTTCCATTTGTTTTTCTGTATAAAGCTAACTGACCGAAATGGATACCAAAAATCAAGAGCTTACCCTGTTCACACTGTGTGTGCATGCTAAGTAGCTTCAATGTTGTCCAACTCTTTGCGAACCCATTGACTGCAGCCTGCCAGACTCCTCTGTCCCTGGGATTCTCCAGGCAAGATACTGGAATGGGTTGCCATGCCCTCCTCCAGCGGACCTTACTGATCTAGGGATTAAATCCCGGTCTCCTGCACTGCAGGCAGATTCTTTACCAGTGAACCACCTGAGAAGCTCCATTCACACTATATTTATTTAAACCCAGCTGAGAGAGTCAACAAACTCTGGTGGTTCCTAAGCATGATCACCTGCTAAAGTAACAGTTCTCTTCTCCACAGAGAAGAAGAGGTGAAATCCTTCCAATCATCTAATTTGGTCCTCCTCACTACCTCTATAACTGTGGCTTTAAGCCATCTCTCAAGGACTCTGCCCTCGCTATCTAATAAAGGCAGAAACCTCTAGAAACTTTCTTTCTCTCAACTACCCCTCCTAAAATATGCATTAAATTTTGTGTTTACTTTTAATACTGTTCATTTCTAATATCTAAACCTTCATAAATCAATTGGCCAAAGCTACTATTTCCAAGAGGCATCTTGCAATTCTAGGAAAATGCATGTTGACATATCTATGATACAGTTGCATTCCCTGTGGATCCATGTCTATCTCTGGAGTGAGGAATCCGGTTTTCAAAGAACCCAGTGAGGCATATGAAAATCCAAGTAGGCATTTGGAAAAGAACTTTTCTCAAAGAAGTTACAAAAGTGTGAAGATAATATGACTCCTTATTTCTTTTTAATCCCACATGCAAAGACAGTGAAACAATTGAGAAGTAAAATACTTCTAAACATTGTAAGTAATGGAATTATGTTTCTTTTTCTTCTTTTCCCTTATATGCTTCTACATTTTCTGCATATCTACCACAGACTTGCTATTTTTATAATCAAATGTTTTGAAAGTATGTGAATTAGAGTGGAAGGATTTCCTTCCTATTACAGCTGGTTTAAAGCATACATTATTTGAATTTTAGAGTATTTGGTTTTCAAAATGATTCCTTCAAAATAAATTTGTGGCATATGCAAAATATAAATTATGTTTGCTTTATAGAAAGATTTCTTTTAATTTTATTGCAGATTACTTCCAGTTAGAGTCACTAAATCACCACTCTGCTTGAATTTGTCTTTTCTTGGTTGTACCTAGTCAAGTATTTAACAAAATGAGAACACATAGCAAAAAGGTACCATACATCAATTGCTTCAAATGTCTTGTTCCATAGAGTCTTTTAAGGAATATGACTTTATTTTTCATAATTAAATAATCCTCTACTTCCATACATTTTAAACACATACTTCTGCTGCTATAAATAAGCAGATAACACTAATATATTTTCTTCTAGTAAATATTTTGGGAATTTTGCAAAGAGAGGTAAAACAGGAAGAGAAAGGAGAGGGAGGCAGCTAATTATTGGTTATACAAAGCACATATATGAAGGACAAAGGTGTATATTTGGTAATAAAAATAGGAAAATGAATTTTCAGAGCTGTTTTATTTTTTTAAAAAATAGAGTCTATTCAATGGCTGAATTTGAAAAGCAGTTTACCAGTTATTACAGTAAATATATTCAAAGTGAATCATATAACCACTAATTAGGTCTGAATCACTCAAGTGTATATTTGCTGTGACAACAGTTTTCCCTTTACAGATCATCCCTCTATTTATAAAAGAACCGAAAATTAACATTTCCTGCTTTTGTCAGACTGAAGCATCTTTCAATAGTTCTCAGCAAACATCTGAAGGATTCTTGCATCCTGAGATCATCTAGCCATTATGTTTTCAAGTGTTGTCTCTCTTCAAGAGCTGAGGGAGGCACACAGAATAAGTGATTGCAGATTCTTTGTAAAATAGCAACAAGAACACAACAAAAATACCCAATGGAAAAGAGATCATGGGTTACCATTCATGACAGATGGGAATCAACGTAAACTGACAGTGGAAGTTTTCATTCTGCTTTGCACATGACTAACCACAAGTAAAACCTGAGCCCCAGAGAAATAAAATGCAAGATTGTGTGCTATGTTGTTAATACAGTGATTATTAGTAGAACCAGATTTAAACAGATTTTTTTCTTCTTAACTAAAATAGTTTCTTGAAGAACATAGTTTTAAGAGCATGAGCTGTTCAATACCAAAGAAAGCATAATGCCTACTCATTTTCACAAGAATTACTCTAAAGTAGAGACAGTTTTCTGGGTTAATTTTAACATATCAGCTCCCAAACATCAACCAAACTGTGATACACCGATATCAGGAAGGAAAGCATTTTCCTCTGGGACTCTTAGTTGAAGATGTTAAAAAGAGGAGGAGTGGTCCTACTTATTTTTCTGAGCCAAAATATAATGTGATTTCAAATAAACTATTGTGGAGCAAAGTCAAATGAAGGAGGTATTATTTGAACAAGTCCTTGAAGGATGAGCACTATTTCAACAGTGAAGGATGAAGGTAGGTGTTGGATTGATTGTAACATACAAAGCATGTTGGAGAAGGTAAAATGAGTAAAGATGACAGGAGGTAACAATGGCAATGAGAGGCAAAGGGTAGGAACATCCTTCCCTTAAAAAAGTGAGCTCAGAATGTGTCGATTTAAAATTGATTTCAGAATAATTTGTCACAAAGAATTCAATTTGAAAGACTATAAAGTAATCACAAAGATTGTGGGAAATGTAACAGAGTATAGAAATGGAAAATTTAAGGAAAAAAAAAAGTAGGGAAAAAAAACTTGGAAGAAAAAGAAATGAGAATATGAATGTGCTCAAAAAATAAGTAGGAAACATCTTCTAGATAGTTGACCTTTACAAAATTTCCTTTGTGTCTGCCACTTGGAGAACTGAATAAATCCTGTGACAAAGCATTACTTCATTCACTCCTTCAAGAACTGAGACTGTGCTACAGATCTTCAGGTGTTCCCTAATAAGCATCTCAAGGGTTTATTTATGCTCGGAACTCAGCATCTGGCCAGCAAGCATCTATTGCATGCACTCAGTCGCTTCCAGCTCTTTGCGACCCCATAAACTAGCCCAGCAGGCTTCTCTGTCCATGCTATTTCCTAGGCAAGAATACTGGAGTGAGTTGACATTTGCCCCAACCCAGAGATCAAACCTGCATCTCTTGCATCTCCTGCATTGGCAGGCAGATTCTTTACCACTGCACCACCTGGGAAGACATATCACCTGCTTACTCAGTACCAAACAAATGTATGCTGAAATTGGCTACAGTTTTGACAATACATACTGAACATAAAAGAACACCTTTGTCTCAAAATATGTACAATAGGAAGAAATCTAAAGGAATGAGGAAATAACACTCAGGTAGATTAGAAAATCTAGTTTGAGTTTCACCACCTACGTCACTTTGAGGATGAGGATTTCATTTCCATAAATATGAAACAGAGAAGTTTAAGGAACTTCTTCACTGACTTTCAAATCTTGTGTAAAATGAAACATAGCAGAATATATCAAAGCATTTTGAAAATTGAGCCTCAATGAGGACTAAAATAATCAACATAGAGAAGGAAAATATGCCAATCTGTAAACCAACTAAGACAATTAGTCTTATAAAATTAGATTGATATAAGTCTAGAAGAGAGGAGTTAATATGCAATTCAATTGTCTATAATTATGCAAGTTCTCATGATGTGTAAGTCAGTAGCCAATTTCCCATCTTCATAGGGAAAAAAAATGAAATAGCAAGATAATATTTAAGGAAAAAGAGGGGATTTTGTTGTTGTTTTGGTGGACAAAAGAACATTTCACAGCAGTAATGATTACAGATAATGGAACAGGTTTTCAAGAGGGTAGAAAAGCCTCTTTAATTATTTTAAATAGCATTGACCATCAATTATTATTATAAAATTAAGTAACACCATTTTTAAAATGCAAACTCAATGTTAGAAGATGCTCTGTGATGCCCCTGCCCCAAAGCCATAGAAAACTAACAGTGAAATTTAAGATGCTATAGAGACAAAACAAGTTTACAAAGGAAAAGGCAATTTGCTCTAAGAATTAAGCACCAAGCACTCATAGACTCTGTGATTCTAAACACCTGCCCAAAACTTCACATTTCTTTTAAGAGATGAACTCTCATGATATTCAGCTTTACTAGACCGAGGTTCAGATTGTATTTGTTAGTTGAAAAGCAGTCTGTTTATAAAATAGTCCTCATTCTGACAATGCATTTTGAATGGTCACTTTTGGCTAGTGTTTCACATAATAGCAACACTAATACAATCAATGTTTCTGAGTTTTCAATCACACAAATTTCAGAAAAGAATCTTTTCAAAGGACAATGCCTAGATATGGCTTTAATCAAGCAATGAACAAATCATCTAAGAAGACACAGTTTTACATAATAAAACTCTGCCCTCCAGATATGTGTTTTTTAATCAAAACAACTCAAGCATGTGGAAAAAAATTTTTTCCTATAGAAACTATGCATCTGACTTTTACTACTCAACCACACTCTTTCTAAATGAATTCATGTAAATAGTGCCATTTATTCACTTGAAAATACTTTTGTACTTACAGGTATAACAAATTAGTAAAACCCAAGACAGTCCACCACACAGAACAGTGAAGTTTTGCTCTGGCCTCACAGACTACGAAAAAAACAAAAAGGAGGCAGATGATAGGAAAAAATAGGAGGAGGAAAAGCAGTGAAGAAGAATAAGAAGCAAAAATAATAATATCCCAAAGAAGTTGTCTATCTTGCTGCTAAATTTGAGATGAGAATTTTAGAATTGATTTAAGTGATATATATACATGTATATATAAATATCTTTTCTGACAACTTTTTAAAACCTATGCAAAACTACAGAAAATCAACAATAAAGAAAAAACCCTGACAGAAGCCAGAGGGGGAAAAACACCTTATCTACAGAGGAACACAGGTAAGAATTACATGTAACTCCTCCTCAGAAAACATGCCCACTGCAGTACTGTTGCCTGGAGAATCCCATGGATGGAGGAACCTGTTGGGCTGCCGTCTATGGGGTCACACAGAGTCGGACACAACTGATGCAACTTAGCAGCAGCAGCAGCAGCAGAAAACGTGACCCTCATTGGGAAAGACTGATGCTGGGAAAGACTGAAGGCAGGAGGAGAAAGGGGTGACAGAGGATGAGATGGTTGGATGGCATCATGGGCTCAATAGAAATAAGTTTGAGCAAACTCCTGGAGATGGTGAAGGACAGGGAACCCTGGTGTGCAGTCCATGGGGTCACAAATAGTCGGACACAACTTAGTGACTGAATAACAACAGAAAATATGCAAGCAAAAGTATGACATGAGACATTTAGTGTTGAGAGAAAGAAACCACTAACCTAGAATTCTGCACCCTGCAAAACTATCCTTCAAAAATGAAGGAGAAATAAAGACTAGAGTCAAACAAAACTGAGAGAATTTGTTGCTAGTGGAGCTGTCTTACAAGAAATGTTAAAAAAAAAAAAAAAACCACAGGTTCTTAACAGAGGAGGAGAATAACATAGGTCAGAAACTCAGATCTACATAAAGTGAGGAGGAAACCTGAAGAAGGAAAAAGTGAACATAAAATAAAACATGAAATATGTTGGCTTATACCAGCATTAACTGGCTTAGCTGCTATTCTGCTACAGTATACTTTATGGTATAAGGTATAAAAGAAAAGGGAATATATGTGTATATAAATATAAAATAATTGTAGAAATGAAGTCGGGGGGAAGTTGATAGGGCATTTGCCTATGGACTTCCATTACACTGAACATAAAAGTACAAAGAGCTTTTAAATGTCTCTCAAAGGTTAAATTTTCATTAATTTTATTAATATGTGAGCAATCAAAAACAATTATGATTACTTGAAGCAGATAGAACAGGACATTAGGGACCTATTTCCTTAACACGTATTTGAATGTTTGACTTTGTTGCTTACAGTTAGTTATACTTGGTGGCATGCTAGTTAATGTTTAATAACTGGCCTGCAATGTGGGAGACTGGGATTTGATCCTTAGGTGAGGAAGATTCCCTAGAGAAGAGAATGGCTACCCACTCTAGTAATCTTGCCTGGGAAATCCCATGGACAGAGGAACCAGGCCAGCTACAGTCCATGGGTTTGCAGAGTCAGTAGAGACTAACACTTTCACTTTCACTTTTCCCTTTCTGTGGATCAATGTGAGCCACTCCAGCACACCACACTTTCCTCCTTTTCAGACCAAAGTATTCAGCTTTCATTGCTATCAACTTGCCTATTGTTACTGACAAAGTCAAAGTTTTTTAAACGATATATTTGCCAAGAAAATCGCCAACTCTGATGAAGCACCTAATTAACTATAATCTAACTAGAAATCAGAAATGAAGTCAATGATATTACTCCACTAAAACAATGCTTAATTCCCTGGGGTTTTAGATGTTCAGATTTAAATCTTGTTATCAACTCTTAGGAGACATGATTTTGAGCTTGACACTTAAGCTCTATAACCTTTTCCATATCTCTAAACTGAACATCTTAAGTTGACCTTTTCCCTGGTGGCTCAGATGGTAAAGCGTCTGCCTACAATGCGGGAGACCCGGGTTCAAGCCCTGGCTTGGGAAGATCTCCTGGAGAAGGAAATGGCAACCCACTCCAGTATTCTTGCCTGGAAAATCCTACTGGAAAAACCATAGCCTTGACTAGACAGACCTTTGTTGGCAAAGTAATGTCTCTGCTTTTGAATATTGCATAAAAATTAAATTAAATAATTCATGTAAAATACATCAAATCATCCCTATATGTTCATGGTACACAGAAAAACAGTCATATTCTATCAATTCTTTTTATTGAAAAGAACAAGAGTATTTACAGTTATAAATATCCAAAGTAATAGTTCCTCTTGTGTAAAAATGAATTCATTTTCCTTAGTTATTTATAGTGGCATTTTCAATTTATTTTCAAAAGTGAACAAGTACATTTAATTTAAAATTAATAAGACCATTATTGTATGTTCATTAAAATTTCATGTGATTATTGAAAGCATTTACTAGGTATGCAATTGACTCATTATATAGAAGAGACAGTAATTAGGCCTTAATAAAAGGAATTTTAAATAATCACTTATAAAACTATATTATTAAATTTGAGATCTCATTTTTAAATCTATCAATAATTTCTATTTACTACAGACAAAGTAAGAATTATATGTTTTGTGAGTATTTAAACAAATAGAATTAATTTTAGAAATGGAAGACAAAGGATAAGTCTTCTAGCCAGAAACAGTCTCCTGCTTGCTAGAAAATTGTAATGCAATCAGGAGATTCTGTTGCTGTTCTTCTCTGCATCTTAGTTTTCAATAATCAAGGTCATTATTTAATAATGTCAATAGAATCTCTTTTTTCTGCCCCCAAACACTGACAATAAACAGCAAGTTTATTCATGTGTTGTCACAAAGGTCAGTGCATAATTTACTTCACTAATAACACCTGTGTGGTTTAATGTGATTCAGGTAATCTGTCTGGCTTTCTTTTTTCCCCTTATTTGTGACTTTGCAAGAGAAGTGAAAATGTTCAATTTCATTTCTTTACTTTATTATTATTTTTTTTTACTTTATTTTACTTTACAGTACTGTATTGGTTTTGGCATACATTGACATGAATCAAATTCTATGAAGACACCAATAATATTTTTACTACATTTTTTCCATCTGCTAGCATAGTGTAGAACACAACTGGGGAAAAAGAAAGTAAGAGAGAGAAAAGGATAGAGGGAAGGAAGGAACAAGGAAAGAAAGAAGAGAGAAAAAAGGGAGAGAGGGCAAATGAAAGAATTAGTACCAAATTATCTTTAGAGATAACTAAAACTGTTCAGAGGAGTGTTTTCTTCCTTCAAAGGTGAGCTCCTTTAACTTTCCTTCATAGTACTTCTTATACTTTGAAATCACATTGTTTATATGATTGATTGAGTATAATCCCCACTAGACTATTTTGCCTATAGTGGTACTCCCAGCTTCCAGCACAGGACAAGACACATAGCAGGTACTCAGGAAATACTGATCAAGCCTTTTTTTTGGTCACCTTGGTTAATTAGCAGATTTGAGTTCTACTCTAAGACTCTATGCCCTATTTTATACAGTAGGAAAAGCTTGCAATAAAAATATAATCAATGCATAGCCCTACACATTGGCTGTGTGAGCTTTGGGTCTCTTTCTATGGCCCAAGGGAAAGCACTATGGAAAATTCCCCATAAACTCTCTAATCTCTTTTGTAAATCTATTATTTGGCACAGATAGTAATGACACATTGTTTTACCTTCTGCAGATTTATAGTAAGTCTTGAAACCAAGTTTTATACGTCCTCCAACTTTGTTCTTTTTTGAAATTGTTTGAGCTGATCTAGCTTGATTGCATTTTCATACACACTTTTTAATCAGCTGTGTATTTCTTCAAAATAGTCTGCTGAGACTTTGGTAGGAATTGGATCTATAGATCAGTTTAAGCAGGGTGGAAAACTGAACAGTATGACTTTTTCAGTCCATGATATGATATCATACATTTATTTAAGATTTCTATAATTCCTCTCAGCTGTTTTGTAATTTTCCATATAGAGGTATAGAGGTCTTACATAGCTTTCATTAGATCTACTCCTTAGGATTTGATCTTTTAAAATACCATTATAAATGGTATTAATTTTTAACCTAATTTTCAAATAGTTTGTCAAAAGTATATAGTAATACAATTGATTTACATGTTAATCTTGTATCTTCAATCTTTCTAAATATCTTTTTTAATCATTTTTCTTATAAATAGCACAGTTTTTTATAACCATGATCATATCCTCAAATAATGACAGTTTTACTTCTTGTTTTCTAATATATATTCCTTTCATCTTATTTTATTGCCCTATTGAATTGGTATGAACTTCTACTACAAGTTAATAGAAACTGTAGAATAGAGAAGTAGATATTTTTGCTTTTTCCCAAAATTTAAGGAAAATAATTAATGTTTCAGCATTAATTATATTACTAGATTTCTTATAGACTTCTTTTATCAGATTTAGGTATTTCTGTTCTATTCTTATTTGATAAGAGGTAATATCATGAAGAGTTGACTCATTGGAAAAGACTCTGATGCTGGGAGGGATTGGGGGCAGGAGGAGAAGGGACAGAGGATGAGATGGCTGGATGGCATCACTGACTCGATGGACATGAGTGTGAGTGAACTCCGGGAGTTGGTGATGGACAGGGAGGCCTGGCGTGCTGCAATTCATGGGGTCGCAAAGCGTCGGACACGACTGAGTGACTGAACTGAACTGAACTAAATATCATGAAGGGCATTAAATTTTGTTGCATGCTTTTATACAACTAATAGGAAGGCTTTATGGATTTTATATTTTATTCTGTTGATAAGATGAATTATCTTAATTGATATTCAATTGGCAAATTAACCTCACATTCCTGGGATAAACTCATTGCCCATGTTGTATTATACTTTTTACATGTTACTAGATTTGATTTATTAAATTTTTTAGAAAACTGTGTGTCTATATTCATAAAGCATATTGGCTTGGAATTTTACTCTTATTTTTTTTGAAAGATATATTTTATTGTTTCAAAAAACAAAACAATAAAAAGAGTTGTGAAACTTTTCCTTTATCATACTTTTCTGAAAGTCTGTATAGAATTGCAATTTTATCTCTTTAAAATATTTAGTACCTGGGGTAAAAACATTATAATTAGAGGTATATTGGGGGAGAGAATATAATCAGTCATCAAGAATTCAACTTCTTCAGTAAATATGGCACTGCACACATGTTCTATTTATTTCGTGTTAATTATGGTTAATGTCTTTCAAGGAATTTGCCCATTCATCCAAACTGCAGAATTTATTGGTATATTGTTGTTTAGTCACTCGGTCATGTCTGACATTGGACTACATGTCCAATGTCCCCATGGACTACAGCACTCCAGGCTTCCCTGTCCTTCAGCATCTCCCAGAGTTTGCTCAAACTCATGTCCATTGAGTCAGTGATGCCATTCAACCATCTCGTCCTCTGTCATCCCCTTCTCCTCCTGCCTTCAATCTTTCCCAGCATCAGGGTCTTTTCTAATGAGTTGGCTCTTTGCATCAGGTGGCCAAAATATACAATTGTTCATAAATTCTTATTGTTTTTATTTTAAAATCTATAGTATTTATATCTGTTGATGTCCCCTTTGTAGTTCCTGATGGTGGTAATCTGTGTGGTATCCTTTTTTAAATTTTTTCCTTGATTAATCTTGCTAGGGATTTTAAATCTTTATTAATCACTTTTTAATCAACTTTTAATTTTGACAGAAGAACAAGAGTAAATTAAACTTAAAATAAGTAGAAGGAAGTAAATAACAAAGATAACAAATGAAAAGCTTGACCAGAAAAGATAATATAGAAAAACTTAATAAAGCCAAACATTGGTTCTTTGAAAAAAATTTTTAATAAAATAATATCATGCAAGATTGAGCAAGAAAAAAGATAAAACTTCAAATTGACAAAATTAAGAATAAAAGAGGGGAAATTTCCATATTTTCTAAAAATGTTAAAAAGTACCTCTATATCAATAAAACTGATAACTAAGATAAAATGGACAAATCCTCAAAATACACAACTACCAAACTAATTCAAATAGAAAAAGAAATTTTAAATAGCCATATATCTTAAAAATTTTTACTTAAAACTTTCCCAGGTCAAGACAACTTTATTTGTGAATTCTTTTAAATATTAAAGGAGAAGGAAATAATTTAGATAGTTTCTCTAGTGAATTCTGTCAAATATTTAGAAAAATAATTCATTATTATGCACATTTTTAAAAAATATAAGAAGATATTCCTAACTTTTGCCTGAGTTTACCATAACGCTGACACCAAACCTGACAAAGATATTACAAAATATAATCCTAGGCCAATGTCTCTCATGAACATAAATGCAAAAATTCTCAATGAAATGCCAGCAAATTATATCTGGAAATATATTAAACACAATGTAATATGATCAAGTGGGATTTATCTTAGGGATGCGAAATTAACTTAACCATTTGTATAAATCAGTATCATTTACCATATTAACTATAAAGGGAAATGACATGTGCAGTTCAATATATGAAGGAAAGTTTTTGGCAAAAACAGTTTTTTATGAAACTAGGAATAGAAGGCAACTGCCGTAATCTGAAAAGAGCACCTATTTCTTTAAAAATATCTACAGCTGTCATCACACAATGCTGAAAGGGTAAATTCTCTCTCCTTCTATCATGAATAAGGCCAAGATGTTGACTTTTAAGATGTCTATGTAGCATTGTACTGGAGGTCCTAGCCAATAATTAATGAAAGAAACTTAAATGAAAGTTATAAAAGATTAGAAAAGAAGAAGCAAAACTATACTTTATTCAAATGCAGCACAATTAAGAATGCAGAAAATCCTGTGAATCTATGAAAACCTGGTAGAAGCATATATTGTATATATCAAGGCCATGAGAGTTAAAGTCAATATATACTTATATACCTATATACTACCAATGAAAAACTTGAGAATAAAATTTCTAAAGATTATTATCATACAACAGCCTCAAAAAACATTAAATACTTAGTTGTAAATTTAACAAAGGATGTATGGAGACTTCTCAATTGCAAACTATAAAATACTACTGAGAGATATTTTTTAAATGCCTAAGTATATACCTAAAGATATATCATGTTAATGCAACTAAAGATTTAAGGTTATTAAATTGTCCATTCTTTCCCATGCAATCTCAACCAGAATCTCAGCAGACTTTTCAGCATAAAATTCGATACACTGATTCTAAAAATAACTATTGAAATTTTTAAAAAGATCTAGAATAGCCAAAATAGTCCTACAAAAGGAAGAAAAATTTGGACAACTCATTATTTCTGATTTCAAGATTTATTCTAAAGCTACAGTAATCAAGAAATAGTGGTGCTGACTTAACAATGAACAAATCAATAGATGAAAAGGGAGAGTCTTTTCAACATGAAGAGCTGAAACAACTGGAAATTCTTACATACCACTCCTTAAATCATACACAAACGTTAGTATAATATGGATTAAAGGCCAACCCTAAAAGCCACATATTCTAAAGCAAAGGAGAATGTCTTTATGACCCTAGGATAACTAAAGATCTTTTAGAACACAAAAAACACTAACCTTCAAAGAAAATGTTGATAAATTGATGTTCATAGATGATGAGAAATCATTAGTAATTATAAATGAAGACCACCAATGAAATATCAAACACACTGACAGGAATGGCAAAAATTAAAAAAAAAAAAAAAAAAACATGACCACCAAATAATNAAAAAACACTAACCTTCAAAGAAAATGTTGATAAATTGATGTTCATAGATGATGAGAAATCATTAGTAATTATAAATGAAGACCACCAATGAAATATCAAACACACTGACAGGAATGGCAAAAATTAAAAAAAAAAAAAAAAAAAAACATGACCACCAAATAATGACAAAATTTTCAAGTAACAAAAACTTTCATACATTGTTTGTGACAGTACAAAATTATACACCCTTTTGGAAAATGGTTTGAAAAGTTCTTACATAGTTAAACATACACCTACCTATGATCCAAAAATTCCATCAAAGAGAAGTAAAATCCTATTTTTACAAAAAGATTTACCCAAGAATGTTTATAGAAGCACATTCACTACAGGCAAAAACTAGAAACTAGTCCATTGTCCCACATCAAAAGACTGAATGAACAAACTGTAGTCTATATTATGGAATACTACTCATAAATAGAAAAGTCAAATTAATTACACATGCAACACTTCTAAAATCTCAAAAACTTTAAATGAGCAAAGTAAAGCCTGATATAAGAGTATATATTCTATCATTCTATTTATGTAAATTTCAGGAACAAGCTAAACTAATTATAGCAAAAGATTTCAGGAAAGTGGTTGCTTTCCACAGATGGCAAATTGGCTGAGGAAGGGCACAAGGCAACCTGGGGAGATGAGAATGTTCTATATTTTGATAAAGCTATTGGTTATATGCACACATTTCTCAAAATTCATTGAAATGTACCATTTAAGGCTTATTTCACTACATGTAGACATACATCAATAAAAATTTAAATAGAATACACAAAAAATGAATAAATCAGGCAAAATTAATCTAAAGTGGCAAAACCCAAGACAGTGGTTTTACAAGACATGGAACTGTGACTTGACAGAGATACGAGGCAGCTTCTGTAGTACTGATAACATTCTGTGTCTTGATCTGGGTCCCACTGTGCTATTATGTTTACTTTGGGAAATTTCAAGTACACTAATGATATGGACTTTATTTTAATATGTGGTACTCCAACAAAATTTGCATTTAAATTTTTTGTTGCTAATAATCACAAACAGAGAAGGCAATGTCACCCCACTCCAGTACTCTTGCCTGGAAAATCCCATGAATGGAGGAGCCTGGTAGGCTGCAGTCCATGGGGTCACTGAGGGTCGGACACAACTGAGCGACTTCACTTTCACTTTTCACTTTCACACATTAGAGAAGGAAATGGCAACCCACTCCAGTGTTCTTGCCTGGAGAATCCCAGGGACAGGGGAGCCTGGTGGGCTGCTGTCTCTGGGGTCGCACAGAGTCGGACACGACTGAAGCGACTTAGCAGCAGCAGTAGCAATAATCACAAAAGCCCTCAATTTCTACCCAGAAATGTATATACTGTGCCACTGATACAATGGAATGTGGGGAGGTTGCTAGCTGTACCACCACATTGTGCATAATAGACTCCTAGCAGAAAAGCTTTAACCTGTTACTATGACAGCATGCTTTGACTGTGGCATTCACAGAGGATAAATCATTTCCATTTAATCTGTCCAGTTGCTTTGTTATTGAAGATGACAAGGAAGCAACAGCAAGCATCACTAGAGAAATCACAGCAATATAACATCTGTCACATTGTAATACAGAGGGATCAGAGATCATTCAGGAGTGTCATAATTGTAATTTCAGAAAACCAAATACTATTTATGTGATAACATCCACCTGTATCTCTTTAACTTGCCTTTTCAATTTGCTGCCTCTTTACATCTATTCAAAACTGAAGCATCTCATGTCATTAAATACTATGTAAATAAGTTAGGCCTGATTGTGAAGGATCAGAAGCTAACTGGGATACTTCAGCTTCTGGGGCCAGAGATCCTATTTTAACAACACCCATATGGTCCTTGAAGCACAGCTTAAGCATTTTGATAGACATGCCAAGATTCAACTAAGGAGATAGACTTTCACCACAGATGAAACTGTCTCCCAGTGAAAGAGGACAGATTAATGAAAGTGTCAGTTAGGGCTCTTTGGTTACAGTCAATAGAAGCTCATTCTAGCTAACATATGTGAAAAAAAAAAAAAGGATTTATTATAATTGATTGGGGAATTGCTCACTGTATTAAGCTGAGCAGGGACAATAAGGCATCTGTGGAGTTCCGAAAAGGGGAACCAACATACATATGTGTGGGATTCTGCTCAGCCCCACTTCACATCATCTTAGGTGAACTTTTCTTCCAATCGTTGCTACAGAAAGCAGCTACACAGGTACAATGTGACAGTTCCATCTGTATAGGGTTTCTCTGCCACATAGGTTGCTTGTAACAGCCCACTCAGCCATTCTGGCACAAAAACAGGGAGGGAGCAATTCATGTGGCAAGCAATGGGGCATGTGCTCCTGGAAGACCTTACCCTTCCCCATCCCCACCTGGATAATTTTGCNTAGATGTGTATAAGAGACAGGTATAGGGTTTCTCTGCCACATAGGTTGCTTGTAACAGCCCACTCAGCCATTCTGGCACAAAAACAGGGAGGGAGCAATTCATGTGGCAAGCAATGGGGCATGTGCTCCTGGAAGACCTTACCCTTCCCCATCCCCACCTGGATAATTTTGCACTGCTTTCTATGTGGTTCCACATATAGTCCCCAGCATGATTAAGCCTCACTTGCCAAGAACAGTGATCAGCTTCCCTTGAATAGTGCAGCTCTGACTGGGCTCTACCTCTTACCTGTTTTATCCTCCCTGTCCTCTACAACTGCTTGGAACTACTTCTCAAAACACATGACCTGCCCACAAGCCCTGTACTAGGTGCTAGTCTTTTACAGAATGGCAACTATTCTTTGATATTACATTGCCACCAGAAAGGAACCAAGGCTGCTAGGAAAGATGGAGTAAGCACATCCCACAGTATTCATCTCACTAAACAAAATATATGAAAATGAAAATGAATGTCACTCAGTCATGTCCGACTCTTTGCAATCCCATGGAAAGTAGCCTGCCAGGCTCCTCTGTCCATGGAATTCTCCAGGCAAGAATGCTGGAATGCGTAGCCACTACCTTCTCCAAGGGGATCTTCCCTAGCCAGGGATCAAACCCAGATCTCCCTCAATGCAGGCAGATTATTTACCATCTAAGCCGCTAAGGAAGCCCAAACAAAATATATAGAACAACTATATATCAGAAGATTATGAATGGCAGAGAAAAAGACAGGCTGGCTAAGGATCCATGAACTCAGGGAACAACGTGGTGATGAGTTCTTTGGTTTGGTTTGATTTTTATCCCTTATATATCTTGGCCTTGACACTACAGCAGGCTATAACCCTGCAACACAAAGAGGTAAAGAGATATAAACAACAACAAAAGACTACTTTTGCTATCCAAAGCACAGTGAAGAAGACGGTCGTGGGGGACAGAACCCTTTGACAACATCTCTCCTCCAGGCCAACACCACACACAAAAAAGAAAAAAAAAAACCTGCCTCTTTCCCTTCACATTAAGCATCACAGCAACTGTGGGAAAGAGCCAAGTCAAACATTCACACACTGCACCAAGCAAGCAAAGCCTCGAGTCTCCCACACTCCCTCTTCCCTGGGGGCTGCTGATACTATGATACTACTGGGTTTTCATTTGCTCCTTGGAAGAAAAGCTATGACAAACCTAGGCAGCATAATAAAAAGCAGAAATATCACTTTGCCAACAACGGTCCATCAAGTCAAAGCTATGGTTTTGCCAGTAGTCACGTATGGATGTGACAGTTGGACCATAAAGAAGGCTGAGTGCCGAAGAATTGATGCTTTCGAATTCTGGTGCTGGAGAAGACTCTTGAGAGTCCCTTGGACTGCAAGGAGATCCAATCAGTCCATCCTAAAGGAAATCAACCCTGACTATTCCATTGGAAGGACTGATGCTGAAGCTGAAGCTCCAATAGTTTGGCCACCTGATGCAAAGAGCTGACTCTAGAAAAGAACTTGATGCTGGGAAAGATTAAAGGCAAGAGGAGAAGGGGACAACAGAGGATGACATGATTAGATGGCATCAACAAATCAATGGATATGAGTGTGAGCAAACTGGGAAATATTGAAGGAAAGGGAAGCCTGGTGTGCTGCAGTCCATGGGGCTGCAAAGCATCCGACACAGCTCAGCGACTAAACATGAACAACTGGGTAGTATCCTGTCAACCAGTCCACTCTGCAATAGCTACAGAGGCAGAGCCTTTTTCCTCACCCCATCCAAAAGCCCATCATGCTCCACATGAATATAAACAGAGGCAGCATCCCTCCTTCTTCCCCATCAGGCACTATGAAGACTGTAAAAGAAGGCCTGCCTACAATACCTGCCCTGCACTAAGGGAATATCTGTACTCCACCCCCTCCCAACTAAATTGTGGGCATTATGAGATTAGACTAAGGAGAGTAGGGACCTGGAAAAAGGGATTCTTTATATCTGAGAATAAAATCACAAGCATACCCCAAGCAGTCCATGTGAAACTGACTAGAATCAATAAAGCAAAAGCTTTAAAAACTGAACTATTGCACAGAATACCACTCAGGTTTCAAACGTACCTCAGTATTAATAAGCAGAGTAGAACAATGTAGAATAATGCTGCAAAAGTTTGAAAACTAAATTAACATTGGAACTATGGCCTGCAAAAGGGAACTAGGTCAGGTTTTCTGAACCTAAACAGGTCTGTTGCTCACTGAAACAGATTTACACAGCAACCAGAGTCTCATAACCAAATACTTAGGAAAAAAATGCAATCTAAAATATGTGTCATACAAGAACCAGTAAATTCTCAATTCAGATGAGTTGCCACCAGAAAGGAACCAAGGCTGCTAGGAAAGATGGAGTAAGCACATCCCACAGTATTCATCTCACTAAACAAAATATATGAAAGTGAAAATGAATGTCACTCAGTCATGTCCGACTCTTTGCAATCCCATGGAAAGTAGCCTGCCAGGCTCCTCTGTCCATGGAATTCTCCAGGCAAGAATGCTGGAATGCGTAGCCACTACCTTCTCCAAGGGGATCTTCCCTAGCCAGGGATCAAACCCAGATCTCCCTCAATGCAGGCAGATTATTTACCATCTAAGCCGCTAAGGAAGCCCAAACAAAATATATAGAACAACTATATATCAGAAGATTATGAATGGCAGAGAAAAAGACAGGCTGGCTAAGGATCCATGAACTCAGGGAACAACGTGGTGATGAGTTCTTTGGTTTGGTTTGATTTTTATCCCTTATATATCTTGGCCTTGACACTACAGCAGGCTATAACCCTGCAACACAAAGAGGTAAAGAGATATAAACAACAACAAAAGACTACTTTTGCTATCCAAAGCACAGTGAAGAAGATGGTCGTGGGGGACAGAACCCTTGGACAACATCTCTCCTTCTCCAGGCCAACACCACACACAAAAAAAAAAAAAAAAAAAAAAACCCTGCCTCTTTCCCTTCACATTAAGCATCACAGCAACTGTGGGAAAGAGCCAAGTCAAACATTCACACACTGCACCAAGCAAGCAAAGCCTCGAGTCTCCCACACTCCCTCTTCCCTGGGGGCTGCTGATACTATGATACTACTGGGTTTTCATTTGCTCCTTGGAAGAAAAGCTATGACAAACCTAGGCAGCATAATAAAAAGCAGAAATATCACTTTGCCAACAATGGTCCATCAAGTCAAAGCTATGGTTTTGCCAGTAGTCACATATGGATGTGACAGTTGGACCATAAAGAAGGCTGAGTGCCGAAGAATTGATGCTTTCGAACTCTGGTGCTGGAGAAGACTCTTGAGAGTCCCTTGGACTGCAAGGAGATCCAATCAGTCCATCCTAAAGGAAATCAACCCTGAATATTCCATTGGAAGGACTGATGCTGAAGCTGAAGCTCCAATAGTTTGGCCACCTGATGCAAAGAGCTGACTCATTAGAAAAGACCTTGATGCTGGGAAAGATTGAAGGCAAGAGGAGAAGGGGACAACAGAGGATGACATGATTAGATGGCATCAACAAATCAATGGATATGAGTGTGAGCAAACTGGGAAATATTGAAGGAAAGGGAAGCCTGGTGTGCTGCAGTCCATGGGGCTGCAAAGCATCCGACACGGCTCAGCGACTAAACATGAACAACTGGGTAGTATCCTGTCAACCAGTCCACTCTGCAATAGCTACAGAGGCAGAGCCTTTTTCCTCACCCCATCCAAAAGCCCATCATGCTCCACATGAATATAAACAGAGGGAGCATCCCTTCTTCTTCCCCATCAGGCACTGTGAAGACTGTAAAAGAAGGCCTGCCTACAACACCTGCCCTGCACTAAGGGAATATCTGTACTCCCCCCGCTCCCAACTAAATTGTGGGCATTATGAGATTAGACTAAGGAGAGCAGGGACCTGGAAAAAGGGATTCTTTATATCTGAGAATAAAATCACAAGCACACCCCAAGCAGTCCATGTGAAACTGACTAGAATCAATAAAGCAAAAGCTTTAAAAACTGAACTATTGCACAGAATACCACTCAGGTTTCAAACTTACCTCAGTATTAATAAGCAGAGTAGAATAATGTAGAATAATGCTGCAAAAGTTTGAAAACTAAATTAACATTGGAACTATAGCCTGCGAAAGGGAACTAGGTCAGGTTTTCTGAACCTAAACAGGTCTATTGCTCACTGAAACAGATTTACACAGCAACCAGAGTCTCATAACCAAATACTTAAAAAAAAAATGCAATCTAAAATATGTGTCATACAAGAACCAGTAAATTCTCAATTCAGATGAGGAAAGATAAGCAACAATGCCAACACTGAGTTTATCCAAATGTTAGAATTATCTGACTAGAATTTTAAAACAGTTATCATAAAAAATGTTCCAACAAAAAATTACACTCTTGAAATAAATGGAAATATTGAAAGTCCAAGAAATAGAAGAAACTAAAATAATAATAAGAAGAATAATAAAATAAAAATGTTAAAAATAAAATAAATGAAATTGAAAAACTCCCTGGATGGACTCGGTAGCAGAATGGAGATAAGAGTGAACATAAAGATCAATAGAAATTACCCAATCTGGACAGCAAAGAAAAAATAGATTTAAAATAGCCAAAGATCCTTAGCAATGTAGGGCAAAAGATCTATCATTTGCATCACTGAAGTCCCCAGAAGGGAATGAGAAAGAGGCTGGGGCTAAAACAATACTTGAAGAATCAGTGGCTGAAATATTCCACAATTTGACAAAGGACATAAATCTACAGGAAAAAAAGAGGAACAAGCATAAACAGGATAAATACAAAGAAATGCATATTCTGATATCAGAATATACCCTAATATATGATTCTAATGAATATCCTAATCAAGTTTTAAAAACTACCCCAAAAAATATATTAAAAAATTTGAAAGCAGCCAAAGAACAGTAATACATTAACTGTAAGGAAGCAACAATTTGAATCCTAGAGTATTTCTAAGCAGAAACAATAAAAGCTAGAAAGAAGTAGCCAACATTTTTCAAAGGATGAAATTTAAAATAAAAAAAAAAACTGTCAACCCAGAATCCCACAACCAGTGAAAAGATACTGAGAGTTTTACCAAAATAAAAATTTAAATCACATATTTGGTTTCACTTGAAAAATGAGAATACTTGGCCATCAGGCCTGATTTCTTACAGAGCAACAATAGTCTTGAGGCAGAGGGAAATGCTTCCTTTAGATGAGGCATCTACCTTCTACTTACCAGCATGGCTTCTAACCCTTAGTACTGTTTCATTTATCTACGTGCCTGGCTGTTGTAAGTACTGGGTTTATGGCATCCAGACTATTAGTTTAAAAGTTTTCCCAGAAACTCTAATAAAAGCCATAAATCTCCAGAAAGGCACCCATGCAAACAATTTCGTATTTAGTTTCAAAGGTCAGAGACTCATATGATCCTAAGATTATCCAGATCCCACTTTAAGAACCCCTTGTTTGATCATCAAGAGTACTATCTATCTTAATCTAATCATAATGAGATTATTGATTGCTCACCTTTTTTCTGTTAATGTTATTTAGGAATGCCTCCAATATTGCCATATGTGTTTGCTATATTATTTAGGGGTATTCAGTACTACTATGGAGAATAAGACAAGGAAGATAAATGAAACTAAATATAAAAGCAAACACCTTCTGAAACATATTAGACATAAAGAAGGTAGATAGGGTCTGAGAGAGAAGGCAATGGCACCCCACTCCAGTACTCTTGCCTGGAAAATCCCATGGACGGAGGAACCTGGAAGGCTGCAGTCCATGGGGTCGCTGAGAGTAAGGCACGACTGAGCTACTTCACTTTCACTTTTCACTTACCTGCATTGGAGAAGGAAATGGCAACTCACTCCAGTGTTCTTGCCTGGAGAATCCCAGGGACAGGGGAGCCTGGTGGGCTGCCGTCTAAGGGGTCGCACAGAGTCGGACACAACTGAAGTTACTTAGCAGCAGCAGCAGGGTCTATAGATGAAGGAAAAGTAGAACCAAGTTCAGTTCAGTTCAGTAGCTCAGTCGTGTCCGACTCTTTGCGACCCCATGAATCGCAGCACGCCAGGCCTCCCTGTCCATCACCAACTCCTGGAGTTCACTCAGACTCACGTCCATCAAGTCAGTGATGCCATCCAGCCATCTCATCCTCTGTAGTAGAACCAAGTAGTTGCCAAATATTTATGAAACACCTAACAGTTTCTGGGACATAAGTTGCATAATGAGCAAACGAATGAATGGATGAGTGACTGCAAGGCTCAGCTTTTCCATTTCACTACACCCCTTCCTCTTACCACTAACAGATTACTTTTTCCCTATTTGTTATTGTTTCTACTACATCATAAATTTATTGTAGAAAAGGGCCATAAGTAATGTTATGTACATGAGATAAGTTAATAAATACCTGAAAGCAGTGGTCACACATAGAACAGTGATTCTCAGACTCAAGGGTACATCACAATCACCTGAGAAACTTGTTTAAAATGCAGCTATCTAGGGGCCAGCCCTGGTGGTTCAGACTGTAAAGAATCTGCCTGCAATGCAGGAAACCCAAGTTTGATTCCTGGGTCAGGAAGATTCTCTGGAGAAGGGAATGGCAACCCACTTCAGTATTCTTGCTGGAGAACTCCATGGACAGAAAAGCCTGGCAAACTATAGTCCATGGGGTCGC
This sequence comes from Oreotragus oreotragus, assembly GCA_006410675.1. NCBI lineage: Eukaryota > Metazoa > Chordata > Mammalia > Artiodactyla > Bovidae > Oreotragus > Oreotragus oreotragus. The sequence continues at coordinate 216,380 of SJYX01002030.1, forward strand.
AAAGAGTCAGATACAACTGAGAGACTAACACTTTTCAGGAGCCATTCCAAAGAGTTTCAATTCAGTAATTTAGAGACGTGCTATTAAAAAAAATTATATTTTTACCAGACCTCCCACTGCTTTCAATTAAAGGGCTCCATCAACAACATATCAAAAACAATTGATATAGGAAACACGGAAAATCTAGGGCAAATGGTAATCTCTGTCTCCACTCTCACTAAGGATACTATTTTTAAAATAGATTAAAATGTTCTTCAGAACAGCCTGAAGGACACTGGAGGAAAGATGGACCTAGGTCCTTTCAGCTCAGTTCGGTTCAGTCACTCAATCATGTCCAGCTCTTTGCAACCCCATGAATTGCAGCACACCAGGCCTCATTGTCCATCACCTACTCCCAGAGTTTACACAAACTCACGCCCATCAAGTCGGTGATGCCATCCAGCCATCTCATCCTC
>SJYX01002030.1:218425-241717 GCA_006410675.1 Oreotragus oreotragus
TGCAGGTTCAATTCTTGGTCAGGGAGCTAAGATCCCAAGTTTTGTGGCAAAAAAAAAAAAAAAACATAAAACAGAAGCAATATTGTAACAAATTCAATAAAGCCTTTGAAAATGGTCCAAGTCAGGAAAAAAAAAAAAACTTTAAAAAAAAAAGAATTTATAAAAACAAAAGGTGATATACATATGAAGAAATCTCCTTCCTGAATGTAAGCAAAATGGCAGAGAAAAATAACTAAGAGGAAAACAGAAAAGTATGAAGTGATAAAGTTGATTCATATATCCAGACCCACAAAATGGACACTTCCCCAGTGGCCTAGCCTATCTCACAAATCAAACCTAAATCAGCCTGGGCTTATGAGAAATAACTGAGAAGGAAATCTAACATAAACCAATTACAATCCTTATCTCAGCTTTAAGCATCTTACCTTAGAAAACAGAACCTGCCAGCCCTGTCAGAAAGCTCCCATCCTTCTGGCCATTTATGTTTCCTTTCCTAACATTCCCTAAAACTCACTCTTGCCTAAAATCCCTCAGGAAGAGCGCACCACTGCTTGTGAGGCACCGTATTCTACCAATCCATGGACTGTTTCCCCTTGAATAAAGAAGATAAAAATCATCATTAAATTGTTTCAGTTTTGTCATTTGACAGTTCTGCCGGGCCGGATAGGACCTTAAAACAGCTCCTGGAGGTCCCTGGGATGGCTCTAAGACCAAGAGAAGGTAGCCACAGAGCCAGTTCGTTTGGCTGCCTCTTCAGCTGCTCCCTGCGATGTCTAAGAAGCTTCTCTCTGATCAAATTCTACTTATTTTGCATTCTGAGTTCTTCGAGTTTTTCTGCCTAATCCTTCCAGGTGGAGAATCAAGGCCTGAAAGACTTTAGATTTTTCCGAATGAGACTTAGGGGGTCACTGTATTTGTCATCTCAAGGTAACACCCTTCAGGAGGTCCCAACAGGTCTCAGGAGCTATGCTACGGCAACCAGAAACAGTAAGTCTGATTGAAGTAGAGAAGACTCTTTCAATAAGGAAAAATAATGGGTACTCCTCAGTCTAAGAAAGCAAGATGGGTAGCAACCATTAGGAGACTCACAAAGCCTTGAGCTAAGTCCACAGAACAAACTGCTGTGGGGACTTAGGGAAATAAATTAAGACAAGAAATGTGGGCTATTTTGACCAGTGGCACATCAAAATCTACTTGAAACTATTAAAAGCCATGAGAGAACCATCCACTGTAAAGAAAACTTCTTTTGAAGAGAATAACAGGTTTATTGCTTACGAAAATTTCATAAACCAAAGCTTCAAAATTGGTGGGCATGAATTGAGCACTTAAGAGTTGTTAGAGTACTCACCACTTAATGATAAGACTCCTGTGCTAGAATAAATTGGTCATGAAACAAGTTAGATTGACACTAGGTCACCAGTCAACCTCAAGAAATTCTCTGTGCAATGAGGTACACTGTGAAAGTGAAAGTGTTAGTCACTCAGTCTTGTCTGAATTTTTGCAACCCCTTGGACTGCAGCCCACCAGGCTGCTCTGTCCATGGAATTCTCTAAGCAAGAATACTGGAGTGGGTTGCCATGCCCTTCTCCAGGAGATCCCGACCCAGGGATCAAACCTGGTCTCCCACATTGCGGGCAGATTCTTTACCATCTGAGCCACCAGCACCACTTGCCTCTTCCCTCTGAGAGACCCAAAGCTTAGCTAAAGTAACAAGATCCTCAAGTTTCAAAGAACTGACCATGCCGCCTCCCGGAACATCTTATTTTTTGTCTAAGAACTGTGGTTTTGGAAGCTATAGATAGCTACAAGATTACAAAACTTTCTAAGACAACCTAGAATTACAGTGGCTATATGTGAAATGTTCTAAAATACAAGATCATTTATTCTTTAAAGTTCACTTGAAAGTTGTTGTTTAGTCACTAAGTCTTGTCTGACTCTTTTGCAACCCCATGGACTGTAGCCCACAAGGCTCCTCTGTCCATGAGATTTCCCAGGCAAGAATACTGAGGTGGGCTGCCATTTCCTTCTCCAGGGGATCTTCCCGACCCATGTATCAAACCCACATCTCCTGCATTGGCAGGTGGATTCTCTACCAATGAGCCAACTGGGAAGCTTCTCACCTGAAAGTAAGGGTTCCTAAATCAAATAAACAGAATAGCACACCTATTTTAACTGGTATGCAGAAGACTCCAGAAGACTTCAAGATTCCAAAATACCCTCATTGAAAGATTCATTGTGTAAAGTGGAAGTGAAAGTCACTCAGTCGTGTCCATCTCTTTGAGATCCCATGGACTATACAGTCCATGGAATTCTCCAGGCCAGAATACTGGAGTGGGTAACCGTTCCATTCTCCAGGGGATCTTCCCAACCCACGGATCAAACCCAGGTCTCCTGCATTGCAGGAGGACTCTTTACCAACTGAGCTATCAGGGAACAAAAAATTAAAGACACAAGGTATACCTAAAACCAAAGACTGATGTGACTCCTACCCACTCCTCTAATTTTCCCTGAGTCTGCACAGTGTACCAATTCTCTACCTAAATTGCCTTTTCACTCTGAAGAGTTACAAGACCATAAACAAAAGTCTACAGCTAGTGACCTCAGAGACACCCCCATACCTACCATAAAGGGGACCCTCATGGAGCCCCTCCCAGGGTTGATGAGACTCTGGAGGATTCCCCCAATAAACTACCACCAGTTACGCCCATAAACAATCAAGGGGAAGCTAAAATTAAACTTATGAAAAGCAAATTCTTTCCATTAAAGAAATTCTGGTAGATACTGGAACAACACTCTCCTCTCTAAACCCTACTTGTTCAGGACCCTACAGAGGGGATCCTGGAAAAACAGGCAGAAACTGGTGAAGAGTGAGGATTCTTACCAGAGTCAGCCTTCTCAGATCACTGTTTGTTAACTGGTCAAGCAAGAAAGGTAAAATTTCACACTGTCTTTCCCTTTCTAAATCCAGATCCATTGGTTATTGATCTTTTCTATGCCAGGGACAGCTATTGTCTCCTTGTTTGTCTCATTTTGTGTCCTGAGAACTCAGCCTGGCAATCACCAGGTTGGGAACTCCCAAAATACAACCAGACTGAAATGCGGGTTGTGCTCCATCTGCAGTTAGATATGACCAGAACATGTGAGTTCGTATCATAAAAATGAAGCAACTGGAATAAATTATCTTAAATGTTCCTTTCATTTCTAAAATTATTTAACTAGATGAAATTGAGTGACTTCTCTAAGTCCAGTTGTTAAGATAAACCCAGTAGCCTAAACTGTAGAATTGGATAGAAATTTCAGTTCAAATGACCTTAAGAAGGAAAAAAAAAAAAATTATTGATTCACTTAATTGAGAAGGCCAGAAATAATCCTGGCTCCATACATGATTGGATTCAGAGATTCGATGATATAATCAGCACTTGGTTTCTGTTCAGCTCTTGGCTGTTTTCCACAGAGCTGGCTTCTTTCTCTGGCTTCATATTATGGCCCCTGACAACTCCATGATCATAATCTCCCCAGATGATCTCTGACTGGACTATTTTGGCTGACATATACAGCCCTGAATCATTGCAGCCGGAGGCTCATACTCAGCTCTGACTGAATTGTGAATTTCTCCCCCACTGCAAATTTTCTGTTATTTTCATATGAGTACATTTTAACTAATCCAGGTTTTGATACAAGGAAATCAAGCACTACCGAAAAAAATACCAGTCTTATAGAATATATAGGATACAGAACAGAGAGGACCTTACTATTTCCTCTACACTTCTTTCTGGAAATCTTATAATCTCTTTTCAAGATACATTTCTTTTATGCTAAACTCAGTCAATGTGCTACTGAGGCTATAGCATTTGGGCACTTGATGGCCACTGTAAACACAGAGGAAAGTAGAAAGCCTCATTAAGAAGGGTCATTTCTATAATCCAAAAAGACAGAATTTTGCAGTTAGAAAAATTGAATGGTCTACCTTAACAAATACTGATGCTGGACCAGACTGGGAGGCAGGTAATTTGGAAGAATATAAGACTGAGGCACAAGAAGAACAAGAGACTCAGTCAAGTCCTATTAATTATTCTCTACCTGAAAAAGGTAGACATGTTGATGTTCACCAACCACCAGCTACTGTTTCAAATCCTTTCCAAGGATAGGCCAAAAATAGATCAAGGCCACTAATCTAAGATTCTAGGAAACAGAGTCTTGTTTCTAGGAGACCAAAGCCTTAAACTCAAAAGACATGACTACATTAAAATCTCTTGATATTGTATCACACAGTGAAAATTATAAGTATATATGGACTAGGCTTGATCGTTAAGAGCTATGACTTAAATCCTAAATCTCTTTGACACACCCCCAGGAAGTGAGACACTAAAGCTGTGGAGCTCCAGAAAGGACATCCTACCCAATGCCCATCTCATTTGAAAGACAATGGAGAAAAGTGACCTTGCCAGGTGGGAGGATACAGGGTGAAAGCGAAGGACCGACAAGTGAGTTTATCCCAGAAAGCGGAATTAGATGCTGCCAATACGTAACACAAGAAACTGGAAAATAAAATGGCAACCCACTCCAGTATTCTTGCCTAGAAAATCCCATGGACAGAGGAGCCTGCAGGCTACAGTCCATGCGGGTCTCAAGAGTTGGACACGACTTAGCGGCTAAACCACCACCATATGTAACACAAAAGTCACTGCAATACCAGGTGAGAGCTCTATTTCCAGCCGCCGGACTATGCTGTATGCTGCGTACCAGGAGCCAAGTGTGCACTGTGCTCTTCCAAATGAAATTTTCACTGTGCTTATCTTGTTCTTTCTCCATGAGGTTAGAGTATGTTGGAAGTAAATAATAATAGTCTTTAAGATTGGATACAATGAAAAGCTACATTTAGATGAGATGGGAGGAAAAGTAACTCAACCAGAGATTTGGAATCAAGACAGTAGAAATACTGAGCTGTCCCATTTGTGGAAGAGTAAATGTTTCATGCCAATGAGAGCATTTTAAGGGTGCATATTTATCTGTGAAAGAGCTAAGTTTGGATGTTGAGCAACTAAAGGGAAGACTATATTTAACAACTGGTTAAATACTCAACATCTATCCCAAACTTTCCCCATTATATATAGCAATAGAGTTTGAATACTTTTTCAAGAATAGTTCCTGAATTGTCGAGCCAATGAGTATAATCTCTTCTCCCTTGCTGGTGATTAGTTCAAAATCCAGGGTCAAATCAATCAGCAAATTCCTCTTACACCAGTGACTGATGTAAGGGAAAGTGAAAGTCACTCAGTCATGTCCGTCTCTTTGAGACCCCATGGACTATACAGTCCATGGAATTCTCCAGGCCAGAATACTGGAGTGGGTAGCCTTTCCTTTCTCCAGGGGATCTTCCCAACCCAGGGATCGAACCCAGGTCTCCCGCATTGCAGGCAGATTCTTTACCAGCTGAGCTAACAGGGAAGCCCCTGGTATAAGGGGCTAAATTGTCTTGCCCTTGGTATAGGGATGAGGAGGTGACCTTAATTGTCTCATCAAAATGAAGGCAAGGATTTATGTGATACTGTCTCCATCAAAGTGAAAATAAGAATTTATATTAAATTTTTGGTAGAAACTTGAATAGAAAGTCAGTAAGATTAACTCAACACAGAGGATGATAGAGTAGAAATAGGGAAAGTACATCAGTACCAATATCCTTGGTGAGCCCCAGAATAACAAATCCTGGAGTCTGTACTTCCTCTGGATTTCCAGTTATGCAAGATTAAAGACATCATTGTTTAGGTCAAATTCGTATCTTATAACCAAAACACCCTCGCTAATAAGATGTATCTCTATACCAGTTACAACTTGTATCAGCTGCAAGGAATAGAAACCTCAATGACAGCGACTTAAATACACCAGAGAACTGGCTCTTCTCATGAAATATGGCATCTGGAGATGGACAGTCCCAGATAGACACAGGTTCTTCTATTATTTTGTTCAGATTTCTTCAACATGCACTTGTCACCTTATTTTCAGAAACAGAAAGGAAGGAAAGAAAAGGCAAATATCAAAAGGTCAATGCCACTCTTTTAGATAGGTTCCCTAGTGGCTCAGTCAGTAAAGCACCCACTGCAATGCAGAAGACTGCCTGCAGCAATACAGGACACCTGGGTTTGATCCTTAGATCTGAGAGTTCCCCTGGTGGAGGAAATGGCAATCCACCCCAGTATTCTTGCCTGGGAAATCCCATGGACAGAGAAGCCTGGCAGGCTACAGGGTAACTAAACCATCAAACCACCACTCTTTTAGTTTTCCACAAAGTACATATGAAGCACTTCATACAAAATGCTACATACATTTTATTGGCAAGAGCTGTATCATGTGACCATCCCAAATTTAAGGGAAGCTGGGAAATATTATTTTTATAATCTGGACCTACTTCCACTAACAAAGCAAGTAAGAATCATGTCTGTTAGACTGAAGGGAAGATTGGCATTAGGTAGGAAAACCAGTCACCTCTGCTATACTCTCAAATGAATGTCTCCAGCTCAGACCTCTCCTCTGATCTCTTGAGTCATATATCAAACATGTTACTTAAATTCTCCATACTTGTGGACTATAGACACCTCAAACTGAAATGTACAAAACAAAACCAGGTATCTTACATTCAATCTGTCCCCCCATGATAGTTAATTTTATGTGTCAACAGGACTCAGCAACAGGGTACCCAGACATTTGGTTAAACATTTGGTGAGAGTATTTGTAGATAAGATTTAAATTTGAATTGGTAGACTAAATTAAGCAGACTGTCCTCCCTAGTGTGGGTGGGTCCTGTCCAATCAACTAAAGATGTCAATAGAACAAAAAGGAAGGATCTCTGAGATCCTTCTGAGTAAGAAGGATTTCTGGATACCTGATGTTTGAGCTGGGACATCAGTCTTCTCCTGTTCTCAGACTAGAATTTATACTATCAGTTCTCCTGGTTCTCAGTTCTTGGACTTGGATGCAACATATACCGTTGGTGATTCTCCTGGGTCTCCAGCTTGCTAACTGCAAAACACCTACCCAGCCTCCACAGTCAAATGAGATAATATATCTGTCTCTCTGTGCATCTCTGGCTAGATTGATAAATAGATATAAAGATATATAGCTATCTGCTTCTCTGAAGAACTTACCTCAAGTCATCACCAGTTCAGTCAATGTATCACCACTTAGCCACTGAACAACTGTGCCAGTTAGAAAGTGTACCTGCATAGCTGCAGAACCCTCAAAATGTCATTCAGCTTTTATTCACCCTTGCCCATACATTAAATTCCCCATCACACTGAGCGAGTACTTCCTTCCGGCATATTTCAAATAAGTCAATTTCTCTCCACCTCCAGTGCTGCCACTTTAGTCAAGTCACTGTATCCTGAAATTCTGATTCCCCTGCTTCCACTTAATCCTTCATGACACAATTTTCACGTAACTTTGGAAACCTGAAATCAGATGTCACTCTCCTACTCAAAACTCTCCGATGGTTTACCATAATACTTCATCTTACCATGGTCAACCAGGTCTCATGAAGCAGTTCATCTTTACCTTTCCAACTTCCTCTCACTCTTTCCTTGCTCCCTTTCAGCCACATTGTCCACTTCTCCAGTCTCCTGATATACCAAGCTCTTGCCCCTTAGCTATAATTTTGCACTTTGCGGACTGATCCACCTCAGTACTTTCTTGTGGTTAGCTTATTCTCATCATTTAGATCTCCTCAGACTGGCTTTTCCCATTCTCTCCAATCTTTCATCATTTAACCATATACTGCTGTTAGGTAGCTAAGTCATGTCCATCTCTTTGCAACCCCATGAACTGCAGCTCATCAGGCTCCTCTGTCCATAGGATTTCCCAGGCAAGAATACTGGAATGGGTTGCCATTTCTTCCTCCAGGGATCTTCCTCACCCAGGGATCGAACCCCCATCTTCTGCTTGGCAGGTGGATTCTTAAATACTGAGACACCTAGGAATCATCATCTATAATCCCAATCTGTAATTATCTTGTTTTACTGTGTCTCTTCCCCTAACTAGTATATACGGTCCAGTAAAACAATGTCTCTGAAGCCTTTGAAGTTAGGTAATATTTCTAAGTCAAAGCACAATGTTATTTCTTAGCCAATACTCAAAGAATTTACTGAGTGATTTCATTTATTCATTCAACAAGGGTTTACTGAGGTCTTAGAAGAAAGTGCTCCAAGCACTGAGCTGCAGTAGTAAATGAAAGGGCTAGAGTTTTTGCCTCCATGGAGCTTACCCTTTAGGGTGGGGAAAGACAGACTAAACAAAGAGTGTGTCAGAAGGAGATTTTTTTATGAAAAGATCCCACTGGTTATTTGTTTAGAATAATCTCTCTTTCTCATCACTTAAAGACTAGACACCAAGAAAACACTGGGAAGTTTGGCACATTCTATGTATTCCCAATAATCCCTTAGAACTTGTGAATGCTGTCATAAATACTGGGAAACCAACCAAAGAATCAGTTTCCCTGACATATATAGAAGAAACTAATACCTTCAAGGGACTCTGAGAGGTGGGTGTAGGAGGATACTAAATACTTGCTGACTGAGATTATGAATAGACAGACAAATACGCCACAGTCAAACTCATTGTGAAGATTCACAACCTTATTTATTCCAAGGCCAAAATGGTCAGCAAGATGATATGTGATGTACTAATTACAAATGTCAAAATTCTGAACCAAAAGGAAGCTGGTACTATATTGAGAAAGAAAGAATCAATGGGATACCAGATTAGATTACTGCCTGTCACCAAAGCTTACAATAGGACTGACTGCCAGCTGTGGAAATGCTATCAAGGAAAGGTAATGCCATCCCAAACCATCGCTCTCCCTCTTGCCCAGGCTCCTATCAACACACAGCTGGGCATTTCTTAGCAAAGACGTTGGTGTTCTCTCTCTATTTATTAACAATTGCTTCATCTTTTGTTGATACCAAGGATCAAATAGTTCTAACATTTCTCATGGCTGATGAAATGAATTGCTAAATTCAGACTTTGGGGATTATTTTGCCAATAACTCTTGCCCTGATTCAAGATAAGATCACTTCTAGTGTTTTCACAAGCTTTAATGACAACTGCAAGTCATATATTTCAGCCTCAGAGTGTTAACCTGCTCTTAGAAGTTCTACTTGGTGCTGAGTATATAGAAGCCAAACATATAGAAGGAAACTCTTAAGTAAATGTTACAAGTAAACAGTAACAATAATGATAGTAATGTTTTAAAACCTAACATTTATTAAGTCAGGCACTTTACTAAGCACTTTATTATGCATTATCTCACTTAGTCCTGACAGTGGTGTTGTAAAATAGGTACAATTATTTTCCACATTTTACAAAAACATGAAACAGGTAAGGAGGAGACAGACATTGGAAGTGTGTGCCTGTTACTGTTCTGGAGGAAGCAAGAAGACAAAATGGGAGGGAAAAAAGAAAAGGAGTAGGATAGCAGTGGATTTACACCCTTGGTTTTACTCACTTCATTTGACCAGGACAGAGTTCAAAATGATCATAAACAGAAAAGCAGTAAGTTTCTTCAAGATACCACAGAAAGTGGTTTGCTATGCCTAGTAATCACACTTCTTGTTCAGTTGCTAGGCTGTGTCCAACTCTTTGTCAGACCCCATGGACTGCTGTATGCAAGACTTCCCTGTCCATCACCAACTCCAGAAGCTTGCTCAAACTCATGTCCATTGAGTCAGTGATGCCATCCAACCAGCTCATCCTCTGTTATCCCACTCTCCTCCTGCCTTCCATCTTTCCCAGCATCATGGTCTTTTCTAATGAGTCAGCTCTTTGCATCAGGTGGCCAAAGTATTGGAGCTTCAGCTTTGGCATCAGTCATTCCAAAGAAAATTCAGGGTTGATTTCCTTTAGGGTTGACTGGTTTGATCTCCTTGCAGTTCAAGGGACTCAAGAGTTTTCTCCAACACCACAGTTCAAAAGCATGAATTCTTTGGTGCTCAGTCTTCTTTATGGTCCAACTGTCACATCCATACATGAGTACTAGAAAAAGTATAGCTTTGACTATATGGACCTTTGTCAGCAAAGTAATGTCTCTGCTTTTTAATATGCTGTCTAGGTTGGTCACAGCTTTCCTGCTAAGGAGCAACTGTCTTTTGATTTCATGGCTGTAGTCACTGTCTGCAGTGATTCTGGAGCCCAAGAAAATAAAGTCTCTCACTGTTTCCATTGTTTCCCCGTCTATACGCCATGAGATGATGGGACCAGATGCTGTATACTGCATAGAAGAAGCCAATGACGAAAAAGGTATATACTGGGTAATTCCATTTATATAAAATTCTGGGAAATCCTGACTAATGTATACTGACCAAAAATAAATGAGATATTGCTTGTGAATGAGAGGATTACAAACAGCATAAAGAAAGTTTTGAAAAAGACCAGTGTGTTCATTATCTTTATTAGGGTGGCAGTTTCATAGGTATATTCATATATCAATCATCAAATTGTGCACTATAATGCAAATGGTTTACTTTATGCCTATTTTACCTCAAAAAGTTGTTTCTTAAAAATAAGAAACAATTGGCACGAAATGTTTCCTATTCTATGTGTGCTCACTCAGTCATGTCCAGCTCTTTACAGTCCCATGACTGTAGTTTACCAGGCTCCTCTGTTCATGGGATTTTTGCAAGAATATTGGCGTGGGTTGCCATTTCCTCCTCCGGGGGATCTTCCCGACCCAGGGATCAAACCTGCATCTCCTGCATTGGCAGGCAGATTCCTACACCATGTTCTTTCTATTTCCCTTTGTCTCTGGAGGATATCAGACAAAAGACATAAACCTATTCTACAGGGGCTGTTGCCTGGGGACTCTCCAACAGATGTTGACAGAAACACTCAATACATGACACTAGAGTATCAAACTTCCCCCTGCAGAGCGAGGCTTATTTAGTTGCTTAAGTGCTGTCCACCTCTCTGTGACCCAGTGGGCTGTAGCCCACCAGGCTCCCCCGTCCCTGGGATTCTCCAAGCAAGAACACTGGAGTGGGTTGCCATTTCCTTCTCCAATGCATGAAAGTAAAAAGTGAAAGTGAAGTCGCTCATTCGTGTCCAACTCTTAGCGACCCCATGGACTGCAGCCTACCAGGCTCCTCCATCCATGTGATCTTCCAGGCAAGAATACTGGAGTGGGGTGCCATTGTCTTCTCTGTATCTTGGTTCCTAATTAATCCCAAACCTAGAAAACCATATGAAAATTATGTTACTTTACGAGATGTGTAATAAGTCAAAATATAAGAATCATAAAATCTATCTATTGTTATCACACTATATAGCTCCCTTGATTACCATCTAATGTGTAAAAAGTAAAACAGATCTTTATCTCATATCAATTTGCCCTGCATTTCCAAAATGGCATATGCTGTATCACTGACACATAAGAGAATGAGCCACACAGAGGGACTTGCACAGGGTTAGGTCTCCTGAGTCAGGGGCTGTTGAATAGGAAGTATTCTGGGACCCGACTGTACACACCACAGGGATTTGGAGTGGGTTTAACTTGGAGGCATTTTACAGTAACTAAGTACCTGCTTCTTTAAAGCCTGTTCATTACTGTGGTTTTTTTCCTAAGTTATACAGCATAATGAGCCAGAAAGTCAATGATAGAGCCTAGAAGAGCACAGGAGCTGTACAGAAATGCTGAAAAAAGAGAGGATTTTTCCAAAGGAGCTGAAAAAGGATGGTAGCCCTCCCCCACTCCCTTCTACAAAGGAGAGCTCAGGAAAAGGTTAGTTTCCTTGCGATTAAGAGTCTATACAATTAAAATTTGTAAGTGATGATTGAAGGATAATGTAGCAGATTTTATTCAGCATCAGATAACTCAAGAAAGATAATTCAACTTTCCTTTATTACTTTTACTGCCTGCACACACTTTCCCTTAGGGAAAAAAAAAAATCAAACCTTTGTACAATTGCTTCCAAATACATTTTGTCTTTATTCTAATAATGATTTCCATGAAACATCTATAGCAAATTAAAATGTTTCTTTTTTAAAAAATGCCTAGTTATTAAGAAACTGATGAATATATGAATATATGCAAAGATAAATAAATACCTGCTGCTAACTATCCATCTTTCTAAGTACCAAGGAGTGAGTACTCCTTTTTACAATTTGCTTAACTTTTAGGCAAATATCATAGTCAAAACTATTCAAGAATATACAGAGGGATGGGAGTATGGAAATCTCAAAAATAAATTTATCCTTTCTCTTTTCACACTCTCACAGCTCCTTATAGTGATACAGATAATCAGAAATTAAGATTGTTTATTGAAACAATATACAATAGCCAGATATGAAAGTGAAAGTGTTAGTCTTTCAGTTGTGTCCGACTTTTTGTGATGCCCTGGACTATAGCCTGCCAGCTTCCTCTGTTTATGGGATTTCCCAGGCAAGAATACTGGAGTGGTTGCCATTCCCTTCTCCAGGGGATCTTCCCATCCCAAGGATAGGACAAACCCGTGTCTCCTGCATTGGCAGGAGGATTCCTTATATCTTCTGAGCCACACAGGTCTGGAAGCAACTTAAATACTCATTGATAGTTGAATGGATAGAGATATGGTATACAGACGCAAGGGAATATTACTTGGCCATAAAAAAGAATGAAATAATGGCGTTTATAGCAACATGAATGGCCTGAAGGTTATCCTACTAGTTAGGTAAGTCAGAAAGAGAAAGATGATTTCACGTATAGGTGGAATCCAAACTGTGACAAAATTACCTTATCTATGAAACAGAAACAGACTCACAGACATAGAAAAAAATTTATGGTTACCAAAGGGGAAAGAGGGTGGGTGAGAAATAAGTCAGGAGTTTGATTAGCAGATACAAACTACTGTATACAAAACAGATAAACAACAAGATCCTACCATATAGCACCATGCTGAACTTAGTCACTCAGTTATGTTCAACTCTTTGCAACCCCATGGACTGCAGCCCACCAGGCCCCTCTGTCCATGGCGATTCTCCAGGCAAAAATACTAGAATGGGTTGCCACGCCCTCCTCCACAGGATCTTCCCAACCTACCAATTGAACCCAGGTCTCCTGCATTGCAGGCAGATTCTTAACTGTCTGAGCCAACAGGGAACTATATTCAATATACTATAATAAACCATAATCATATATATATGTGCATAATCATATATATATGCACATATATATATGATTATACATCTGTGAATTATTTTGCTATTCACTAGAAACACACAACATTGTAAATTAGCTTAAAAAGCTTTTAAAGATTATTCAGTGATATTCTTCCTCTTTTTGATGAGCTTATTTTTGTAGGCTTTAAAATGTAAAATAGGTAGAAATGAGAGAAATACTGAAGGTCTCTTGGGGAGTGGTCAGACCTATAATAATAGTGGCTAACATTTGTTGAATACCTCCTGCTTTTCAAACATCAATTCCTTTTAATATTGCGTTCTTCCACACAGTTTGCTTTCTTGTTCTTACCACTTAACAAATAAGAAAATTGGAATTTAGCAAGCTCAAGCTAACTTGCCCATGGCCCTATTAATAGTAAGTGACAGAGTCATGAACCAAAGCCAGATCTTCATGAAAGCAGAACATGTTATTTAGTGACTTTAACTTTCTGAAAAAAAAAAAAAAAAACCTGCTCACTTCTAGAAAAAAAATTATACATGCATGCACATACACTCATAAATTCCAAATTTCTGGACCCATGTCCTTATATTATGAAGAAGAAAATTACAGGACTAGAAACTAAAAGTAAAACAATATTAACATGGAAGAATAATACCATTAATACTATGTTACCTATTGGCCTGACCCTCTTCCAAGTGCTTTACGTGTATTTATTCATTTAATCTTCACAAAGTCCAATAAGATAGTTCCTACTATTTTCCTTATTTTACTGACGAAGAGACAAAGATGAAATAATTTACATAGGATCATATGTAGTAAATACAGCAACCAGATCCACATTTAATGGGTCTAGATCCAGAGTGGTACTATTTACTTTTTGTTGTTTCTTTTTTTTTTTTTTCCCTTCCTCATCTACCAGTACTAATGTAATCTAGAGCTAGTGATTACTAGCTCTAGATGGTAGCCAATTTTTATAATAACTGACAACTCTGATGAAGTGGGCTGTGGTATTCCAAATTATCCACCTCTAGCTTAGCTTTCAATTATCAGCGGTATATACTAGAATGGAACATCGATTTCAGACCTCCTCTCAGAAGTGTGAAAAATATTAAAGACAAAAACTCTTGTCTGTTTTACCTCTTGGCTCACTCAGATTTCATCTTATTCTTTGGAAATCTTACATGCCTACTGAACCCAGATATAAAAGGTGCAACAGAAAAATTGTGCTGTGAATTATTTGAAAACATTATTTCTGAGAAAGTATCACTTTGGGGAGAAAGAAAAAGAGATAGCTCATTTCAATCCATGTGTGTTTCAGTCCATTTTAGAGAAGTAATCCACAGTTTGAGCATGTATTTGCTCTGGATAAGCTAGATAAGTTGAATTCTTTTAGAATAAGTATTGCCCATAGACTATCACTGAGATCTTTGTGATGTTATGAGAAAAAGCCAAACCTATCCTCTCTGCTCCAAAAAAGAAACTTTTTATCAGACTTGAGAACACTCCTGGTTATAATACTGCCTTTAGATACATATTTCCTGGGCCAATTTTTTCCCCTGAGAAACTATGGCTTTGAAATAGTTCATTTGTACTGGTTTCCTTGTCTGTAATATTTTGTTTCATTGAGAATTTTCCAATCTGAAACATTCATTTCCAATGAGGAAATATATATAAAGTAAATAAATTCCACCATTAATCCAATAAAAGTTCCGAGTATTCACTATGTGCAAGGTATTACATTAGACACTATAAATAATAACACTATGGCAATAAATCAAACAACTTCTGTTGAAGAATTCTAAACATATAATTCAAGATAAGTGCAAAATTTATATTAAATATTCTGGCTGAAAGAAACTTTTAGAATTTAATTATCATAGGCAAAAAAACTAGTTTAAATAGTAAGGGGAAAAAAAGAAACTTGACATGACAGTGTGCTAGATATGAGGAGTGTCACTGTATTGGAGTTATTTCATTTTTTTCATAACAGCAAATCCATAAATGGAGTCTTGTTATTTTCATCATACAGTTAGAAAGTTATATGAATTGCTTCTGGTAGATGGCTGATCATAGTATTAAAATAGGAGAAAGGTCTCCTGGTCTCTAGGTTATGCAATTTTTACCATCCACCTATATTTTGAAGAAATCTTTGGAACTGGTAAATGAGATAATACATACCAGTGCTTTAGCATGATACCTGACAAGATTAAATGCTCTACAAATAAGAGCTGATGATAGTAATAGCAATAGTAATAGCAGAAGTATATCAAGACAGCATCTGAAATCCACTCCCCTCCCATGGTCCAAAAGTCCCCACCAGGAAGAACAAACTAATCTCAATCTCGCCACATCACACCTCTACTTCCTTTCCCATATAGATTCTAAAATTCCTAACTTCTCTCTACTGATCAGATGTGAGATTGCTTGTGACATTGCATTTGAACCCTCAGTAATTCCACTTACCCACTGCTACTTGCCTTTTGTTCATTTATCCTTTGTTTCATTATCATGTTATTGGCATAAAACAATTTTCATTCGTTCCCTCTTTCCACTTCATCTCCTCCCAATCGACTCGTTAACTTTTGTCATTAGCAACTGAGATATTCCTTCAGAGCTTACACAATGATAAATTGAGAGCTTCACATGAACCTGGGACTCAACAAAGGTAGAACTATTCTGGGACTTGCTTCCATCTAAATTATTTTAAAGTTCAGCTCTTGAACACAGCTGGCTTGCTATCAGCAATCTGAACAAGTTTTAACAACACTGGGTCCACCTCAAGGTTATTCCTTCAGTATTTTATACAGAAATTACTAAAGATGAAGGAAATACGATACAAAGAAACAAAATAATTCAGCTTATTTTTATGAAGTTTCCCTGATAACCTGGCTGATGGAAAGCAGAAATAATTTTCATAAGAGTCTAGCTGTTGTACATATGAAATATTCCTTACAAAATAACCCCTCTTCCCCAAGACACTAAAGCACAGGACTGTGTGCCTGTGTAGTAACTATTGATTTAAAGAAAGGAATTCTTTCCTGTTTAAGCTTTCATACTCTCTCACGGTTTGTAATCCAATCAGATGATATTACCTACTCAAAATGTAATCTAGACCTCTGATAACTATGAACTTTTACTAAGTTTTAGCTTCTTGCATATAAGCACGGGATTTAGATCTATAAAGTCAATATAAAAAGCAGTGTTCACACCATGGCAGTCCTTTGCAATCACTCAATTCATCAAATGAAGCAATTTGTGTCAGATTCATATGGCTTAGATTTATTTACACAGATTGAGCCATTGAATATCATTTAACGTTCATCCTTTATTCTGAGGATGGCACATAATTCAGGAATGCTGAATCAGAAGAGCCATCCTGGGGGACTAATTCTCAAAAACCAGGATAACATGTATCTGCTTTGTCGATTTCCATTTAAACAGAATTAGAGGTTACCTTACCAGATGCTCTAAGCGCTAGTAATGAACATACATTTCCCTCTATGAGTGTTACAATAAATTCAGAAAAGGTCCAGTTCTGACATCAAAAGGGCAGCAACATTATATCACTGACAATATGCTAGTAACAGTCACTTTCACTTATTACTGTTCTTCAGTCTTATAGTGGGTGGTTTATATTTTGTTTTATTACATCCTCCTCAGTTCAGGTCAGCTCAGTTCAGTCGCTCAGGTGTGTCCAACTCTTTGCGGCCCCATAGAGTACAGCATACCAGGCTTCCTACCCATCACCATCTCCTGGAGCTTCTTCAGACTCATGTCTATTGAGTCGGTGATGCCGTCCAACCACACAGTGTTTTCCATATTGAGCCAAAACCCTGCATTTTTTTTTTTTGTATAAGTACTCTAAGATTTCACACAAAGTATAACAACAATTTCTCATGGATTCATGCATTATAGGACCCAACATCACCCTGAAGTATTACCTTCCCAACCAATTACTGAACAATACAGCGACATTCTCAGAGCCATAGGGATTAGAACTGAATCTGCTTCTTTTTGAAAGAGCTTCCTCTTAAGGGGTTACCCAAATGTACCTCCTAGTCCCCATGATCAATCACATGTCCCAACATTACCCAGTATACATCTGGGCAATTTTTCAAATATCCCCTTGTCTACACATTCCATTTCTACCTCCAAATCATCTCCAAGTTGTCTTTGTACTAAAAGAAGCAATAACAAATTTCCTAAACCACTGCAGATGCCTGAGTATTTTTTTATGCATATACTGTATAAACAACATTTTAATAATTAAGCTTAAATGTTATAAGGCAATTAATACCCAAAAAGAAATAACATTCTCATCCTGTTAATTCCAAAGAATAACAAGAAAAAAGAAAAGAAAGAAATAGAGGAAAAGATGGACAGAGAAGGAAGAAAAAAGAGAGAGAAATATTGTTTAGAAATTGGAGGTGAGGAAAGAAAAATGGCTTTAATCACCTTGAAATGGAGAAGGCAGTATTAATAAGAAAGAGTCACACAGGCCACTGAGTGAGCTTTAACCTGAGATAGGCTGATTTCAAGCATTGCAATAGAGAAATTCTCCACCACAGAACAGGATATTTTTCTGCTAAACTGGGTAAAGATGATATAGTGGATGCTAGTCATTTTTCAGAAGGCTCGTTTACATTTTGGGGAATTTCCCACATAATAAGTCCCAGCAGGAGACAGGACTGATAGATGCTAAAATTTCCAGAAACTCGCTGCTGGGGTTCTCCAGTAGCTAGGGTGTGAGTACATGCCCTGGCCCCAGCCTTTCAAGACGAAGCAGCTCTAGGGGACCTCCACTGGTAGAGGGGCTGAGGGCTGAGGGACCAGCTCCTCAGGCAACAGGGGCAGCAGTACAAGCTGCAGGTCTAATTCAGAGGTGGCAGCGTCAGTTTTTCTCACCAGGTCTGTTCCGTGACACCACCCCAGGCACTTTGTTCCAGCTGCAGACCCCTAAACTGGTTTTTAAGCCCTCCTGTTGATTCTGTGACCTAGCCAATGTTTTATTTTATTAAATTCCTTTTCTGCCTAAATCAGCCAGAATATATACCAAGAGACAACCATCAAATGAAGCAAAGTAAGGAACAGAATGATTTTCAGTTCATTGCCTTTTCCATCACACAGCGCTGGCAGTGTCGAATGTCTAGAGTGTTACTTTTGTCACAGCTTGCTTTTGTTTTTTATTTTGTTTTGTTCTAAGAAAGATTATTTTAGGATTCTATTTGAACTATTTGTATTTGGTGATCTGATAATCTGTTAATGTTTAGAAACAGATCATAATGAGAAATTCAGGTAAAGGTCATGCATTCAGCAGCCCGAATGATGATATGGAGAGTAAGCTTATGTTATGATGCTCCTTTGGGAAAATACACTTAATTAAAGCTGCATCCTTCTGAGAGGTTCTGCTTAGCTAGTATTACAGCCAAGGACCTTGGAATTTTAATGGAGCCCAGTTCACACATAGATATAGTTAGGATATTTTCAGCCTTGAACCGTATGAAGAAAACAAAAGAATCTGTTGAAAAGAATTGAACTCATGGTATAAAAGAATGAGAGCTATCTGCATATACAATTAACGTAAACGCAACCATGAATAGCAAATAGTTCGTTGCATTGTGTTCAGGTGTGTCAGCTTCTGACTTTTTTTAATAGGTTGCGACAGTACATAGCTTAGTCTGTCTTTTGAATCAACTTGAAATATTTTTCTTCTTGAATTGTCTCATTGTTGCTGATGTTCACCTGTATGTGAAAGCATTTTTGTCCCATGCTATCTTGGCTTCATGTGGCCCTCATGTATCTGAGTCATCATTTTTTTAAATAAACAGGCCTTCTTTAAACCCACTAAGTGCTGAAATACTTTGTAGTATGCTGTTATTCCACAGTATTCTTCAAGAGATTTGCCTCCCTCCAACACACTCTGCAAAAAGCCTAACACTAATACACTATCTACCTTCACTAGAATGGCTTCACTAACCTGAGCATTCTGTGCTCTAACTAATCTACACCCTATCATTTTGTATTTTTCATTTTCTGGATGATATAAAAATGGAAAGTCTTTCATCCTAATCAAGCACTGACAAGTAGCACTGACAAGTCTTTTTTGTTAAGACCCAAGTTGAAATCAAATTTGCCACCATCCAGAAATGTAGACTTTATGAAAGTGCTCCCCCCACCCACCAAAGTGTGCTCAGTGTGCACACATGCATGCACACGTCCACACACATATTCCAAATCGAGGGGCTTGCAAAACCAAAACAGGGATGTATGGATGGCCACATATTTTATCCTCAGACCCTCTAGAAACTCTATCCTTTCCCTAAGTAGAGGTATTTAGTCGTATCTACCTAAGAAAATCAATTTTAATGAACTCTCTCCCAAAACAAAGCTGAAATGACAGTTTATTTCACTTTAAAATTACTCCAAATTATCCACACTGTAGAGGATCCATTGTATGGATTATCCAAACTATAAATAATCTGAAAATGATATATCCTTGGGTTTACAATGCATTACCTTTCTGAAACCAAACTAAAGTATTAATCATATTTGGCTTTAGCAAACATTAACATTTCTTTACAAGCCCTAAGCCCAAACACTGAATGAGGAGACTTGAGTGCAAGCTAGAATCATGCTATGTTCCACAGAAAGCCAAACTTAAAGTTTACACCACTAACAATAACCTACAGATTAGCTCATCCCCCTTAGGAGAGATCAGCTGTAAGCCAACATGTGATCCATCCTCGGGAAGGTCCAGTGCACCCGTCCCTTCTGTCTTGACCTAAATGATTTCAGTTTGCCTTGCTGCTAGCATACTCCTTGACACATAGAGATGCATAAATTGCTTTTAATAATATATTTGGGGCTCTTAAAGTAAATAATCAGGTCTGGAATCACTATTATTTTAACACCTGCCACACTAAGCAACTTTGAGTAGGTCATGCTCCGTCTTTGGACTGAAGTCTAATGGTCCAAATGTTTAAGATTAAGAAGATGGGAATAGGGCAGGGAGAGGCAAAATCATGTTCACAGCATGATCTCTGAAAACATCAAAACATTGTCTGTTCTGGCCTTTTGTGAAGTCAGCCTTTCAGCTATTTGTTCAGGTTTCCCTACAAATTTGATGATGAATGAGATTTTTCAAGGGGTTTTACACACAGGTCTTGTATTTCACTGGGCTTGGTGAGAACTTTAAACAGATGAAGACAAAGAAAACCAGCCATGTAATTTAGCATCTGATTGCTCTTCCACACGTCAGTGGTGAAAGGCACAACTCTGCCTTGAGCAGCTCAGAGTGGCTGACTGATTGGATCCAGTAAAGACTGATAAACTTTCAAATGCTCCTTCAACACAAGAAAAATAGCATCAAAATGGAAGACTGTACTATAGTGCTTTGTACCTTATGAGAGAATCCTAGAAACTAGTGCTTGCCACCACTGGCCACAAAGAGAGAAAAACTAGAAAGCATTTCCCAGACTGTTTCAGGAATCATCAACATCTGGAGGATGAAAGCTGACCCACATACATTTTAACTTCAAATGACTTCTGAGGTTTTGATTGTAATTATGCATTTAAACAATGAGTTACTAACTTAGAAACAAATTTATTTGCATAGTGAGCATTTCCAGGAAAAAAAAATTTAAAATATACAGTGAGGAAAGAACAGGTAGAGTTTATTCTTTCTTTGCATCACATTTCCTACAGCCTGGGGAAAGAAACATTTGTACATGCTTTACTCCAACGGTCTTCCCAGGACAGGATGAGCAAAGAGTAGTGCTAAGATCCACATGAGCTATATCTTTGGAACCCAGGTAACCACTCTATCTCAACAAATAAGAAAATCTGATCCTATTGGAGGGAGTTGATAACAGAAAGCGATGAAGAACAGGATCAAAACTTGGGATACAATTTCATGCAAAGGGAACCTCACCCTCCACGACTCTGCTTAGTTACATACATGTCACCTCTCAATGCTTCAAAAACTTCCCTGGAGGGTTTGCTTATATACTCTTTGAAAAAGTTGGTATAGAAGGCTTTAATGAACAGGTCCATGAGTAGAGGATTTCCCTTGGACTCCAAGCTCAGAATCTTCCACACAGCTAAATAACAATCATTCACAGTGAAATTACACACAATCAATAGTCTGTCCACTGACCCAAATATCCCAGGGACCCATTCCTGAAGATTTTACTGTCCATCTAGTCCAGGCCTGCGTATGGTGGAGCCTATCGACTCAGGCACAGCTGTTTTTCTCCTGTTGGCGTGTGATTATTTTCAGGAGTTTTACTAGAACAGATGTTTTCAGAGTGTGCTGAGTACACGACTTTCCTCAACTGACAATCTTTCATCTATGTAAACAGCAGATTGCTACGCTGCTGTCCTTTTGAGATGGTGAGGTCTCAGGCACAGCTGTTTTTCTCCTGTTGGCGTGTGATTATTTTCAGGAGTTTTACTAGAACAGATGTTTTCAGAGTGTGCTGAGTACACGACTTTCCTCAACTGACAATCTTTCATCTATGTAAACAGCAGATTGCTACGCTTCTGTCCTTTTGAGATGGTGAGGGAAGGGGTGGAATCACCAAATAACGTCAGTTTCCTTCAACATTATGAATCAGAGGCTTTTCAGTCCAGCACCCTCCCCACGAGCCCTGCTGGCAGAGACGCTCTAACTATCCTCCCGCTGCCACTTGTTCTTTCTTTGATCCTTTTTCCCATCAGATTGTTGGAATTTGGTTTTTCTACATCGAGACTTTTTCAGCTGGAACAAACTGAAATATATCAATGTCCAATACAGAGGGCAATTTTCTCTGCTGGGTTTGTATCTGGTCCAAATAGCTGAATTTAGATAACAACTTATTTCCTGAGAGTCAACATGTACTTCTGCTTGAACCCACAGCAGAGTCAACCCCATATTGGTGCTAGAAAAAATCTGTTACTATGGAAAATAATATTCTGCTACACATTCATCAAAAGAGACTGCAAACCTTGTCGTTTCTGCATCAGCAGAACGCACATAGCCCTTATATGGAAAAGTTTTCCCACCTAAAGAACACGATTTCAGATCTTTAAGCATGTAATACAGATGACTTTTGTCTTTAATAGGTTAAGTGATTCTCCAAAGTATTGGTAGGGAAGTCAAGATTTTTTTCTGACCCTCACTCCTCGTATACTGCTTCTTTCAGGATTAGCACAATTGTTCAAGTGACTTTAGAATTATTCTAAATTTAGAATATTTGGGGAAGCTATCTGGAGGCAGGAGAAAATGGATTATCTTTTTCAATTCTTCTCTTCCCCTTCAGACATAACCTTTCTCTTCAGTGCCTGAATTCAATACAACTTTGTTCTTTTTACAACTTCATCTTCAATTCCAGTCATTAGGATTTGAATGACCATTTCATATCCATCTCCTTTTCACAATGAACCAATCAGCTCACAGTTAATCATTAAATCAACATTTATAGAGTTCCAGTTATAATTTATATGCTTTGCTGCATGCTGGGAACATGGATGTGAGTCAAGCATGGTCACTGGCTGAGAGGGAAGAAACACACAGAAACAGACCGCTGAGGACAAGAGCTATGTTCAGAGGAGAGCACCAAGCACACGAGGAAAGTGTTCATTTTCTCTCTACACAAATGAATTAACTCACCTTGAGTTAGAATTTCTACAGAAAGGAAGCTCTCTTTCCCCCCTTCAATTCAATACTTGTGTCTGACTGAGAAAGAAGGACAAGGACTGATGAAAATAAATATCAATCACCAAATAACATGTGTGACAAGATGTTAAACGGGACTTTTCCTACAGTTGTGGCACCGAGAACAACAGATGAGGAGGCACACCTCTTTCTGAGAAGAAAGGTTCAGTTCAGTCCAGTCGCTCAGTCGTGTCCGACTCTTTGCAACCCCATGAATCGCAGCACGCCAGGCCTCCCTGTCCATCACCAACTCCCGGAGTTCACTCAGACTCACATCCATCGAGTCCGTGATGCCATCCAGCCATCTCATCCTCGGTCGTCCCCTTCTCCTCCCGCCCCCAATCCCTCCCAGCATCAGAGTCTTTTCTAATAAGTCAACTCTTCGCATGAGGTGGCCAAAGTACTGGAGTTTCAGCTTTAGCATCATTCCTTCCAAAGAAATCCCAGGGCTGATCTCCTT
>SJYX01002030.1:241817-257946 GCA_006410675.1 Oreotragus oreotragus
TAAAAAAAAAAAAAAAAGCAGCAACCTCATACTTACACAAACATAAAAATAGGAAGCCATCTAAGGCAAACAACAATGAGAGAAACAATAATCATGTGGCAAGAGGGGAGCACAGCATTTGCTTAAATGCAGTGGAAATACATTTTAAGTTTCTATAGTCAGGATACTTTGGAGATGAACAAGGCATGAACCCGAAAGGACCTCAGCTAAGGAAACTGACTATAAGAAAGTGCTCCCAGTCAAATGGGAGATCTATGGGTTCATGGTGGGGGTCAAGGATATATATGGAAGCATCTCAGTGTTCATTATCCTGTAAGAGGGAAGAGTAGAGGGAGGGAGAGCAGAGAGGGAGCTACTGTCTATACCCTGGTTATAACAGTGGACATCAACAGCCAAGTCGCAGGAGCACTGCTCACATCAGTCTATGTCCTTTCTCTAAAGCTACCCTCCCTACATCACTCACTCTGAGGGAGACAAGAGCAAAACAAATAGGAGCAGCTTGGAAAGCAAGGAATACAAACAAAGAGACCAACTCAACTTCCTGTTCTGGATTTTGTTGTGGTAGCTACAGACTGAGCAAGAAAGGTTGCCTGAATCTTTAACTGGATGAAAATTTGAGGTTTGACATTGAACTACGTTGGTTTTTTAAGACAACTTTATTATTAGACTAATTTATAGCTTAAAAAAAACACCTAATTTATAGCTTAAAAAGAAACATATACATAGAGTCCAGAAAGAGTAAAGCAGAACTTGCTCTAAAACAATATAAGAGTGAAAGAGAGCCCTTTCTGATTGAACCAGTTTATTTAGTGCATTCAATAAACCAATTACGCTTGTCTCTCTGTACCCAATACAGATTGGATCCAAAACCTCTCACCACAACCACAAATACCAAAATCCACAGATGTTCTGGTCCTTTATATAAAATGGTATAGTGTTTACATATAACCTATACATATCTTCCCATATATTTCAGAGAATTCCAGAAAAACATCTACTTCTGCCTCTTTGACTATGCTAAAGCATTTGACTGTGTGGATCACAACAAACTGGAAAATTCTTCAAGTGATGGGAATACCAGATCACCTTACCTGCTTCCTGAGAAATCTGCATGCAGGTCAAGAAGCAACAGTTAGAACCAGATATGGAACAACAAACTGGTTCCAAATTGGGAAAGGAGTATGTCAAGGCTATATACTGTGACCCTGTTTATTCAAATTATATGCAGAGTACATCATGCGAAATGTCAGGCTGGATGAAGCACAGGCTGAAATCAGGATTGCCGGCTATCAATAGCCTCAGATATCCAAATGACACCACCCTTATGGCAGAAAGTAAAGAGGAACTGAAGAGCCTCTTGATGAAAGTGAAAGAGGAGAGTGAAAAAGTTGACTTAAAGCTCAACATTCAGAAAACTAAGATCATGGCATCTGGTCTGATCACTTCATGGCAAATAGATGGGGAAACAATGGAAACAGTGATAGACTTTATTTGGGGGGGCTCCAAAATCACTGCAGATGGTGATTGCAGCCATGAAACTAAAAGATGCTTGCTCCTTGGAAAAAAAGTTATGACCAATCTAGATAGCATATTCAAAAGCAGAGACATTACTTTGCCAACTAAGGTCTGTCTAGTCAAGGCTATGGTTTTTCCAGTGGTCATGTATGGATGTGAGAGTTGGACCATAAAGAAAGCTGAGCGCTGAAGAATTGATGCTTTTGAACTGTGGTGTTGGAGAAGACTGAGAGTCCCTTGGACAGCAAGGAGATTCAACTAGTCAGTCCTAAAGGAGGTCAGTCCTGAATATTCATTGAAGGACTCATGTTGAAGCTGAAACTCCAATACTTTGGCCACCTGATACGAAGAACTGACTCATTTGAAAAGACCCTGATGCTGGGAAAGATTGAAGGCAGGAAGAGAAGGGGATGACAGAGGATGAGATGGTTGGGTGGCATCACCAACTAGATGGACATGAGTTTGAGCCATCTCCAATAGTTGCTGATAGACAGGGAAGTCTGGCATGCTGCAGTCCATGGGGCTGCAAAGAGTCAGACATGATTGAGCAACTGAACTGAACTGATTCTCCCATATACTTTAAATCATCTCTAGATTACTTACAATACCTAATGCAATGTAAATGCTATGTAAATAGTTCCTGGGGCACAGCAAATTCAACTTTTGCTTTTTGGAACTTTCTGGAATTTCTTTTTTTCAAATATTTTCCATCTACAGCTGGTTGAATCCACAGATGCAGAACCACGATACAGAGGGCCAACAGGTCAGCATCTGTGCAAAGAAGAGTATACAGTGGAAGTGGAAAACAATTTAAAATTTTTGTAGGCATGTGTGTCGCTCAGTTTGTGCCGCCATAATAAAATACCATAGACTGGATGGCCTAAACAGCAGAAATTTATTCCTTACATTTCTAGAGACTAGGAATTCCAAGATCAAGGTGCCAGCCAATTCAGTTACTGGTGAAGACTCACTTCCTGGTTTGCAAATGGCCACCTTCTTACTATGTGCTCACATGGTGGAAAGGTATCCCTTCTTATATGGGCACTAATCCCATTGGATCAAGGACCCAACAGTTATGACCTCATCTAACCTTAATTACAACTCTAAGGCCCTATCTCCAAATACAGTCATACTGAGGGTTGGGGCTTCAACATAAGAATTCTGGGAGCACACAGTATTTGGGAAGGTGTCTAATAAGAAAAAGTATAAAACAATCTCTACCCACACACAAAACATCTTAAAGACAAGAAAAAAGTATATAACTTTGTACTCAATGATTATCTGAGGAAAGAACTCAGATATATAAATTATTATATGTAAGCATAAAAATGCATCAGTGTGGAGGGTGGGAGATCCATTAGAAAAGCAAATCATGATGAGGAAAACAAGAAACCAAAAAAGTGACCTTGAGCCTATTGTGTTCATAAAAAATTACATAAATAATTGAATGGATGTGAAGTCTATGGTGGATTTATGGTGGGAAATAAATTTTAATATAAAAACCATGTTAAAAATCATGTCAGGTAGATTCTTAAACTTTAAAACTTTGAGTTTGAAAAATATAAAGTAAAACTGGCATGAAAAAAGAGAAAGTATACGAAGGGAAAATTAAAATGTGCATTTATTATATTTATAACAGCCTGAGTTATAACTGAATATTTGAGAAAATTTTGTTGACTTGAATTTAAATATAGTAGATAAATGTGTTGGTTATTTATTATAAACTGTGAAAGAGTTTGGCTTCTTAAAAAAAAAAGAAAAACCACAGAGACATGAATTTAAAGTAATAAAATTTAAGGTGGTAGACTGCATATGCCTTTGCCTCTTGTCCTCTGAAAGTCATTAAAATGGCAGTTTAAAAAGACACAAGGAAGTATACATATCCAAAAAGTGGTAAGAACATATGGGACATCCATGGACCAGATATTTTTGCAGATTTCTGTATGACAGAGTAGGGAATAAGACAGTACTATGTATACATGAAAGCAGAGGGAGCCATCACTCAGACCACGATCAGAAGAGAGGGCTGAGGCAGAGAGTTCAAGGAANCTGGCATGCTGCAGTCCATGGGGCTGCAAAGAGTCAGACATGATTGAGCAACTGAACTGAACTGATTCTCCCATATACTTTAAATCATCTCTAGATTACTTACAATACCTAATGCAATGTAAATGCTATGTAAACAGTTCCTGGGGCACAGCAAATTCAACTTTTGCTTTTTGGAACTTTCTGGAATTTCTTTTTTTCAAATATTTTCCATCTACAGCTGGTTGAATCCACAGATGCAGAACCACGATACAGAGGGCCAACAGGTCAGCATCTGTGCAAAGAAGAGTATACAGTGGAAGTGGAAAACAATTTAAAATTTTTGTAGGCATGTGTGTCGCTCAGTTTGTGCCGCCATAATAAAATACCATAGACTGGATGGCCTAAACAGCAGAAATTTATTCCTTACATTTCTAGAGACTAGGAATTCCAAGATCAAGGTGCCAGCCAATTCAGTTACTGGTGAAGACTCACTTCCTGGTTTGCAAATGGCCACCTTCTTACTATGTGCTCACATGGTGGAAAGGTATCCCTTCTTATATGGGCACTAATCCCATTGGATCAAGGACCCAACAGTTATGACCTCATCTAACCTTAATTACAACTCTAAGGCCCTATCTCCAAATACAGTCATACTGAGGGTTGGGGCTTCAACATAAGAATTCTGGGAGCACACAGTATTTGGGAAGGTGTCTAATAAGAAAAAGTATAAAACAATCTCTACCCACACACAAAACATCTTAAAGACAAGAAAAAAGTATATAACTTTGTACTCAATGATTATCTGAGGAAAGAACTCAGATATATAAATTATTATATGTAAGCATAAAAATGCATCAGTGTGGAGGGTGGGAGATCCATTAGAAAAGCAAATCACGATGAGGAAAACAAGAAACCAAAAAAGTGACCTTGAGTCTATTGTGTTCATAAAAAATTACATAAATAATTGAATGGATGTGAAGTCTATGGTGGATTTATGGTGGGAAATAAATTTTAATATAAAAACCATGTTAAAAATCATGTCAGGTAGATTCTTAAACTTTAAAACTTTGAGTTTGAAAAATATAAAGTAAAACTGGCATGAAAAAAGAGAAAGTATACGAAGGGAAAATTAAAATGTGCATTTATTATATTTATAACAGCCTGAGTTATAACTGAATATTTGAGAAAATTTTGTTGACTTGAATTTAAATATAGTAGATAAATGTGTTGGTTATTTATTATAAACTGTGAAAGAGTTTGGCTTCTTAAAAAAAAAAGAAAAACCACAGAGACATGAATTTAAAGTAATAAAATTTAAGGTGGTAGACTGCATATGCCTTTGCCTCTTGTCCTCTGAAAGTCATTAAAATGGCAGTTTAAAAAGACACAAGGAAGTATACATATCCAAAAAGTGGTAAGAACATATGGGACATCCATGGACCAGATATTTTTGCAGATTTCTGTATGACAGAGTAGGGAATAAGACAGTACTATGTATACACGAAAGCAGAGGGAGCCATCACTCAGACCACGATCAGAAGAGAGGGCTGAGGCAGAGAGTTCAAGGAATTCTCCAGGAAGAGCAAGTTAAAGGATCAGGAGAATGAATTGCCAAAATTTTTAAATGCAGTAAAACGGACAGAAAAATAAAGCTGAGACAGCTTCCTGGTAATAGAGTAGAAAGGACAAAGAAGCTGCAAATATGAACAAAAAGGTAAGAGGCATATAAAATCAGTCCAGCTTGGCCATCATCTGATTTAATAGAAATCCTATAAAAGGAAAATAGAGGTACAAAAGAAAAGATTCCATTTTACCCTGATGAGTGGCCTGCAGGCAAGTAATAGAATCCAGAAGAAAAGAAGTCACAGCACACTGCATGTCTCAACAGTAAAAAAAAATAACCATGTACTTAGAGTAATATAAAAGATTGATTATTTTTAGGCTCAAAGGCAACAAACACAGGCAAAAAGCACAGAAAGGATGGTTGCAGTTGCAGAGCAGAATGTAAATGTTACCAGTCTTGACAATATAAAAGCAAAATTAAAATGAGGAAGGCGGGAAAAGAAAAACAGAAAGGAGAGGCAGAGGAAAGGGTTAAAAAATAAAAGCACCAATATTTTCATCTTAGATCAAAATCAAATCAGTTGACTAAAGGAAAGGAACCAGAAAAAGAATATACTGATATAATTACTGATATATTTTCTAAGGTTATGAAAAGAACTAAAAGTAAAACTAAAAATAATGATGTAACTATCAAAGTTTAGGAGAAGATGATGGGGGTGGGCAGTGAGTGGGCCAAACCCTCATCTTTTACAGTAATTAGTAAGTAGAAATTTTCCAAGATCATTAAATCGAGAAACAGTGGATGACAAATTTTATTCACATAAGTACCAGAAATATTTTTGTAATGATGAAAACAGATGCTGGTGGGAATGAGCCCAGGTGTGCGAGGGGTAGGGCTGAAGTGTTTCATTTCTTTTCATGCACTCTTTGTATTCCTGGTTGATTACCTCGGTCAGATATTACTTGGGCATAAACAAAGAAGAATAAGTTCACCGAAAGTTAAATATTAATGCCAACTTCATTTTCCAAATGCTGATGGAAGTCAAGGCTATAGCCAGGTGTGGAAAGAAGATTTTAACCTATTAAGAAATGGACTGAGGAGTAAAACATCTTATATAAGTAACACATAAGAAACATACAAGAAATCAAACAAAAGAAAGATCTTGCATTTTTCTCACACACACACACACACACATACATCACACAGAATTTGCACATATGACTGTTCCTCTGTGGATACTGACACACAACACAGATAAAGTAATGACTCCTTTTTCGCATAATCAAATAATAAACCCTTGTATTAAAACAGATTTATTCTAGAAATAAACTGTATGTTCAAAGAAACATAATATGGAACAAATGGTAAGCATTCTTTTATCAGATTTCTCAAATCACATTATCAAGATAACCAAATACCCCAACAAGGATGGACCACTAGAACACTTTATTCAACCAAAGCTTGGATTGGCAGACTTTTTCCTAACGAGCCACATAGTACAGCTTTGCAGATAATGTTCAACTCTGCCATTGCAGCAAGAATGCTAACAATAAAAATACACAAATGAACAGGAATGTCTGTGTTCCAATAAAACTTATTTACAAAACAAGCTGTGAGCAGTATTTAGTCCATGGGCTGTAGTTTGCCCGCTCCTGAACTAAAGGATCAAGCACATTAAGACATTTTCCAAGTATTAAAAATGTAGTACATACCCCATAACTTAAATTACTTGTACTAATATTCTAATATCAAATATTATCCTATCAATTACTACTGTACATAATTCCTGATGTTCAAATGCCTTTTGAATAAGATCTAGTTAAATAAGAGCTAGAACATATCCATTCTATTCCTCTTTCCTGCTCATCATACAGACAATAATAAGATGAACATAATGATCAAATCAGCGATCCCTGCTAAGGGCCAATTTTATTATAGATAGCTAACATACTTGATCTCCTATTTCTCTATCAAAATTAAATCTCCAACGGCTTAACTATATACTCTTTTGTTGCATTTTGAAAACAATGCCAAGGAACAAACTCTCAATAGCAGTTGACACTGACTTACTGCTTTTGGAGAGGGCCCTTAAAGCATTTGGAGTGCTTCAAACAAGCGACATCATATAAACATAAAGATTAACACTTGGCAAGGACATTGATGGCTTGCTGAAAAAAATCACCTTAATCACTATCAAATCATATGTATTAAGCAACTTTGTGCTCCTGGGGCCTAAATGAACACCCTCCTAAGATTTTTTTTTTCAATGAATTGGCAGTGTGGTTGAAAAGCAAGATTCAAAAATCAAATCAGCTTTCACATCAAAATCCTAATCATATTTGTGATGGCTGTGAGCAAATTAGGATCCTAAATAAAACTGTAAGTAGTACTGGTAGTATGGCTAAAAAGGATGAAAAATCATAAGTGACAAGGAAAAGCATTTGATACATGACCAAAAAAAAAAAAGAATAATAATAAAGGATATCTTCCAACCACACAAAGAAATCCTTAGGATTGACCTGGGCAATTTTTACTAGATATGACATGATTATAAATCCATCACCCAGGTGAATGGGGAAAAAAAAACATATCTTACAAACCACAGTATATCCAAGATTGAAACAGATTGACAACAATAACCCCTGGCATGTGTACCAAGAATTTAAATCTAACAAAAATGAATGTTGTACAACAATAAAAGACAGTTCTGGGGAAAGGGTGTTTTGTTTTTTCAGCTTTATAGAGAAAAAGAAAACTCATACGCCTACCCAGTAAATTCACAGCTGGGTTACACACCAGCATGCACACAAGCACAGCTAAAGAAGGCTTTTTGATATTCACTAAGATCTTTATAAGTGAGCCATTCTTCCTTTAGCCACTCTAAATCCTTCCCAGGCAAAGAATATTTCCCAATTCTAACCAGAAAATATATATACAATCCATATGCAAAGTTTATTTGTTCAACCCTTCAGTCTTCACAGACACTTATTAATCAACATGCAAATGAAGCATGCATCCCTGCAAAATTATTGGTTATTTAATTTTAGCATTAAAATAATAGTCATCTAAAAACTAATCCTTAACCCCAAAGCTGCCAGCATTTAAAAACCATAAAGCACTATTTCGCTGAACACAAGCATTCATTACAAGAAATAGGAAAATCATTATAAACAAAAACTTATTTTCTCAGGGAAAAAAAAAAAAGCAAAGCAGAAGTATTTCTAAAGGATCATCCTGTCCCTTTTCCATCAATTGTGCCTTTGCCCAGTTTGTCCAAATACACATACTGCTAGGTCTGTCCTACAGAATGATCCATATTCCTGCTATTTTTTCCCCCTATTTTGTGATCAGAACTGCCGGTTATCTAAGTCCTAATTAGGTGACTGGCTAAAAATCTGCAAAACTATTTCATTCAAAGGTATCAAAGACCACTAAAGGAGAGTGTGTTACAATGTTGTGAATCAACTACACTCCAAAATAAAATTAAATTAAGACAATAAAAATAAAATGTTTCCATATAAGTACTCTGTGTGTGTGTGTGTGTGTGTGTGTGTTAGTCTCTCAGTGTCTGACTCCTTAGGAACCCATGGACTGTAGCCCTCCAGGCTCTTCTGTCCATGGAATTTTCTGGGCAAGAATATTGGAGTGGGTACCATTCCCTTTACCAGGGAATCTTCCCGACCCAGAGGTCAAATCTAGCTCTCCTGCATTGCAGGCAGATTCTTTACTGTCTGAGCCACCAGAGAAGCCCAAAAAGTATTGGAGCAAATGTTAAAATAATAAAGTAAGTAAGGTAGAAAAATCCCTTCCCCATTATTCTCCAATAATCGCTCCATTCTGCCCACAGCTGTGAAGAGTTTGATAAATATACTTCCAAAAAGAGAGAGAGTTGTGTTAGCTCTTCCCAAATAATAAATGCATTTTATCAGAAACCTTCAATGCTGTGAGCTAGTGGGAATTCTGGGTTCCATGACTGAGGAGATAAGTAGTTCAGGGTAAAAGGGTCTTAAGCATCTGTGGAATCACATCATTTAGTCAGGTTTCTATTTTACCTACACATAGACCAGCAACATCCATTTGAAAGGGCTAATCAGAAAATGTGGACATTGTTTAGTGACTTAAGAGTTCATAATGAAAGGTCAGAGAAGAGCCATCTCCTTGACAGAGAAAAATCTGAAGCAGACAAAACCCCAATATGTAGAGAGAATGCTTGAGATCATTGGTGAACTGACGTTTTTAAGCAAGCCATCCCTTATAAAGTGTCAGTTCAAGCCTCACTTTTAAGTCTCCATAAGGCTGTATATTCCTGCTCTCTAAAACATATTCATTAAATGTTTAAAAGTTAATGTGCTTGAGACATATATGCATGATATATAGATTATTAATGAAAAATGATAAACTTCACATGCCTATATATTTATCACATTATATTACAGAGAACAGAACATTTCTCAAAATATTATCCAAGAAGCACCCACATCTCAATCACTAGCTACGTATTTTAAAATACATATTCCTGTGCTCCATCACAGAATTTCTGATTGAGAATCTCTGGACAATTCAAAGGATCTGCACTTTTAGTAGATTCCCTAAATGATTCTCATGATGGTATTTCCACAGAATCCCTGCTTCCAGATCATTTTTTGTTTATTGATGTCTAACATCATGGCAACAAGCAAAATATCTACAGAAATAAGAGAAGAGTTTTATACTCAACAATCTGAAAACAGTAATCACCTCTTTCTGAGACCACCAGGATACTTCTCTCTTGGTGACAGCAACAGCACAAGAAAGCAAATGGAACCATTCGCATCCTCTTCCAAATCCTAGTCTTGCATCTGGTACACTGTCACTCCTCCATTTTATTGGTTAGAAACAGCCACATGACCAAACCCAAAGTCACACAGAACAACTGTGTATCATTTACAAGGATGCATATGTGAAAACATCTAGCAAACGCATTCAAGTCAGAGCTGACTGGCCAGGCAGGAACAGGGGGTGGGTTTCTGAAATAAAAGTAATTACACGAGCCTTGCAGAGCCCAGTAAAAATGATGTTCCACAAATTAAGTAGTCTAAGTAACTCAGTATTTTGCAAATGGATTCTGCTCCCATACCCACTCCCCAAAGAAAGGAGAAATAGAAAATAAATGCCTTCAGGTTGTTGAAGTAACTTACCCAGTAAGTTATTTGCAAAATACTGAGTTACTTAGCAAAAGAGTTCTTTACACGTAAGGAGCTAGGGCTCAGGAGAAGAATCTTTAAGAGCCAACATGAAAATATCTTTCTGACCCAGAAGCCCCTGATCTATTTACCCACACCTTGGGAGAAAAGGAAGAAGCAATTTCTAGTATAGGGCAATTATGAGCAAAGAACTTGCAAAGTGTAAAGTAATACCCAGAAAAGAATAATACAAAACCGAGAGTGGTGGGCTTCCTAGGTGGTCCAATGGTAAAAGAATCCACCTGCCTATGCAGGAACGACAGGAGACACAGGTTCAATCCCTGGGTCGGGAAGAACCCCTGGAGAAGGAAATGGCAACCCACTCCAATATTCTTGCCAATCCCATGGACAGAGGATCCTGGCAGGCTGCAGGCCATAGAGTCGCAAAGACTTAGACACAACTGAGTGAGTGAGCAGGCACAAGAGTGGTGCACACAGAGAAACACAAAGGAAAACAAATGTACAAAAGAGAATTAACTTTAACAAAACTTTCCATTATGAAAACATCCAGGGTCCTGGCAAGAGACCCTAGATAGGATTTAGAATATGGAAGTAATTAAAATATAGATCTATTCAGGCTAGACGCAGGATTGCCAGGTCTCATCTGCAAGTAAGCAAAACATGGAATGACGGTTTCTACTTCTTTCCTGGAATTGGATTAGCTCAGAATCTGGTAAGAGAGGCAAAGCTTAAGTAGACAGATGATTTAAATCAAAGAGGAATAAAGTAGAACTGCTTTCAAAGTACACGGTTTTCTTTGAAATTCACCCTATGATTATCGTGAGCAAAAAAATCCTTTCTCTACTGCTCATTGATCTCTTTATCCATTCTACTGGGCAATTCTACCACACAGCTGTTAATACATAATTGTCACATACTTCACCAAGTACTTCTGTAGATTTCACCTTATTTGATTACTGGTTTGGCAGAAAGGGGATTCTCTGGTAGCTCAACAGGTAAAGAGTCCACCAGCAATGAGGAAAACCCAGTTCAACTGCTGGGTTAGGAAGATCCACTGGAAAAGGGACTACTCACTCCAGTATTCTTGGGCTTCCCTAGTGTTCTGCCTGCAATGCAGGAGACCTGGGTTCAGTCCCTGGGTTGAGAAGATCCCCTGGAGAAGCGAATGGCTACCCACTCTAGTATTGCGGCCTGGAGAATTCCATGGACTGTATAGTCCATGGGATCACAAAGAGCAGGACAACACTGAGGGACTTTCACTTTCACTTTGGCAGGAAATGGGGCTTCCCTGGTGGCTCAGATGGTAAAGAATCTGTCTGTAATGCAGGAGACCTAGGTTCGACCACTGGATCCAACACCTAGGTCAAGAAAATCCACTGGAGAAGGGAAAGGCTACCCACTCCAGTATCCTTGCCTGGAGAATTACGCAGACTAAGGAGCCTGGCAACAGTTAGAACTGGATATGGAACAACAGACTGATTCCAAATAGGGAAAGGAATACGTCAAGGCTGTATATTGTCACCCTGCTTATTTAACGTCTATGTAGAGTACATCATGAGAAACACTGGGCTGGAAGAAGCACAAGCTGGAATCCAGATTGCCAGGAGAAATATCAATAACCTCAGATATGCAGAAGAAACCACTCTTACGTCAGAAAGTGAAGAGGAACTAAAAAGCATCCTGATGAAAGTGAAAGAGGAGAGTGAAAAAGTTGGCTTAAAGCTCAACATTCAGAAAACGAAGATCATGGCATCTGGTCCCATCACTTCATGGGAAATAGATGGGGAAACAGTGGAAACAGTGTCAGACTTTATTTTTCAGGGCTCCAAAATCACTGCAGATGATGACTGCAGCCATGAAANAGTTGGCTTAAAGCTCAACATTCAGAAAACGAAGATCATGGCATCTGGTCCCATCACTTCATGGGAAATAGATGGGGAAACAGTGGAAACAGTGTCAGACTTTATTTTTCAGGGCTCCAAAATCACTGCAGATGATGACTGCAGCCATGAAATTAAAAGACACTTACTCCCTGGAAGGAAAGTTATGACCAACCTAGACAGCATGTTGCAGAGACATTACTTTGCCAACAAAGGTTTGTGTAGTCAAGGCTATGGTTTTTCCTCTGGTCATGTATGGATGTGAGAGTTGGACTGTGAAGAAAGCTGAGCACTGAAGAATTGATGCTTTTGAACTGTGGTGTTGGGGAAGACTTTTGAGAGTCCCTTGGACTGCAGGGAGATCCAACCAGTCCATTCTGAAGGAGATCAGCCCTGGAGTTTCTTTGAAGGGAATGATGCTGAAGCTGAAACTCCAGTACTTTGGCCACCTCATGCGAAGAGTTGACTCACTGGAAAAGACTCTGATGCTGGGAGGGATTGGGGGCAGGAGGAGAAGGGGACGACCGAGGATGAGATGGCTGGATGGCATCACGGACTCGATGGATGTGAGTCTGAGTGAACTCCGGGAGTTTGTGATGGACAGGGAGGCCTGGCGTGCTGTGATTCATGGGGTCACAAAGAGTCGGACACGACTGAGAGATTGAATTGAACTGAACTGAAGGAGCCTGGCGGGCTATAATGTATAAGGTTGCAAAGAGTTGAACTGAGCAACTTTTTTTTTTTTTTTTTGGCAGGCAATATCCCTACTCGACAGAAGAGGGCAGTGTGGAGCTTTTGGCCAGTACAAGTTCAGCCCTTGTTTTAAGGCTGAGTAACAACTCTGAATGTAAACAAACAAATTTGTGTTTTCTCTTCAAAAAGTACAAAAATCAGTAAGAAACTTGGCATTTAAAGGAGAGAAATCTTGGGGTGTACCTGAATAAAAAATAAAATTTAAAAAAAAAAAACATTCAAAAGGATTATAAATTGAGGGGTGGTAAAATGAACAACCAGCTCCACAAAGATAGTGTTCCATCTCAATTAACCACGCATTCATATGCTTCTTTCCTGGGCTTTCATGACAGTGTAATTTGTCCATCTTTTATTTATTTCACTTCATAAGCTCCTTGTCATTTAATTAATGCTTTTAAATGAAACACAAATTTTATCATTTCAAAAATATATCCTGACTTGTTAATCTTTCTCTTCTTTAACTAGAAGAGTTCTATAGCTTACATTACAAGAAATGACAAGGGCAATTATCATTAAAAACTGAACAGAACAAAGCTATGGTAATGAGGAGTGCCACAATTCATTCACCAAGACACTAGGTGATAAAAGGATAAAAATCAACCTACCTCTCTCTGATAACAAAGCAATTACAACTTGTAGAGTAATACAGAGAAAATAATAATTTAATAGAAAACTGAGAGAATGGTAGGCACAGAGAAAGACAAAGGAAAACAACTCTGCACAAAAGGTAATTCACTTTATCAAAACTTCTCATTATGAGGAGAAAACGACTTGCCAAAAATGTCAGGATGCACAGCAATATTTTTCCCAGGAAAAATAGTTTCTCTTATTAGTATTCAGAAGGTTGATAGCAGAATGATATAATGAAAAAAGTTCAGTCTGTCTTTGAAAGTAGCAAAGCAATGAAGCACAAGTAGAAGCAAAGTAAGGATAGTATAATATACACATATACATATAAAGTCACATGCACACACCTCATGGTCAAACACACATAAAGACACATATACACACACACACACATAAAGCACATATGCACACACATATACACACAGACATATACATACATACAGATACAGGCACATATAAACACACATACTCAAATACACTGACATGCATACACAAATACACAGACATACACCCACAGACATACTCAAGCTTAGAGAAGAATTCTAAGGAAAAGAATCAAGGACCAGAAACCACAAGATTAAACATTCTTAATGAGCAACTGACATTTGAACAAAACAAGAGATGGCAGCTCTTGTGACCTTCAAAGATGCTGGGGAGTGCTCCAGCTGCCAGGATGGTATCAGCAGTTTCAATGCAATGTCAGACCCGCCCAGACTGGCAGAAAGCACATCTGTGTATCAATGCCAGTTCAAGAATCGCTGGCTGAAAAGTATTAATCACAGGAACTTAAAGCATAAAATTGACAGTCAACGCATTTAAGCTTCTGTTGGTAACCCTGAAACTCACTCCTAGGGTTTTAAATCATTTCCATTGTTTCATCTTCAAATTGGGAATGGCACCACTTACCTGTCAGGGATGCCACAAAGATCTGATAATGATTACAAAGTGCTCTGGAG
The DNA here is from genome assembly GCA_006410675.1 of Oreotragus oreotragus. Lineage (NCBI taxonomy): Eukaryota > Metazoa > Chordata > Mammalia > Artiodactyla > Bovidae > Oreotragus > Oreotragus oreotragus. The sequence goes on from SJYX01002030.1 coordinate 256,324, forward strand.
TTGAGTATTAAATATTACAAGATACAACACAAGCTAGAATCTGGCCTACACAGCTGACATGGGCTCTGAACTGCTCTTATCACAAATCATGTCACTCTCCCAGGTGTTACTGACTGCAAAAGAAAAGCTCTAGAAATTAGGTTTTACTTCCCATACTTAGGGAAAATAATATCTTCCCACATAATAGTAGATATAATGGTCATCTGAGTTANAGTTGAGTATTAAATATTACAAGATACAACACAAGCTAGAATCTGGCCTACACAGCTGACATGGGCTCTGAACTGCTCTTATCACAAATCATGTCACTCTCCCAGGTGTTACTGACTGCAAAAGAAAAGCTCTAGAAATTAGGTTTTACTTCCCATACTTAGGGAAAATAATATCTTCCCACAATAGCTGTGATAATGGTGCCAAAGTGGATACAAAGAGTATCCATCTTTTCTGAATGAGAATCAAAAGCTGGACGCTGGAGTGCATGTTCTGTTTCTTACAGACAGCCTGCATCTCCACCTCTCTCCACCCTCCTTCAGCTCCCTCCCATGCTACTTTTCTCACTCTAGCTTTTACAAGCTTTCTCATGCACTTATTTGCACTTAACTGAGTTTCTCAACTTTAATATTACATAAAATAAACATCACATACGATAGCAATTGTTAACCCTTTCCAAAGTCTCCACAACCCAGGAATGACCTGTTACAGAGAGGAAATACAAACTCACAGATTATGAGTATGTGATCATTTGGCTCAGTCCTTCACTGGATGATTGAATCCTCTCCGCATCATGCTCAAATGCCTCCATTGATGGTGAATTCACTCTACTCATAATCTGTTCCATTTATAAATTTCTAGTTGTTTGAAAGTTGTTTTGAATATTGCTTCCCAATAGTTTTCGGTTCTGCACTTTGAAGTCACACAAGTATCTAATCCCTTGCCTTCATTTCAGCTCTTAAACATCTAATTGTAGCTATCTGCTCCATCAAAACTCTAAAAAGATTGGTTAATAATACTTCAAAGTTTTGCTGTTACCAGCATAGAGAAAACTTTTCTGAGCATTTCAAAACGCAGCCCATCTTGGACACCCTCAAGGATGTTTTTAAAGAAATAGAAGCTTTTTAATTTAAATATATTTATTTTAATTGGAGGCTAATCACTTTATAATATTGTATTGGTTTTCCCATACATTCACATGAATCCGCCACGGGTATACACGTGTTCCAGATTCTGAACCCCCCTCCCACCTCCCTCCCCGTATCATCCCTCTGGGTCATCCCAGTGCACCAGCCCCAAGCATCCTGTATCCTGCATCGAACCTGGACTGGTGATTCGTTACACATATTATATTATACATGTTTCAATGCCATTTTCCCAAATCATCCCACCCTCTCCCTCTCCCACAGAGTCCAAAAGACTGTTCTATACATTTCTGTCTCTTTTGCTGTTTCACATACAGGGTTATCGTTACCATCTTTCTAAATTCCATATATATGCGTTAGTATACTGTATTGATGTTTTTCTTTCTGGCTTACTTCACTCTGTATAATAGGCTCCAGTTTCATCCACCTCATTAGAACTGATTCAAATGTATTCTTTTTAATGGCTGAGTAATACTCCATTGTGTAT
>SJYX01002030.1:265642-288474 GCA_006410675.1 Oreotragus oreotragus
AACATGTTTCCACTGGAAATTCCAATTACTTCTACATCATAAACTGTACTTCATTTTTTGAAAAGTAATACTTTAGGGCTTTATTATTGGAGAAGGCAATGGCACCTCACTCCAATACTCTTGCCTGGAAAATCCCATGGATGGAGGGGCCTGGTGAGCTGCAGTCCATGGGGTCGCTAGGAGTCAGACACGACTGAGTGACTTCACTTTCACTTTTCACTGTCATGCATTGGAGAAGGAAATGGCAACGCACTCCAGTGTTCTTGCCTGGAGAATCCCAGGGACGGAGGAGCCTGGTGGGCTGCTGTCTATGGGGTCGCACAGAGTCAGACATGACTGAAGCGACTTAGCAGCAGCAGCAGGGCTTTATTATTACCTCCCCTTGACCACTTTGGGATATTGGGAAAGGAGTATGTCAAGGCCATATATTGTCACCCTGCTTATTTAACTTATATGCAGAGTACATCACGTGAAATTCTGGGCTGGATGAAGCATAAGCTGAAATCAAGACTGCCAGGAGAAATATTAATAACCTCAGATACACACATGACACCACCCTTATGGCAGAAAGCGAAGAAGAACTAAAGAACTTGATGAAAGTGAAAAAGTTGGTTTAAAACTCAACATTCAAAAAATGAAGATCATGGCATCTGGTCCCATCACTTCATGGCAAACAGATTGGGGAACAATGGAAATGACAACAGACTTTATTTTGAGGGGCTCCAAAATCACTGCAGATGGTGACTGTAGCCATGAAATTAAAAGATGCTTGCTCCTTGGAAGAAAAGCTATGACCAACCTAGACAGCATATTGAAAAGCAGAGACATTACTTTACCGACAAAAGCCTGTCCAGTCAAAGCTATGGTTTTTCCAGTAGTCATACATGGATGTGAGAGTTGAATTATAAAGAAACCTGAGCACCAAAGAATTGATGCTTTTGAACTGTGGTGTTGGAGAAGACTCTTGAGAGTTCCCTGGACTATAAGGAGATCCAACCAGTCCATTCTGAAGGAAATCAGTCCTGAATATTCACTGGAAGGACTGATGCTGAAGCTGAAACTCCAATATTTAGGCCATCTGATGTGAAGAACTAACTCCTTGGAAAAGACCCTGATGCTGGAAAAGATTGAAGGCAGGAGGAGAAGGGGACGACAGAGGATGAGATGTTTGGATGGCATCACCAACTCGATGGACATGAGTTTGAGCAAGCTCAGGGAGTTGGTGATGGACAGGGTAGCCTGGCATGCTGCAGTCCATAGGGTGGCAAAGAGTCAGACATGACTGAGTGATTGAACTGAACTGAAATTGACCACTTCACTAAATTTCATCATTCAGCCTTCTATAAGCCAGACTGCTTTTCATTGATTCTTGTAGGGGAGGGAGCACATGTTTCAGTTCATCTCTTCATGTTAATATTATTCACTTCTCTTTCATAGAGTAGGAGAGTTCACAGACTTTTCTCTAGACAAAGGGGAGTACTCCTTAAATGACCTACTGCCCTTTGTCCTGATAGCATGCTCATGAGGCAATCCCCAGTCCCTCCTTCAGATTCCCTGGAAAGGAATACCCATCACTGGTGATGAACAAGCTGACATCGTGATTTGCACACCTGTCTCTTGTAAGTTTGGATAGTGTGAGTTTGTAGGTGGAAAATTGTCTGCTCTGGATATTTTGTTGGATGAAGCTTCTGGTTGCAAAAAGTTGGAATCATAGTTTAGATGCAATGACTGCCCCCACCCCCAACACACTGCCTTGCTCTACTTCCCCTTATATAATCCAGCCAGCAGCTCTAGATACATCTAGGGGATATATTACAGGAAGGTGAATCACTGAAGACCAATATGAATACTCACAGATGTCTTACACCTCTCTATTGCCACCCTCGGGTGAGCTTTTCCTGGGACTCCTTCATAACAGGGAACCATAGACCTTAATCAGCCCTAACATATGGGAAAAGTTGGCTTCCATTCCCTTCTCTCTAAAGAAACCACCCCTCTAAAAACCACTTGTCTTTCTTCAGTTTTACTTAAGCTCTTATACTCGGTTTCCCCTTCATTCATTTTTCTATTTGGATTTGAGGATAACTGCTCTGGTTTTTAAATATAGTCTGATACAATCCAACAGCATTTGATGTAACATAGCTAAGAAACCAACACCACGATCTCATCATGGGGAAGAGTCATTCAAGCACAGCCAGTGGGAGGTGTGTGATCACTGCGAGGCGAAGGTAGATGGACACAAGTGGTCAGCATTATGGGAAAAGTAAAAGGACAGAATAGGCAAAGATAAGCACTCAGAAATGCATGAAAGCCATATGGGCAGAGGGCACTAGTGGACCAACAAGACTTCCCAACTGGTCGAGGGATTCTTTATTGAATAAATGGAGATCATTTGGAATTTCAAAACAAAGGGAGATCAGGAGTTCCCTGGAAGTCCAATGGCTACCGTGCTCCCAATGCAGGGGGCCCAGGTTCAATCCCTGTTCAGGGAACTAGACCCTGCATGCCACAACTAAAAGGCCCAGTGAAACCAAATATCTAAATTAAAAAAGTTTTTTTAAAAAAATGAGGTCACAGAAACTATGAAAGCTGGATTGAAATGAGTACTCCACAGTCCATAGCCATTGGACACCAAATGTGAGTTCTTGAGAAAAGAATCAACAAATTGCTGTTTAGAAATAGGAATCTGGCAACACTAAACAGGGAAGGCTGGAAAGGAATGGGTTTAAATTAAAAAGGAGACTCAGAGAGCAGCACTGAAATATATACATTACCATGCGTAAAACAAATCGCTAATGGGAAGTTCCAGTATAGCGCAGGGAACTCAGCCTAGTGCTCTGTGACAACATAGTGGGCTGGGATAGCGTGGGAGGTGAGAGGGAGGTTACTGAGGGAGGTGACACGTGCATGTTGCTGTTGTTCAATCATAAGTCCTGTCCGACTTTTTGCAACCCCATGGACTGTAGCACGTTGGGCTTCCCTGTCCTACACTGTCTCCTGGAGTTTGCTCAAATTCATGTCCATTGAGTCAGTGATGCTATCTAACCATCTGTACTGGAGGTTCAGCTTCAACATCAGGGACATGTGTATACCTATGGCCGATTCATGTTGATGTATGGCAGAAACCAACATAACATTGTAAAACAATTATCCTCCAATTAAAAATAATTTTTAAAAAAGTAGATTCAGAGAGATATAGTAATTCAGATCCTGGCTTCCTAATAGTAGGAATAAATGGTGTGATTTTTTTTAAATATTAAAATTAAATAACTATACAATATTCAACCTCCTATAAGAAAAAAATCAAAGATTATTCTAAATACTTATATCTAGAACACTGGATGATGAGCAGAGGCTTGTAAAAGTTTGCCAGCATGTTAAACTGAAATATAAATGCAACTTCTCATGTTAATTCTTCAGAGCTTTCACATCCAGGTCAAGAATCAATTAGAATGTCCCAGAAGCTTTAAGCTAGTGTTTTACTATATTGTTTCCAGGGAAAATGTATTCTAATATGGGTATGGATGGAGAAGAAATTAAGAGGGTATTTTTCTTTCCAGAAATGCATAGAACATTTCATTTGTTCTTCTTTAATGAAAAACCGCTTACAGACAATGAAATCAATGTATTAGTGCAACTATAAGTAAATGTTATAGTATATATATTCTTTCTACAATCAAACACAGGTAGGGGCAATTCCAGATCATTTATACTATTTAGACATTTTTCCTGTGTCATCTCTATAGCTATTTTTTGGACAGATATAAAAAAAACTGCTTGAAAAGTAACACTTCACTAAAAGGTATTTTTTTTCTACTGTCAAGAGTGTTAAAATAAATCCTATACTTTTAGCAAATAAATAATCATTCAAAGAGACAGAAAATACTCAACATTTTTACAATAACAGGTTATTAGTATAATTTACTGTGGCTGAAAGCATATAAAATATATTTATAATGCAGACTGAATAAAGGTTAAGTATATTTTGCATTTTATTCTGTATCAAACATAAATATCTGTCATACCAAACCGTAGACTAGACATACGATCTTAGAAATCTGTGATTCTCAAGAGGATGGTAAGCAATTGGAAATGTTTTCTATTCTTTAGATTAATTCTATATCAAGTAAACCTAGAGGCCAACACTAAAGGAAGAAAATAACAGCATAGTCAATCCCCAGGGTAATTCTACAAAGTGTCACCCTGGAATCCCCAACAACACAATCCCACAACATCAAAAACACATTGTGGTAACACCATTACATCACCTCTCTGAGAATAAGTAATCAAGGAGATCAATGCTGGCTCTTTCCATAGACACATCATTTCTTTTTATGAGCACTGACTCAAGAAGAACATGAAGAAAGAAAAGTACATATCTTGAAAAATATAGACACCTGCACCATTCTTCTGAAAATACTTCCCTAGAATTGTCAAGAAGTTGTGATGCCTAATTAAAATGAAACCAAAAGGAATATATGTATACGTGTGTGTGTGTGTGTGTGTGTGTGTNAGAAAGAAAAGTACATATCTTGAAAAATATAGACACCTGCACCATTCTTCTGAAAATACTTCCCTAGAATTGTCAAGAAGTTGTGATGCCTAATTAAAATGAAACCAAAAGGAATATATGTATACGTGTGTGTGTGTGTGTGTGTGTGTGTGTGTGTAACTGAGTCACTTTGCTGTACAGCAGTAATCAACACAACATTGTAATTCAACTATACTTCAATAAAAAAATTTTTAATAAACCAGAGATTGTTTATAGCAACAACTTTTCAAGAAATAAAAACAATGACAGAAAGGGTGGGCCTTCCTACTAAAATATTTACAGGTCAAAGAATTTGAAGAGAAGTTGCTCTTGTTTTCAAAAGACCTTATTTGCTTATTGTCAAATCCTAAGTATATATAAACATAAGTGTTTCTTAGCATAGTTATACCCTCACCCCATCTACTAAAAGAGAGATTTACAAAACACGTTTGTTTTCCAAAAAGATTCTGTACTTTATGAAAGGATGCACCATAGGTTTCCTTTAAAAAGCATACTCCCTGCTGTGTTTAAAATTAGTCAATTTACCAAAATGTGAATTAGCCACAATTCTTCAGAAATACATTTGCTCCCTAAAGCAAAGCACACCTACTGAAAACTGCAGGTCTGAATATTAGTCCTCAGGAAATATATATTTCAGACTCTTTGGTTTAAAAAAAATAGGAAAGAAAAAAACAGTCTTTAGCATTAATATCACTGGCTTATACTATTAACCTGGCATAAAGCAAGACAATTTCTGAAATCTTCAATTTTCTTTTGTCTGCACCAGCTGCTCCCTACCATTGACACCCACAACCTGCCTTTTTAACCTACCCAAGGACAGAAAAAAGGAACACCTCCCCTCTACTGTGTAATCTCTTTGGCTCCTGCAACAGCTGGTGCGTGTTCGGCCGTTCCCCACCTCCTGCCAACCCCTCCTTCAGGGCTCTTGACGCTGTTCTGCGCTTCCCTCCAGCCTTCTCCCAGCAGCCCTCACTTATCTTCTTTTCAGCTCTCAGCTCATTTCTTCCCTGGTGCTTTTGACATCATGACTGAGACTAGATGAGTTCTCCTGTCACACTGTATCACAGCCGCTTGTACTTCTCCTTCATAGCACTTTTCCAGGGTTTATATTTAAATAACTGGGATTATTTGATAAATATCTGTTTTCCTTTGTTTTCTTCCAACTCTCACTTCCTCAACTTTTGCTCTCCCCCTCTCCCTCCCATCTCCCTTTTTTGCTTTTCTTCAAGATGATTACCTTCCTTCCCATTCCAGCCTCTCCTTCTGACCTCACTATCCCTGTTATTCTCCTGGTCCCCAGGTTTGAAAGCTGTCACTCCCAGACATTCATTTAATCAATGCCATTGGTTCTCTTCAGGAAAGAGTCCTACTACCAAAGTTTGCATTCAGGTTCTCCTTAAGACTAACTCCTGGACCACTGTGACCTGCCTCCTCACTCTAGTCCATTCTAGGTACCACTGTCTTCTTCAGACATAGGCCAACAACATCAATCCTCCTTCCCATTGCCTCAAATACCAAATACATAAGCTTCAGCTTTACCCTCAGTGACATCATGCCATTGCCCTCTGAAAAACTGAGTGATTTTAAACACATCTGGTAACACCCTATTTCTATGCCTTTGGTCACACATAAACGCACATGTACATTCTTATTCACTCCAGTCTAGTGAAATTTTATTGCTGTTGTCAAGTACATTATACATGTCTCCCCAAGGAAGTTTTTCTGATTTCCAAAATAAATTAAATTTTCTCTCTCTTGACCTCTCTTAAGCCTTTGTATTTGCTTGGTAGTATAATTATTTATGCTCCAAAGATAACCTTCCTCTTATCATGAGATCTTTAAGTGCCTTACCCACTTGAAAAACTTAAGTACACTGCTTTGAAACCCCAGCTTATACTGGAGACCCCCCTAAAGGACCGTATTTTACTGAGCAAAAGGATTCTCTAAGTGATTAGTTTTAAGAAGTGTTTTTTAGGGTTCTAACTTATAAACAAACTTTGGGGGGGATTAAACTGTCAGTTGACTAAAACTGAATGTTTAGGTCATTTATTTCAGTAGCTTCTAATAGCATATGATGTTTTTGAAGGCAAGGAAAAAGTTCATAGTGCAAACAAGCAAACAGGATTCAGAACATGCCACCCCAAAATGTGCCATTTTGGCCTACTGATTCAGTTCAGTTCAGTTTCTCAGTCATGGCTGACTCTTTGCGACCCCATGGACTGCAGCATACCAGGCCTCCCTGTCCATCACCAACTCCCAAAGCTGGCTCACTCATGTTCATTGAGTTGTTGATGCCATCCAACCATCTCAGCCTCTGTTGTCCCCTTCTCCTCCTGCCTTCAATCTTTCCCAGCATCAAGGTCTTTTCAAATGAGTCAGTTCTTCACATCAGGTGGCTAAAGTATTGGAGTTTCAGCTTAGCATCAGTCCTTCCAATGAATATTCAGGACTGATTTCACTTAGGATTGACTGGTTGGATCTCCTTGTAGTCCAGGGGACTCTCAAGAGTCTTCTCCAACATCACAGTTCAAAAGCATCAGTTCTTCAGTGCCCAGCCTTCCTTATAGACCAACTCTTACATCCATACATGACTACTGGAAAAACCATAGCTTTGACTAGATGGACCATTGTTGGCAAAGTAATGTCTCTGCTTTTTAATATGCTGTCTAAGTTGGTCATAGCTTTTCTTCCAAGGAGCAAGCGTCTTTTAATTTCATGGCTGCAGTCACCATCTGCAGTCGTTTGGAGCCCAAGGAAATAAAGTCTGTCACTATTTCCACTGTTTCCCTATCTATTTACCATGAAGTTATGGGACCAGATGCCATGATCTTAGTTTTCTGAATATTGAGTTTTAAGCCAACTTTTTCACTCTCCTCTTTCACTTTCATCAAGAGGCTCTTTAGTTCTTTTTTGCTTTCTGCCATAAGGGTGGTGTCATCTGCATATCTGAGGTAATTGATATTTCTCCCACCAATCTCCCAAGCAGCTTTGCTTCATCCAGCCTGTAATTTCACAGGATGTACTCTGCATATAAGTTACACAAGCAGGGTGAGAAATACAGCCTTGACATACTCCTTTCCCAATTTGGAACTAGTCTGTTCTTCCATGTACAGTTCTAACTGTTGCTTCCTGACTTGCATACAAATTTCTCAAGAGGCAGGTCAGGTGACCTAGTATTCCCATCTCTAAGAATTTTCCACAATTCGTTGTGATCCACACAAAGGTTTTGGCATAGTCAATAAAGCAGAAATAGATGTGTTTTCTGGAACTCTCTTGCTTTTTCAATGATCCAGCAGATGTTGGCAATTTGATCTCTGGTTCCTCTGCCTTTTCTAACACCAGCTTGAACATCTGGAATATCACAGTTCGCATACAGTTTAAGCTTGGTTTGGAGAATTTTGAGCATTACTTTACTAGCATTTGAGATGAGTGCAATCGTGCAGTAGTTTGAGCATTCTTTGGCATTGCCTTTCTTTGGGATTAGAATAAAAACTGACCTTTTTCAGTCCTGTGGCCACTGCTGAGTTTTCCAAATTTGCTGGCATATGAAGTGCAGCACTTTCATAGCATCATCTTTTAGGATTTGAAAGAGCTCAACTGGAATTCCATCACCTCCATGAGTTTTGTTTGTAGTGATGCTTCCTAAGGCCCACTTGACTTCATGTTCCAGAATGTCTGACTCTAGATTGGTGATCACACCATAGTGATTATCTGGGTCAATTTTGTATAGTTCTTCTATGTATTCTTGCCACCTCTTCTTAATACCTTCTGCTTCTGTTAGGTCCATACCATTTCTGTCCTTTATTGTACCCATCTTTGCATAAAATGTTCTCTTGGTATCTCTAATTTTCTTGAAGAGATCCCTAGACTTTCACATTCTATTGTTTTCCTCTATTTCTTTGCATTGATTGCTGAGGAAGGCTTTCTTATCTCTCCCTGCTATTTGTTGGAACCCTGCATTCAAATGAGTATATCTTTTCTTTTCTCCTTTGCCTTTCACTTCTCTTCTATTCACAGCTATTTGTTTTGTTTTAAATTGATTTAATTGGAGGCTAATTACTTACTTTCACATTCTATTGTTTTCCTCTATTTCTTTGCATTGATTGCTGAGGAAGGCTTTCTTATCTCTCCCTGCTATTTGTTGGAACCCTGCATTCAAATGAGTATATCTTTTCTTTTCTCCTTTGCCTTTCACTTCTCTTCTATTCACAGCTATTTGTTTTGTTTTAAATTGATTTAATTGGAGGCTAATTACTTTACAATACTGTAGTAGTTTTTGCTATACATTGACATGAATCAGCCATGGGTATACATGTGTTCCCCATCCTGAACCCCCCCCCCGACANAACCCCCCCCCCCGACATCCCTCCCCATCCCATCCCTCAGGGTCATCCCAGTGCACTGGCCCTGTGCACCCTGTCTCATGCATTGAACCTGAACTAGCAATTTATTTCACATATGGTAATGTACATGTTTCAGTGCTATTCTCTCAAATCATCCCATCCTCATCTTCTCCCACAGAGTCTAAAAGTCTGTTCTTTACATCTGTGTCTCTCTTGCTGTCTCACATATAGGGTCATCATTACCATCTTTCTAAATTCCATATATATCCATTAATATGTTATATTGGTGTTTTTCTTTCTGACTTACTTCTCTCTGTATAATAGGCTCCAGTTTCATCCACCTCATTAGAACTGATTCAAATGCATTCTTTTTAATAGGTAATATTTCATTGTGTATATGTATCACAGCTTTCTTATTCATTCATCTGCCAATGGACATCTACGTTGCTTCCTGTCCTAGCTATTGTAAACAGTGCTGCAATGGACACTGGAGTACATGTGTCTCTTTCAATTCTGGTTTCTTCAGTGTGTATGCCCAGCAGTGGAATTGCTGGTTTATATGGCAGTTCTATTTCCAGTTTTTAAAGGAATCTCTACACTGTTCTCCATAGTGGCTATACGAGTTTGCATTCCCACCAACAGTGTAAGAGTCTTTTCTTTTCTCCACATTCTCTCCAGCATTTAATGTTTGTAGACTTTTTCATAGCAGCCATTCTGAACAGTGTAAGACAGTACCTCATTGTGGTTTGATTTGCATTTCTCTGATAATGAGTGATATTGAGCATCTTTTCATGTGTTTGTTACCCATTTGTATGTCTTCTTTGGAGTAATGTCTGTTTAGTTCTTTGGCCCCTTTTTTTATTGGGTCATTTATTTTTCTGGAATTGAGCTGCAGGAGCTACTTGTATATTTTGAGGATTAATTCTCTGTCAGTTGCTTCCTTTGCTATTATTTTCTCCCATTCTGAAGGCTGTCTTTTCACCTTGCTTATAGTTCCCTTCATTGTGCAAAAGATTTTAAGTTTAATTAGGTCCCATTTGTTTATTTTTGCTTTTATTTCCATTNGGTCTTTTCACCTTGCTTATAGTTTCCTTTGTTTTGCAGAAGTTTTTAATTTTAATTAGGTCTCATTTGTTTATTTTAGTTTTTATTTCCACTGTTCTGGGAGGTGGGTCATAGAGGATCCTTCTGTGATGTATGTTGGAGAGTGTTTTGCCTATGTTTTCCTCTAGGAATTTTATAGTTTCTGGTGTTATGTTTAGATCTTTAATCCATTTTGAGTTTATTTTTGTGTATGGTGTTAGAAAGTGTTCTAGTTTCATTCTTTTACAAGTGGTTGACCATTTTTCCCAGCACCACTTGTTAAAGAGATTGTCTTTACTCCATTGTATATTCTTGCCTCCTTTGTCAAAGATAAGGTCCATAGGTGCTTGGATTTAATTCTGGGCTTTCTATTTTGTTCCATTGATCTATATTTCTGTCTTTGTGCCTGTACCATACTGTTTTGATGACTGTGGCTTTGTAGTAGAGACTGAAGTCAGGCAGGTTGATTCCTCCAGTTCCATTCTTCTTCCTCAAGATGGCTTTGGCTATTCAAGTTTTTTTGTCTTTCCATACAAATTGTGAAATTATCTGTTTTTGCTCTGTGAAAAATTCCGTTGGTAACTTGATAGGAATTGCATTAAATCTATACATTGTTTTGGGTAGTATACTCATTTTCATTATATTGATTCTTCTGATCTATGAACATAGTATATTTCTCCATCTATTAGTGTCCTCTGATTTTTTTCACCAGTGTTTTATAGTTTTCTATATATAGGTCTTTAGTTTCTTCAGGTAGATATATTCTTAAGTATTTTATTCTTTTCATTGCAATGGTGAATGGGATTGTTTCCTTAATTTCTCTTTCTATTTTCTCATTATTAGTGTATAGGAATGCAAGGGACTTCTGTGTGTTGATTTTATATCGTGCAACTTTACTATATTCATTGATTAGCTGTAGTAATTTTCTAGTGGAGTTTTTAGGGTTTTCTATGTAGAGGATCATGTCATCTGAAAACAGTGAGAGTTTTACTTCTCCTTTTCCAATTTGGATTCCTTTTATTTCTTTCAAACTGTGGATTGGTAGAGCCAGACTCTTATCTGTTTTAAATATTACCTGTGCACTGATGACTCTATAATGTGTGTCTTCATAATACCCTCGATATTTATGCTTACTTGACATTTCCACTTGGATTTCTTAAAAGGTATTAAACTTAACATGGGCAAAATAAGACCTCATTTTTTAATTAAACCAAATTTGCTGTTCCATAAATATGTCCCATTTAATTCAATGACATCTACACTCATCAAGTGTTCAGATGAAAATTATCAGTATCTTGTTTTTCATATCTCGTCTTCTGACACTCAACTCTTCTTTATTCTATTCAGAATACACCTAGAATGTAATCACTTCCCCAAACTTCCATGACTGTCATTCTAATCTGTGGTCCTGTTATTTTGGTGCTAGACTATAACAAGGGTACTGTAAATGTTGCCTCTACTTTTATTTTGGTCCCACATAAAGCAAAATATTTGTTCTCTATAAGCAGCCAGATAATTATTTTAAAATATAAATGAGATGATATCACTCACTACATACTCAAATCCTCTACTGGGTTCTGTTATCTTTAAAATACAATCTAGGGCCCTTAACTTGCTTATATTGCCCTACTTGACTAATGCTTGTGACTATTCCTATTAGCTCCTTTTCACTCTTCTTAAGGATCACTTTCCCAGATTCCCAGTTAACCTTACCTTTCTTTGAAGAAATCAAAGATGATTCTCTTCAGAATATTTGCACATGCATTTTTCTTTGCCCAAAATATTTGTTCTCAAAGTATTTACATCCCTACTTGACTAATGCTTGTGACTATTCCTATTAGCTCCTTTTCACTCTTCTTAAGGATCACTTTCCCAGATTCCCAGTTAACCTTACCTTTCTTTGAAGAAATCAAAGATGATTCTCTTCAGAATATTTGCACATGCATTTTTCTTTGCCCAAAATATTTGTTCTCAAAGTATTTACATAGTTTGCTTCTTTCATTTTTCAAAGGTCACCTCTCAAGACAGATTCAACTGATCTTTCAATTAAAAAAGTCTTTACGTGACTTCAGGATTTACTAGGAAGCTACAGTAATCAAGACAGTGTAGTATTGATAACAGAATAGCAAATAGATCAATGAAACAGAATAGACAGCCTAGAAATAGATCCACAAAAATATAGTAAACAGTCTTTGGCAAAAGAACAAAGGAAATACAATGTAGAAATGATAATTTTTTCAACAATTGTTCTGGACCAACTGGACATTTACGTGCAAAAAAGCTGAGACTGAATCTCAACATAGACCTTACATCCTTTACAAAATTTAGCTCAAGATTGGATCATAGGCCTAAATGTAAAATGCAATGCTATAAAAGATAACACAGGTTGAAATCTAGACAACTTTGGGCATAGGGAATGACTTCTTAAGTAAAACACCAAATGCATGATTAATGAAAAAATAGTTGATAAGCCAGATGTTACTAAAAAAACAAACAACAACTAGTCTATGAAAGGTACTGTCAAGAGAATTATAAGGTAAACCTCAGATAGGGGGAAAAAGTTTTAAAAGGCACATCTGATAAAGAACTGTTATCCAAAATGTATAAAGAACTCTTCAAACTCAACAGTAAGGAAACAAACTACTATGAAAAAAAAAAACTGGCAAATGATCTAAACAAACATATCACCAGGGAGGATATACAGACAGTAGATAAATATATGAAAAGCTGTTCAGTCTTATATTTCATTAGATAATCACCAAGGTAAAAAACTCAGTCTTCCCTGGTGGCTCAGATGGTAAAGCATCTGTCTACAATGTGGGAGACCTGGGTTCGATCCCTGGGTCGGGAAGATTCACTGGAGAAGGAAACGGCAACCCACTCCAGTACTCTTGCCTAGAAAATCCCATGGACGGAGGAGCTTGGTGCAGCTTGTCCATGGGGTTGCAAAGAGTTTGCCACAGCTAAGCGACTTCACTTCACTTCAAGGTAAAAAAACAGTGGAATACTTGTATTAATACATGCCTATCAGGATGGTAAACCCCCAAACACTGACAGTATCAAAGCTGGTGATCATGGGGTACATAAGAAGCCTCATTCTTTGCTGAATAGGATGAATAGTATGCCACTTAGGAAGTGGTACAGTCACTGAGGAAGAAATTTTGACAGTTTTTATAAAACTAACCATAGTCTTATTATACAATCCAGCAAATGCACTATTTGGTATTCACCCAAGGAAGTTGAAAATTTATATCCACAGAAAAACCTGCACACAGATGTTTACAGCAGCTTTACTCATAATTCCAAAACTTGGAAACAATAAAGATGTCCTTCAGTAGGTGAATGAATGAATAAATTGTGTTAAAGTCAGACAATGAAATAGTATTCAGTGCTGAAAAGAAAAGAGCTATGTAACTATGATAAGATCTCAAGGAAATTTAAGTGTATATTTTTAAGTGAAAAATACCAATCTGAAAAGACTTCATAGTGGATGATTCCAGCTATATAACATTCTTAAAAGGTGAAGCTATGTAGACAGTAAAAAGATCAGTGTTTTCCAAGGGCTGGGGGTAATGAAGGATGAATAAACTGAGTACAGAGCATTTTTAGGGCAGTGAAACTATTCTGTATGATACTATAATGGTGAATCATCTCATTATATATTTATCAACACCCATAGAACATATAACACTAAGAGGGAACCCTGTGTAAACTGTGGACTCTGAGTGATAACTGTATGTCAATACAAATTCATCAGTTATAACAAATTGCACCATTCTGGTGAAAGATATTAATGGGGAGGTTGTGCAAGTGTGGGAGCAGGAGATAGATAATAATTCTTGGTACTTTCTGTTCAGTTTTGCTGTGAACCTAAAAGTGAAAGTAAAATTGCTCGGTCAAATCCGACTCTTTGCTACCCCATGGACTGTAGCCTACCAGGCTCCTCCATCCATGGGATTTTCCAGGCAAGAGTACTGGAGAGGGTTGCCATTTCCTTCTCCAGGGGATCTTCCTGACACAGGGATTGAAGCCGGGTCTCCCACATAGCAGGCAGGTGCTTTACCCTCTGAACCTAAAGCTATTCTAAAAATAGAGTTTATTTTTTAAAAGGATTACCAGATCTTATATCTTTTTTTTTTTTTTTCATGAGCTGATTTTCAAAAGATACCTGGAGAAATCACTGATTTTCCTTATATGATTGTTTACCTATTTTTAAAATTAATTCTGAATTCATATGGGTGAATTACTTCTCTGAACATAAATATTTATTATAGTTTGCCCTTAAAAAAGATAAAAAATATTTTTATAGGCAAAAAGTAAACATGCTAAAAGAACACTCTAGAATACTTTTTTTTTAAATCTTTTTTTAAAAATTCTTTACCCATATATGCCATTAGAGAGTATTTTGAAAGACAGATATCATATGATATCTCTTTTATGCTGAATCTTTCTAAAAAAGGGTACAGTTCAGTTCAGTCCAGTTCAGTTCAGTTCAGTCACTCAGTTGTGTCCGAATCTTTGCGACCCCAGGAATTGCAGCAAGCCAGGCCTCCCTGTCCATCAACAACTTCCAGAGTTCACTCAAACTCATGTCCGTCAAGTCGGTGATGCCATCCAGCCATCTCATCCTCTGTCATCCCCTTTTCCTCGTGCCCCCAATCCCTCCCATTGCAGTCCACGGGGTCACAGAGTCAGACACAAGTGAGCAACTGAACTGAACTGACCACCTATTAGAGGCTCAGATCTCTCAAGCTGGAAGCAGTGGAGCCCACTACTAACTAGCCCCTCTTTCTCTCTCCCTTTCCTTTACCTGCAGCAGATACAGGTAAAACTGTGTCATGAGTTGTGCTAAAATCTCCTATACCATTATAGAGGGCCATTAGTTAGAACTGGTGTGTTCAAGCAATAAAGAACACAGGTGTCTGAATATCTTCTTTTATATATAAAGCATTACGACTCAGGTCCAGGATACCCAGGAGCAAGACCACGGGGTTTAATCAAGACTGAGTATGCACTGAGTGTTCTCTTTGCAAGGAAAGCTAAAACACTTGCTTATGGTAAAAAATATATGTTGAATCTCAAAATTTATGAACTACTTGAAAACATCAACAAATTTAAAATGAGTACTATAAAAGCAGTAGATGTTTATGAAGGATCCAAAAACTGAGGCTGGTTTATGGCAAAAGTTAGCTGTAGGGGTGTTTTAGTATTATTATTTTTTAAATCTAGAAACTAACTATCTGAAAGTAAGGGACTGATTGAGTAAATTACAGCCTACCCATGCAATGAAATGTGCTTCAGGCACTAAAACTGATATTGGAGGTGTATTTCTTAACAGTTGTATAAAAACAGAGGTAGAGGAGTTCAGTATAATCCATTCTGCATATGTGGTATATACTTATTTATTAATATTCTACAATATACACCAAAAACGTAATAGCACTCACCAGGTGATATAAATTATACACTTTATCCTCCTTCTTTTAGCTTATATAAATTTTATATAAATTTAATCTTTCTACAATGAACATGTAATTTTTTAATGTTATCTGTATTAAAAGGAAAAAATGGGATCAGTATTCTCTAAAGATGGAAAGCAAGAAAAGAGAAATAGATAAATGTAAAACAAAGACTAAAATTACAGCTACAAGACTCTGTGGGGTAAAAAATAGAAAAGTATTTTGAAGGAAAGATTATCTTTATCATTATGTAAATAATTTTTTTAAACTCCCACACACCAGAATTTTTAGTAAAACATCTCAATGGGAAAGAAAAGTGCAAAGAGTTGAATAATGATGAATGGGTAAAGGTGGAAAGCAAGGAAAGGGGAACAAAGAAGAGCCCACAGTTGACAAATTACTACAATCCCCAAGTAAACATTTGCTAAAAAATTCACTCTTCATTATGACTGCTCTGTGAAATCATAGCAAATGTTAACTATGTCTAACATAAACCTAGAACATTCCTAAAAACATATAACAAAATTTATTTTAAAGGAAAGAAAATTTTGATTTCTATTAGACTATTTTTTGTGTGTACTTAAAGCTGTCAGACTTTAAAAAGATTAGCTTCTGTAGCTTCCTTGATAGCTCAGCAGTAAAGAATTCACCTACAATGCAGGAGACCCAGGTTCAATCCCTGGGGTGGGAACATCCCCTGGAGAAGGAAATGGTAACCTACTCCAATATTCTTGCCTGGAGAAGCCCATGGACAGAGGGCTGAGTGAGCTACAGTCTATGGGATCACAAAGAGTTGGACACGACTGAGTCACTAAGTGCAACGCAGCTTCTGTTGTGCCCAACTTTCTTTATATACTGACTATTAATTGGGGCAATGACATTGCTCTAAGCATATTCCTGAGTCTGCTTGATTTCCAGGACAATCAAGATTCCACAATTACTGTTGCAGGGTCACCATATTGAAACAATGACAACAGCTGGCAGCCCAGCATCTCATGTCACTTGCCTTGCTGAGATGACCTGGGTTGCCTGAGCAAGGACCTTTAATTCTCTTTCTGGTTTCAACTGCCCTATTATGAGGGTCATTACTGTTGCTTTAATTCAGACTTTGTCTAGTATCTTCAGTTCCTTTGATCATTTTGCATACATTTTTTCTTTTAGAAAAACGAAAGAACAGTTCCTTTTTGCTGCTAAATGAGCATGAGCTACACAATTGTTTGCTCAGGCAGGAGACACAGCACTGGAAACTACATTTTAAAGTTGCTATCTGAACATCACTAGCTCTCTGCCTTGCTAACCCAGTCAATAGACTTTCACTGTGCTGATATTTTTCATATGTGAAACCTTTGTAGGGAGGACACAGCTGTGTGCATCACTATTTCTCAGAGGTAATGAGTCTGAAATTAGACAATGGGAGACACCCAAAACCCTTTACTGTGGAGCCCTCAAGCTCTCTGTTAATTCTCATTGGCCAATGGTTCCCAAACTTTCACTTGCATCATGCTGATCTGACAGGCTATTAAAAATCAGTCTGCCCAGGCCCACTGAAGCAGACTCTGAGCTGATCTGGTGAGAAATTCCCCCTCATTTGTCCCTGGAATAAGGCACCTTAAAGACTTGTGGTTTGTAGAGTCCCTCTAAAATCAAGAAAAGCTCAGATCACTGCAGTTTCTGAGGCTCTAAGTACACTAAAAAGAGGGAAATGTGAGAAGCAATTTCAATAATAATGAGGTGTTAGACACCTACAAAATATGTATATGCAGGTATATGTACTTGCATATATTGTCATATGTATATATTTGGATACATATGAACATGCATAATACATTTATATAATTGTACTATTCATGTGAAATTATAGTATGTATTTTTTAAATCCCTTCAAATACCACTACAGGCAGCATGGACTATTAATGGGCCAAACATTTTAAATTGTACAGTGAGTACATTCTTGGCATTTCTCAGTGTGTCACTGTGCTTGTAAGTATTACCTAATTCAGAGATAATATCAAAAGTCTGAATTTGAGGTCCCATGAATGACAGAGAGAACAAGGCTAACCATCCCACCTGCCACCTCCAACTCCCAAGGTAGACAAGCACTTAGAAACTTAGAGTATCCATCACATAACGAGGACATAATAAATACTAGCTGTAACTATAATTAGCTCCTACTCACTTTCCACAATGCTATGAAGCAATATGTAAATGAGTTAATAGTTTAAAAATTCCTGTTTTATATATAAAAGTCCCAACATGATATCTCCATCTACCAACTTCTAAAAACCATTATTGTGTTGAATGTGAATTTGACTACATCACTCACTCAGTGTCTGTTTCATTATCAGTTCACTCACTCTGACATGTTCGACTCTTTGTGATCCCATGGACTGCAGGATGCCAGGCTTCCCTGTCGTTCAGCAGTACCTGAAGCTAGCTCAAACTCATGTCCACCGAGTTGGCGATGCCATCCAATCATCTCATCCATTGTATCCCCTTCTCCTCCTGCCTTCAATCTTTCCCAGCATCAGGGTCTTTTCCAAGGAGTCAGTTCTTCCCATCAGTTGGCCAAAGTATTGGAATTTCAGCTTAGCATCAGTCCTTCCACTTAGGATGGACTGGTTTGATCTCCTTGCAGTCCAAGGGACTCTGAAGAGTCTTCTCCAACACCACTGTTCAAAAGCATCAGTTCTTCAGCGCTCAACTTTCTTTATAGTCCAACTCTCACATCCATACATGACTACTGGAAAAACCATAGCTTTGACTAGACAGACCTTTGTTGGTAAAGTAATGTCTATGTTTTTTAATATGCTCTCTGGGTTTGTCATAGATTTTCTTCCAAAGAGGAAGCATCTTTTAATTTCATGGCTGCAGTCACCATCTGCAAAGATTTTGGAGCCCTAAAAAATAAAGTCTGTCACTGTTTCCATTGTTTTCCCATCTATTTGCCATGAAGTGATTCTTGCCTTGAGAACCCCATGAACAGTATGAAAAAGAAAAAGATAGGACACTGAAAGATGAACTCCCCAGGTCGGTAGGTGCCCAGTACGCTACTGGAGATCAGTGGAGAAATAACTCCAGAAAGAATGAAGAGATAGAGCCAAAGCAAAAACAACACCCAGCTGTGGATGTGACTGGGGATAGAAGCAAGGTCCAGTGCTGTAAAGAGCAATATTGCATTTGAACCTGGAATGTTAGATGCATGAATCAAGGCAAATTGGAAGTGGTCAAACAGGAGATGGTAAAAGTGAATGTTAACATTTTAGGAATCAATCAACTAAAACGGACTGGAATGGGTGAATTTAACTCAGATGACCATTACACCTACTACTGTGGGCAGGAATCCCCTAGAAGAAATGGAGTAGCCATCATGGTCAACAAAAGAGTCCAAAATGCAGTACTTGGATAAAATCTCAAAAATGACAGAATGATCTCTGTTCGTTTCCAAGGCAAACCATTCAATATCATGGTAATCCAAGTCTATGCTCTGACCAGTGATGCTGAAGAAGCTAAAGTTGAACAGTTCTATGAAGACCTACAAGACCTTCTAGAACTAATACCCAAAAAAAGATGTCCTCTTCATTATAGGGGACTGGAATGCAAAAGTAGGAAGTCAAGAAACACCTGGAGTAACAGGCAAATTTGGCCGTGGAGTACAGAATGAAGCAGGGAAAAGGCAAACAGAGTTTTGCCAAGAGAATGCACTGGTCATAGCAAACACTCTCTTCCAGCAACACAAGAGAAGACTCTACACATGGACATCACCAGATGGTCAACACNTCAAGAAACACCTGGAGTAACAGGCAAATTTGGCCGTGGAGTACAGAATGAAGCAGGGAAAAGGCAAACAGAGTTTTGCCAAGAGAATGCACTGGTCATAGCAAACACCCTCTTCCAACAACACAAAAGAAGACTCTACACATGGATATCACCAGATGGTCCATACTAAAATCAGATTGATTATATTCTTTGCATCCAAAAATGGAGAAGCTCTATACAGCCAGCAAAAACAAGACCAGGAGCTGACTGTGGCTCAGATCATGAACTCCTTCCTTATTGCCAAATTCAGACTTAAATTGAGGAAAGATGGAAAACCACTAGACCATTCATGTATGACCTAAATCAAATTCCTTACAATTATACAGTGGAAGTAACAAATAGACTTAAGGGACTAGATCTGATAGAGTGCCTAAAGAACTATGGGGTGATGTAATTTGTCATGACTTTTGCATCTCCAGGCTTCCCTGATAGCTCAGTTGGTAAAGAATCCACCTGCAATGCAGGAGACCCTGGTTCGATTCCTGAGTCAGAAAGATCTGCTGGAGAAGGGGTAGGCTACCCACTCCAGGATTCTTGGGCTTCCATAGTGACTCAGCTGATAAAGAATCTGCCTGCAATGTGGGAGACCTGGGTTCGATCTCTGGGTTGGGAAAATCCTGTGGAGAAGGGAAAGGCTACACACTCCAGTATTCTGGCCTAGAGAATTCTTTCGACCGTATAGTCTATGTGGTCGTAAAGAGTTGGAAGTGACTGAGCAATTTTTACTTTCACTTGCATCTCCAGAAACCCAACAGGAGCTTAGTTGTTAAGATGAACTCAAGCATATAGTTCTTTTGTTAGTTATTAATGGCCCCATTCCACCAAAATTAAATTTCCACAGCTGCCAACCACAAAGTTCAGTTGTCTCCAGAATGCTAGAGCCAGAGTCTGATTCAATAGGGAACAATGTAATTCACCTTCAGTTATAAACAATTACTCCTAGAGGGCAACTCTTAACCCTACAGAGCTCACTGAGGAAGGAAACAGCATCCAGAAAACTCCTCACAATTTTTTTGTTATAACATCAGATTGTCAAATGCATTGATTATCTCTAAACACAATGAAAGAAAAACAATAAATCTCTCCCCAACCCCTGCTACCTCAACCTCAGTTCAGTTTTTAAGATTACAGATTGAATTTAAAACAGTCATATTTATTGTCAGGGAAATTATAATATATAACACACATGTAAGGCTTTTATGTGTTGGATACTTTACAAGTATTATTTTGTTTAAACATCACAGCATAGCTATAATATAGGCGAAAAGTGAAAGTATTAGTCGCTCAGTCATGTTCAACTCTTTATGAACCCATGGACTGTAGCCCACCAGACTTCTCTGTCCTTGGAATTCTCCATGCGAGAATACTGAAGTGGGTTGCCATTCTCTTCTCCAGAGGATCTTCCCGACCCAGGGATTGAACCCAAGTCTCCTGCATTTCCACAGATTCTTAACCATCTGAGCCACCAGGGAGGGAGTTAACATTAAATTCATTTTACAGATAAAATAACTGAGGCTTAGTAAGGTTAAGTAACTTCTCAAGGTCACACAACCAGGATCTGAACCAGTCCAACTCCAGAGTTCATGATTTAGAACATAGGTTCTAGAACATGTATTATGAACATAGGAGAATTTCATTTCATTACTTTTGGTGAAAAAAAGATTTTTAAAAGCAAGATTATATATTTTTAAAGATGTATATGTGCATAAAATATATTATACCCACATTTATCTATCGAAAAATATCTGAAAGGTATTTTAGAAGCATTAATAGTCTTTGTTTTTGACAGATGGAGTCAGGAGGGAGAATTAATTCTTTGTTACCTATAGTTGCTACTTTTTCACAGGAATTATATTGCTTTTGACATATTGTTTTGATGATTAAAAAAACAAAGTTACTCTAGTTATAAAAGCAACAAGCCAGAGTCTATATTATCTGAGCTGGAAATCATGGAACAGACATATCTTAATGATGAAATTAATAAAAAGAAAAATTGACAAGGTCTGGATGAAAATTAAAAGACTGGGAAATAAGTATGGATTCATAAAAGTCATACTAGAAAAGTCTTATCGTTATATTTGAAATTGTTAAACATACGTACTGGGGAATCCAGCATTTTCTGAAGAGAATTTTATAAATCAATTTCTTTATAATTCACAAATGGAAGACAAGAAGTATTATTATACTAGCCATGCAAAGACAGGAGTCCATTCATCTTAACAAGAAATTAACATTCCTGTGCAACAACAATCATAGAATCTGACCTCTCGCCTCCCTCTGGAAGGAAATTACATGTTCCAAGTTCCTCTGATTCTGGATAACTTAGCATTAAATCAAACAGTTGAAAGTAGGTAAAGACTTAATATTTCTGATAGGAAATTCTTTGTGAATCTAAGAGAAAATCTCCACGGTTCCACAAACTTGTCAATTTCATGCTATCTTCCTGAAACCTCTATTCTTTTAACCACTTAACTTTATTACTGATTGAAATTTATATCAGTTATGATCATAATAGTTACTGTATAGTATAATTCATTTATAATTTTAATAATTCAGTCTATATCATTGCCCACATACAATAACTTCCTATAATAGAGTAAGTCAGTGGAAATCTGTATTTAGTCCCACACTTGGTTGCACTAATCTTTTTCTCAGCACATCACCTCTCAGAGCAGAGCTGTGTGAGGCTAATCTTTATTCTTTTGGGCTTTCTGTCTGAGGTCAAGAGAGTGAGGATATATTCAATGAGCATTAATTCACGAGTTGAGGGCTACAGGTAGAAATCATTCAATGTCTCCTACAAGCAGAGAAATGAGGTACTAAAAAAAAAGAAAGGCTCAATAATTTAGTCACTTAAAGGATCAGTGTGATCATATCAGCCATGTGGCAATGTGTATCAAAAAACTTTTTTTAAAAGTAAATTTATGCTTCTCATACAAAAAAAAAAAAAAACTGAATACATGTCAAGATTTTGTTTATCAGTTCAGTTCAGTCTCTCAGTCGTGTCCGACTCTTTGCGACCCCATGAATCACAGCACCCCAGGACTCCCTGTCCATCACTAACTCCCGGAGTTCACTCAGACTCACGTCCATTGAGTCAGTGATGCCATCCAGCCATCTCATTCTCTGTCATCCCCTTTTCCTCCTGCCCTCCATCCCTGCCAGCATCAGAGGCTTTTCCAGTGAGTCAACTCTTCGCATGAGGTGGCCAAGGTACTGGAGTTTCAGCTTCAGCATCATTCCCTCCAAAGAAATCCCAGGGCTAATCGCCTTCAGAATGGACTGGTTGGATCTCCTTGTAGTCCAAGGGACTCTCAAGAGTCTTCTCCAACACCACAGTTCAAAAGCATTAATTCTTCAGCACTCAGCTTTCCTCACAACTCTCACATCCATACATGACCACAGGAAAAACCATAGCCTTGACTAGGCGGACCTTAGTCAGCAAAGTAATATCTCTGCTTTTTAATATGCTATCTAGGTTGGTCATAACTTTTCTTCCAAGGAGTAAGCATCTCTTCATTTCATGGCTGCAGTCACCATCTGCAGTGATTTTGGAGCCCAAAAAAATAAAGTCTGACA
>SJYX01002030.1:300237-321021 GCA_006410675.1 Oreotragus oreotragus
AAAAAAAAAAAAAAAAAAGTGCAGGTGGCTGTAACCAGTGCACATAGTGCGGCAGAGAGGAGCTACCACATGTCCGAGGTCAGGGGCATAAGCCGGGAGGACTCTAAGCCCGAGGAGCAGTGGCCAAGAGGAGTTACCCCACGTCCGAGGTCAGGGCAGCGGCCGAGAGTGCCAGGCTGCAACAGTGCAGGAATGGCCGGGAGGAGCTACCCCGTGTCCCAGGTCAGGGGTGGCGGTCAGGAGGAGCTATCCCATGTCTGAGGTAAGGGGCGGTGGCCTAGAGGAGCTACCCCTTGTCCAAGGAGCGGTGGCTGCATGGGCATAGGAGGGCCTAGAGGAACTATTCCATGCTCAAGGTCAAGAGGGGCTGCAGTGAGGAGATATCCCTCATCCAAGGTAAGGGGCAGAGGTTACACTTTGCTGGAATAGCGGTGAAGAGATACCCCACGTCCAAGGTGAGAGAAACCCAAGTAAGATGGTAGGTGTTGCAAGAGGGCATCAGAGGGCAGACACACTGAAACCATACTCACAGAAAACTAGTCAATCTAATCACACTAGGACCACAGCCTTGTCTAACTCAATGAAACTAAGCCATGCCTGTGGGGCCACCCAAGATGGGCGGGTCATGGTGGAGAGGGCTGACAGAATGTGGTCCAATGGACAAGGGAATGGCAAACCACTTCAGTATTCTTGCCTTGAGAACCCCATGAACAGTATGAAAAGTGCAAAATGATAGGATACTGAAAGAGGAACTCTCCAGGTCTGTAGGTGCCCAATATGCTACTGGAGATCAGTGGAGAAATAACTCCAGAAAGAATGAAGGGATGGAGCCAAAGCAAAAACAATACCCAGCTGTGGATGTGACTGGTGATAGAAGCAAGATCCGATGCTGTAAAGAGCANGGGATTGGAATGAAAACTGACCTTTTCCAGTCCTGTGGCCCCTGCTGAGTTTTCCAAATGTGCTGGCATATTGAATGCAGCACTTTCACAGTATCATCTTTCAGGATTTGAAACAGCTCAACTGGAATTCCATCACCTCCACTAGCTTTGTTTGTAGTGATGTTTTCTAAGGCCCACTTGACTTCACATTCCAGGATGTCTGCCTCTAGGTGAGTGATCACACCATCGTGGTTATCTGGGTCATGAAGCTCTTTTTTGCACAGTTCTTCTGTGTATTCTTGCCACCTTTTCTTAATATCTTCTGCTTCTGTTAGGTCCATACCATTTCTGTCCTTTATCGAGCCCATTTTTGCATGAAATGTTCCCAAGGTATCTCTAATTTTCTTGAAGAGATCTCTAGTTTTTCCCATTCTGTTGTTTTCCTCTATTTCTTTGCATTGATCACTGAGGAAGGCTTTCTTATCTCCTTGCTCTTCTTTGGAACTCTCTCCTCGGTATATCTTTCCTCTGTACAGAAGCGGCCAAGAGGAGCTACCCCACACCCGAGGAGCAGAGGCTGCATGGGTGCAGGAGGGCCAAGAGGAGCTACTCCAAGTCTAAAGTCAGGAAGGGTGGCCACGAGGAGACACCCCTCATCCAAGGTAAGGAGCAGTGGTTGTGCTTTGCTGGAGCAGCCGTGAAGAGATACCCCATGTCTAAGCTAAGAGAAACCCAAGTAAGATGGTAGGTGTTGCGAGAGGGCTTCAGAGGGCAGATTACTGAAACCATAATCACAGAAAACTAGCCAATCCAATCACACTAGGACCACAGCCATGTCTAACTCAATGAAAGTAAGCCATGCCATGTGGGGCCACCCAAGACGGGAGGGTCATGGTGCAGAGGCCTGACAGAATGTGGTCCACTGGAGAAGGGAATGGCAAACCACTTCAGTATTCTTGCCATGAGAACCCCATGAACAGTATGAAAAGGCAAAATGATAGGATACAGAAAGGGGAACTTCCTGGGTCAGTAGATGCCCAATATGATACTGGAGATCAGTGGAGAAATAACTCCAGAAAGAATAAAGGGATGGACCCAAAGCAAAAACAATATCCAGCTGTGGATGTGACTGGTGATAGAAGCAAAGTCTGATGTTGTAAAGACCAATATTGCATAGGAACGTGGAATGTTAGATCCATGAATCAAGACAAATTGGAAGTGGTCAAACAGGAGATGGTAAAAGTGAACGTCGACATTCTAGGAATCAGCGAACTAAAATGGACTGGAATGGGTGAATTTAACTCAGATGACCATTATATTTACTATTGTGGGCAGGAATCCCTTAGAAGAAATGGAGTGGCCATCATCCAAAAGAGTCCGAAATGCAGTTCGTGGATAAAATCTCAAAAATGACACAATGATCTCTGTTCATTTCCAAGGCAAACCATTCAATATCCAAACCTATGCCCCAACCAGTAATGCTGAAGAAGCTGAAGTTGAACGGTTTTATGAAGACCTACAAGACCTTGTAGAACTAACACCCAAAAAAGATGTCCTTTTCATTATAGGGGACTGGAATGCTAAAGTAGGAAGTCAAGAAACACCTGGAGTAACAGGCAAATTTGGCCTTGGAATGCGGAATGAAGCAGGGCAAAGACTAATAGAGTTTTGCCAAGAAAATGCACTGGTCATAGCAAACACCCTCTTCCAGCAACACAAGAGAAGACTCTACACATGGACATCACCAGATGGTCAACACCGAAATCAGATTGATTATATTCTTTGCAGCCAAAGATGGAGAAGCTCTATACAGTCAGCAAAAACAAGACCAGGAGCTGACTGTGGCTCAGATCATGAACTCCTTATTGCCAAATTCAGACTTTCATTGAAGAAAGTGGGGAAAACCACTAGACCATTCAGGTATGACCTAAATCAAATCCCTTATGATTATACAGTGGATGTGACAAATAGATTCAAGGGATTAGATCTGATAGACAGAGTGCCTGAAGAACTATGGACAGAGATTCACAACATTGTATAGGAAGCAGTGATCAAGATCATCCCCAAGAAAAAGAAATGCAAAAAGGCAAAATGGTTGTCTGAGGAGGCCTTACAAATAGCTGTGAATAGAAGAGAAGCGAAAGGCAAAAGAAAAGGAAAGATATACCCATTTGAATGCAGAGCTCCAAAGAACAGCAAAGAGAGATAAGAAAGCCTTCCTCAGTGATCAATGCAAAGAAATAGAGGAAAGAACAGAATGGGAAAGACTAGAGATCTCGTCAAGAAAATTAGAGATACCAAGAGAACATTTCATGAAAAGATGGGAACAATAAGGGACAGAAATGGTATGGACCTAACA
Organism: Oreotragus oreotragus; assembly: GCA_006410675.1. Lineage (NCBI taxonomy): Eukaryota > Metazoa > Chordata > Mammalia > Artiodactyla > Bovidae > Oreotragus > Oreotragus oreotragus. Next base: position 303,478 of record SJYX01002030.1, read on the forward strand.
GAAGTAGAAGATATTAAGAAGAGGTGGCAAGAATACCCAGAAGACCTATACAAAAAAAGATCTTTACAACCCAGATAATCACGATAGTGTGATCACTCACCTAGAGCCAGACATCCTGGAATGTGAAGTCAAGTAAAAAAAAAAAAGCATTAAAGGTAGACATTGACTTTTTTTTCTTTTAGGCTTCCCTTGTATTGTTTCACACCTTTTCACTTGGTTGTGACTGGGTTTTACTTAGTCCTGGGCTTCACAAGGTAATCAAGTTTACTCCACCCAGATGGTTTTGGTCTGCAGTGCAGGAAAGCGGCAGGGACTCAATGTGACTTACCATTTAAGAATGTGATGAGCCCACTGAAAAATTCTTCCCCCAAAAAAGCCAGACTATCCCAGAAGCTTGTTTCGAGAGCAAACTCCTGTACTCAGGAGGAGGAGGAGGAAAGACAGTTCTGTGAACATGAGGCTGTAGTCCCGAGTCCAATTCCAAGGAATGCTGGCAGAGGGGAGGGGATTGTGGGGGAGGGGAGACAGAATGCTCTTTTCACTCATAATAGCTTTGAGGCATCCCAAGTGCAAAGCAGAATTGCATCGCTAATAATGTATGAAAGGACAGTACAGGGCTTGGGAAAAGGGATTCTTTCTCATTTGAGCAGAGCAATTCAAACACTGTGTGAATGAACACAGGGGATCCTCCCTGGTAGAGGTCAACTCCAGCACCTGTGCAAGTCCCTTGAGTGACAGCTCTGGGGAGTGCGAGTGCCCCTCTCAACTGGCACATCACCTGGGCTCTGAGAGCCCAGAGACTGGCAGTGGAAGGGCCCTTGATGGTGGATGCAGTGTCATCAGAATGGCACCAGAGGCTCCAGTGGGAGCCAAAAGCTTTAGCTGCCAAGGGAGTGAGTTTGTTGCAGTGTCAGCAACTATACATGATGCTGATGGCTTTGGCAGTGGCAGAAGAGTGCATCCTTGACAGCTGGCACCAGCAACAGTGGTCAGCTTCTCTCACATAGCTACGAGGGCTCCAGAAGCCATAGTTTAAAGGGACAGCTTCCTTTAGATCAGCTCTTTCTTTTTATCCTTGAACAAAAGTGATCTGACTATATCAGATGACCGCCTGAGCCCTCAGAAAGACATCACTGAACGATGAACTCTGAACAGAGGGAAACACAAACAGTGGCACATCCAAAGTAGCCAAGGGCAGCACAAGGCCAGTGAGAGATTCATGATGAAAAAAAACATCTCTGGGCCAGCCCTACCAAGGACTGGGCTCCGATGTTGACAGCACAGAACTCTTACATCTGTGTGCTTAATCGCTTAGTTGTGTCTGACTCTTTGTGACCCCATGAACTGTAGCCCACTAGGCTCCTCTGTTCATGGGATTCTCCAAGCAAGAATATTAGAGACGATAAGCATTCCCTTCTCCAGGGGATCTTCCTAACCCAGGGATGGAATCCAAGTCTCCTGCGTTGCAGACAGATTCTTTCTCATTTGAGTCAATAGCATACTTGAAATACGAATGCTAGACTCCTGCTATCCCATTTCACTAAGTGAATTATACATGCCAGGAAAAATTAAAAGCACTTCAAACACCCTGAAATATTTTGGATCTAATTTTTCTATCTCTGTGCTCCCTACTTCCCTAAGGGCAGGGAAACCAATGGAAATACCACAAAATGTATTAAGTTATAAACTATGTGCTTATAAGACTCCAGATTTCTCAACAACACAAACTCACAAGGAAAATGTTAACTTCCTCAAGATTAGCAATTAATGACAAGGCAACCATATGTTGGTATTGAGTCATGGAGTAAAAAGAAGTTTCCTGCAGGCATAGGGTATCTGCTTTAATACTCCATAAAGTGTTATCAGCAGAATAATTACTGCTACAAGGTTCATAAGAAAATAAGCACCAGACCTGGGAGCACAGAAAGGGAGCCACAGGACTGCCACCCATGGGAACCAGCTGGGGACCGAGATGCCTTCTCCAGACAACTGTCAGTCTTCTCTCTGTAGCAAGCTGTCCTTGTGCCATCAGAATGCACCCAAGAGGACTGTTACTATTCATTGATTCCCCTCTCCTTTTCCCTCATCTAATCCCAGACCTTAGATTGCTCTGAGAACATACATTACATGACCAAACAAAAAAAAAGAGAGAGAGAGAGAGAGAGCTTGGAAAGCTACTGACTTTGGGTGTAATTACACAGCAAGGTAATGACAGGACTCCTCTGAGCTTCTAGAAACACAAGAGGAGAGAAAGCAAAGACTTGGGAATCTCTATAGAGTATAAATGCCCCCAAATATGATTTGACATAAACTGAAAAGTCATTTAGGACATTTCTTTCTCTACTCAGCAAATGCTCATTATCACAAGGAAGACTGTCACCCCATTATATACTAGGAATAAGAACTCATAGGATTCTGGTTTTTCACTAAAGGAAACTTCAGGACTTTTGACTGTTCAAACTGTGCCAGATTATGGAAAAGACAACTTGGTAGGTGGTCAGTATTGCAGTTATAAGCATTCTGATTTTGGAAAAATCAAATGTAGGCAAGAAGAATGAAATAGTAATATACATTTTCACCAAGGCTATGATAGCTTTCACTCTGTAAGTCAAGCAGGTCAGAAAAAAACATCAAATAGTTGTCTTGGGGGTAGTCAGAAGTTTGCAACTGTGTACGTGGAGGCTAGAACTGAGATTCATTCGTGCCATCACTTATTGATAGTAAGTTGATCATCTTTCAAAAAGCCTGTGGATTACTAAACCATCCAAACTCTGATCCACTTATGTCAACCAATCAACCAATAACTGAAAGAAGTACTTCTTTTGTATAACCATACAGACCGGTAATATGTACAGATACCTAAGACAATCAGCAAAATGTAAGCCTATATAAGGAATATCAGGAAGAAGACAAAGAGGTTTCCTCAGAGATACATAAAAACACACATATATACAGTTAAGACATAACCTCCTCCCATTTTTTTTTTTAATTTCATGTGAACCCTTTACTTAAAAAGTAAAAATATCTAGATTCCCATTCTATTTAAATACATTCAAGCAAAGCTCTGGGGAAGATTTCCAGGGAATTAGATTGCTTTGAAATTGGCCATGCATTAAATAAAGCTTTGTCTAACAAAAGTGAAAGAGTACCTGATGGTATCTGTACATTCACTCTGCACAAGGTTCCTGTGGCCCAAAAGCACTACTTGAAGGCAAAAAACAAATCGCATTCCCGCTCTGGAGACTCGCACAGTGCCTCTGCGAAAAGCCCTGACGGCTCACACAACTCTCTGAGGGCCAACCACCTGCTTCCTGAAGAATCTGTAATCTACCTTCTCCATTCATTCCCCCAAGGTTCTCCTCCTTTACACAACTGCCCCCCTTCATTCATTTCACTGCGTTCACCTTTCATCTCTAAGAGATTCATTCCTGATAAGTGTGCCAGGGTTCACTGTAACATCAAAACCAAAAAGAAAAGCGAAGCACTGCATTTTATAATGAAACAAAAACTCCAATTCTCAGCATCTACTCGGCTAGAACTAAAAGCCAGTGCGGCAAGAGATTCATCCCTGAGACCTGGCTTCTGTTCACATCACCTGCTTCAGTGTACTTCAGTCCCACTTTTTCTTCTGTGTCCTTTGTCTTCGGTGGTGGCCAGACAGCCTGGAGTCTGCCAGGAATCCTATCATCCTGCTCAGTGGGGCTGTGGTCAGGCTGTGGGAAAAGTGGGCAGAGAAAAGTTTCAGTTCAATAAAATGTGACCAGAGCCGACTAAACCCCGAGAATGCTCTCACTCCAAAATGAATTCTCATCACCAACTGCATATTGCCCTCACTCGCTGCAACTGAAACAACTCACTACAATACACTCTTTTTCCAGAAGTAAAGTGATCAGCTGGAGTGGAAAAATGAAACAACTTAAGGCCAAGTATTACACAACCTTCAATAAGTGATTTTCAGCGTGTAACTTTTTAAAAATCAATTTTCAAAAGAAAAATACAGTTTTCACAGTGGTATAATTAAGTGGGAAGGAAGTCTGGGCTACATTTCCATATTGCATTGATTCTGATTGATTCTGATGCTGCCTGGCTTTTAGAAGCACATTTACTATTAATGCTTAAACTCAGAGTGACAGTTTCCCTTTCTGATCTGCACATCTTAACACTTTTCTTACAACAACCCAGAGAAATATAAGAAAGAAAGAAAATGCTCCAACCCCAAAATGCTGTCCAACTCCAAACTCCTTATAAGGACCACTTGATTATATTATCTTTCATCTAGAGGAAGGTCACTAACAGTAGGTAACGAAGATCCTCTTTGGCAGGAAACCTGAAAAGAAACTTGGCCACATCACACTTTATGACAAATCACAGAACCCAACTGTTACATACGCTTTTGGAATCTGAGGGGCCATCCGCAGGCCTTGACCTTGACCGCTCAAACACAGCTCTTAGGGACTCTTTCTCATGCCTCATCTTGCGCTTGAGAGCTTCCAGCTCAGAGGTGTCAGCCGTGGTCCCCTTTTTGGGGGGACGGATGAATAAGGCTTTAAAGACCTCCAGGGCAGTCTCTGGCGGCTTCGGCTTGACCTCTCCTCCCTGGGTTTGGGCTTCTCCGGGGTCACTCTGGCTCTCTTGAGGTGCACCACAGCCCATCTCTTCCCCCTTGGGCTGTTCAGGGTCTTCTGCCTTCGGTTCGGCTTTGGAGACCTCAATGTTGAGCAGCTGAGAGAGCTGCTCCAGGAGAGTGGGAGTGGCCTTTGGATAGCTTGATTTCTCCCCCGTCTTCACTGCTGGAGGCCCTGCCTGTGCTAGGGACCGCTGGACCGGTTGGGTCAACTTGAGCAAAGCCAGGTCCCCATCCTTTGGCTTAATTTCAGTGATGGTCTCCCCGCCCTCGGATGTGGCTCCTTTCTTCAGCACACGAAACCCACTGAAGAAAGCTGGAAGCTGGAAGGACTTCTCTCCAGGCACTTCTTTTCTAGAAGAGGTGTTCTCGGTAACAGCAACACCTGAGTCCTGCTCTGCTACCACAGGGGGAGCTATGGGGCCTTTTTCTCCCGCTTCTCGCTGGCAGGCGCTGTGCTCTGTCTGAAGGCCACCTTTGCCGGGTTCTAACTTGCGGCCTATCTCCTGCAGAGTTCTTTGAGGACTTTCTCCACTGAGCTCTGCATCACTCCTGTCACCAGGGGCGGTATTTCCCCTTCCATCTCCTGGCTTTTCTTGGGGCTCCTCGGATGGCTCAGATAAACCACCACCAGGGGATCTGGGGCTATTGGTCTTGCTTCCCTCTTCTGTTTCCTGGCCTCCATCATCAGAGTCGGAATCACTGGTGGTGTTCACCAGGGTCCCTCGAACCAAAATGACACTGTCTTGGTTCACATTCAAAGCAGCAAGTGGGAGCAGCTCTTGTCCAGGCAGAGGAATCCCGACCTCTGCTTCTCCCCTAGGACTTCCCTCCGTCTGCGTCTCCACCTTTGTCTTCCCATCATTTCCATGGTCAAGTGGAACCTGAGCCTCTGCCTCCTGCAGATCCGATCCACTACTGGGCTCCACCTCTAAATTACGGAAGGCTTTCAGCACCGCGTCTTCCTCTTCGGGTTTCCCAGATTCCAATTTACTCGTGAACCCAAAGAGGGATTTCATAGAGAACTTGGTAAGGATCGACAGCGCCGGGTCAAGTCCAGCTTCAGGCTGTACTGGTTTCGAGCCATCAGTGCCATTCAGAGCGTTTCCAACTTCCTCCATGTCCCAGCAGTGCCCTGGGTGGCAGTTCTCACTTCTGCTACCTTCCCCTGCTCTCTCAGTTTCTGCACTCCATCGGCTCTTAACTTCCTGAAGGGAGAGCAACAGGACCGGCCGGTGGACTCAGCCGCAGCGCGAGCACACTTGGCCCGGCCCTGGTCCCTCCCGAGCCCTCCTTCCGGTTCGCGCGGGGATGGGGCGCCCCGGGCAACTGTAAAAAGTCCGCGGGGCTTTATGCCCAGACGCAGCTGAGGCTGCGCACCTTACTACACGCGGACGGGGAGGCTGCTCCTCTGGGACTTCCGTATTTATTCCCGGGGACAAAAGGCTTTTTGTCGTAGGGAAAGCCAGCCTGCCCCCACTCATCCCAGCCCAGGATTTGCCACGAGCTCCGCCCTAGTGCCAGCGGTTCTCCTGGTGGCTTTCAACTTCCTCATTGGTGAGCAAGGGAGGCTCCAGAGAGTGCTGAGCGGGCAAGCTGTTCCTGACAGCCTTCAGCCACCACCCCCACCCCCCACCCCAGAGCAGCCCAGGAAGTTCAAAAGTGAATCAGCAGAAAACGACTGAAATACTTCTTGCGGGCTCTCTTTTGGCATCTAAATCACGGTCAGAAGCCTGTGCCATCCAAGAAAAAAAAAAAAAAAGCCACTTACAAAGCCCGAAGCAAAGAAATATTTAAAAGTAAAGAAACAGATCATCTCAAAGCGCCAAGGACTCGCAAACGCTGTTAATTTACTACCCTTGAAGCTTTTTCTTTTTTTTTTTTTTAAAGTGCCTTCTTCCGCTTCCCTGCAGGTTTCATCTGGAATGCAGATTTTAGCTTCCAGTGAAGAAAAACCAACAGGACTGGTTTCAGATTACTGCTGTTTTAGCTCTGCCCTGCTGTCATAGTGTTCTACAAACAGGTACTTAGGCAAGCACGCCCGCCACGCCCACTGTCCACCAGCCTCAGCGTGGTAGAGTAAACAGCCCCAGTCAGGGAGGAATGATAACCCTCCACTCTCTTGGGCTAACCTTGGGCTTCTGTTCAGCAGCTCTGATTTCCTAGCTTTCTTAGGAATCCTGCTGGCGAAAGGACACCCCTGTGTGCCTCAGCCATCCAGCCAACAAATTGAAACCTAGCATGGTACAAAGTAACACACAACCTGCCTTGTTAGGCAAAGAGATTCATTAAAAAGATCCCCAAGGAGCCACATTCCCCTAAAGGGAAAAACATCTGAAAGGTCTCTATCAGGGCTCTGTCACAGACCCATCTGCCTAAAACAAAAACAGGAAGGACAAAACCACCACCAAACATCAGCTCAGTGTAGTTTCCAATGCTCTACAAGCTGGGAACCTGGCAAGGAAGGACATGGAGAAATTGCAGCTCTGTTTCCTAGCAGCATACCTGCCTCTTGGGGCAGCTTCCTGTTGTACCTGAAGGTCTCAGTGTTTACCAGATCCTATTGAGTCAGCAGGCATTTAGTAAGCACCTGGAATGGATAAGGCACTATGTGGATCAAGAGAGCCAAACTGGCTTAATAGTCATCATGGTTTAATAGTAATCACCGGCTCTCTGAACAAAGCTGCGAGAAGATTGAGCCCAAGTGTTAAATGTAAACAAATTTATTCTGCAAAACAGAAGCTGTAGCCATTAGCAAAACAGCTGTCTTGCTTTATCTGCAGCAAGGAATGGCTGTGGCTTCCACACTGCTAACTTGAATTGTGTTCTCCACGGAGAAACGCAGATCACAATAATAAAGTTCTAGTGCAATGTGTTCAAAAGAAACCTTCACACAAAAAGCGTACATATGATTATAGCTATAGGAAAATTAAAACAGTGCTTCCTCATCCCTGATTTGACCTTGTATCTAAATGGATACTTTCCTGGTTGCTCCTGACCCCAGCATATTTTGAGATTATTAAATAGGGCATGGTTAATCAAAAGGCCACCACAACACTCAGGAAAATTCATTCGTGCCGTTTAAGCCTCATAACAAGCTTCCTATCTAAAGGAAAGGCCTGTTGATAAAATCATACTTCTGCTTCTTCAGGACAGAAAAAGGAATCATTACATCAGATCATAAGATCAGTCTTCTGAAGAACCATGTAGACCAGTCAACATATGGGTGAGGGGAAGAGACACGGCACATATTTGTTGTTCTTTAACCAAGAAAGCTCCATTTTCTCAGACATAATTATTGATTTCCAAAATAAGCTGCTAAGCATTTTCAGCAGATATGGGCAAAATGGGACATAAACTAGAAGGCTCTTCTACACTACAGCATGGAGTAGAAATACAAAGTTCTAGCACGTTCTCAATACCCACGGACATGAATACAATGTCGTGGGAATCTTGGGTCCCAGGGAGACAATTTGATTCCAGTCCCTTGGCTTAGGGTAGATAAGGTATTCTTAGGTTCATTTTAAAAATGAAGCAACCATGGCCAAGAGAATGCAACCAAGCAAAGCACACAGCTAATAAGTGGATGATACTAATAATACACAACATCTATTAGGTGTTTACAAGCACTCATCTAGTTGCTCCATGTGTATTAACTGATTAGCACATCTAACTATGGGCTTCCCTGATGGCTTAGTGGTAAAGAATTCACCTGTGAAGCAGGAGACACAGGTCTGATCCCTCTGTGGGGAAGATCCCCCGGAGAAGGAAATGGCAATCCACTTTAGTATTCTTGCAGGGGAAATAGTATGTACAGAGGAATGTGGCAGGTTACAGTGCATGGGGTCACAAAGGAACTGAACAACTTAGCAACAAAATATCAACAACATCTACTATGAGGTTAGTATTATTTTCTTTTTCATGTTTGAAAACAGGCATGGAAAGATGATGTAACTTGCTCATATTCACAAGAAGGACTGGAATTTGAATCAAGGCAATCTGGCCACAGAATCCACAGTCACTCTTCTAAATTCTGAGTCCTGCTTCCAGCCATAATAGGACTCCACATTCACTTGCACCTTAAAATGTGCAGGCGTGTGAGCCCAGTTAGGTGGTGGGGCCTCACTAGGGCATGTATTGTACCTTACCCTCTGAAATGATACCGAAGACTGACTTCATGAAAAGAAAAAAATATGAGCGGGACCATTCTTCTCCCTTGTAAATTTAGAGGGGAAATCTAGACAGGCTACTTAGAAAAATCAAGCAAAAATTCCCTAGCTGGCTTGTCTACTGGTCACAGACAAGAAACACAATCCTCACGACTCAAATTTATCAAGAGGCTTTCCAGTTTACCTACACAATTTTCCTTCATTTAGGAAACTGAGCTATCACAAAGATGCATTCATCCAACAATCATTGTCAGGCACCAACTCTGTACAAGGCTTCCGGGACATAAAGATGAAGAAATTCCAGCCCTCCGCCTTGATGAAACATGAAGTTTAATAGGGGAAATCAGCCAAGAAAGAGGTGGTTCTTGTTCAGAGACTGTAACTTAGTACTTTATACTCCAGACTCAGTTTAATTAGCAATAGGTGGACCTAAGACAATTTTGAATGAAAGCAAGTTATGACCATAAAAATACGAAGATAAGTAAGAAAGAGCAGCATGGTAATTTAAGGAGATTTTTTTGAATATTGACTCTTTCAGGATACTCATTCTCATGACCATGAGAAATGTTACAATATCTGGTCATTTAGGGAATGGAAAAATGTTTCAGACCATAGTAGTTTTCAAATAAGCAGACTACAAGTCTGATCTAGTTGGGCGGTCTTGAAAAATTCATCCATTCAATGCTCTAAGTCTCAGAGGGAAAAAGAATCACCTCTTTTGGACATTATTTTTGTCTTATTCTACGATACATGCTTTAAAAGTACCTACTATGCAAAAACAGCCAAGTAACAGCCAAGACTTTCTCCTTTACAACCTCACCTGATTCTCTTTTGTTCTAACCTCAGAACACTTAAGTCCTCTAATAGCTACCTGTTCAAAAGGCCAGATTAAAAATTATCTACTTTGGACAACTAGTTGAAATAGGCATGATCAATATCAGGTAGGATAACTCACATGTTGCTCTTTGTAACTATTTGTTACAATAATCTGTACCCAGCTTGTGAAAACTGAATACAGAATTTATGTGGAGAATTTACTACTAATGAATTCTCCATGTTCCTCCCATCTCACCATCTCCTCAGATTGAGGCTGGAGCTAACTGAACCTCATGGCAATGAAAACATCATTCCAATAAACAACACCTGGTGAGATAAGCCTTAAAAAAGTAATAAGCAAAATACAAGGGATATCATCTCCTGGAAGTAGTAGAACCTAGCTTCTTGATTCTCATAACAACTAAAGGAATGAGCATTAAAATTTTTTCAAAATCAATTTGCAGAAATGGCACACTTGTCTAAAGCAAAAACTTCCTAAAGCCCCTTGCTCCCCACCTCACACACTCTTTGCAGCACTCTCCCATGTCACTCAGCTTAGAGAATTCCTTCCCACACATATTCTCATAAAACCCTCTCCGAGCACTCTCCGAGAAAGGCAAGGGAAAAATGAGATTAATTTCATGGTATTAGGCTAAATTTCTCATGTTTCTCCTTATCCAATATGCTCCAAGTTCTGGGCCTGATTTTTCATGACTGCTTCCAGCTTCTAGGGATTCAACTAGATTCATGGAATGACTGCTAAAGAAAAGAAGTTAAAATTAGCAAGAGTATGTAAGATTGTAGAAACTATTTCTGTGGAAGAAAAGTGTTTAGAGCAATGGACTGGGAAAAGTAAGTAAACTATGAAGACATATGTGAGGTAATGGGTGGAGATGGGGTTTTGGAGGTTCAGGAAGCATGTTTTAATAAGTGACACTTAACTAAGCGAGCTCTGAGGAAATAACGACATAGAAGGTGTCAGACGAAAGCAGTATAAGATAATGGAAGAAGATGGGTAGAATCAAATTGTTGGGAGGCTTAAGAGGACTTCAGAAGGACTAGGAATCCATCAGCTCAACATTCATGTTTTAAAGATGGAGACATTTGGAGTCAAGAGAAGCTAGCTAACTGTACCTACCAGTTCACGAAGCTCAAGTACAACCATAGAATACAGCATCTTCTTTAAGTTCATTTTCTACATCTTGAAAATGGAGTTATGAGGCCAAACCAAGGGCAGAACTGGAGGCCTCCCTAGGCTTCTCCTTCCATTTCAGGCAGCGCTCTGTCGGGCTTCACTACGCGAAATCCCCCGGCAATCTACTGCAGTGCTTCAAACAGGCCCTCTAGCTCAGCCTCCGAAAAGCGAGCAGCTGTTTTCACTGATTGAAAACAAAACAGGCTGCATCTGCTGACAGCAACAACCAGACTCAGGGATTAAGGCCTTTTTCCATCAAGCTGTCTTGGTGCTAAATGTTTCTAAGACTGGTTCCACTGAGCTGTATTCAAAGTTTCTGTGGAAGTGGGTTGAATGTTGGTAACAAACATTCCCTTCTCCACTGAAAAGGAAGTGGAGAGGCCAAGGCATACTCGTGAAGCGGTAGAAGAGTTAAGAACCTGGCCCTGGGCTCACATCCTACCCTACTCCCGCAAGACCCTTGACTTTGGGAAGTTATATCAGCAACCTGTGTCTCAGCTTTCTCTCCTAAAAGCTTGGAATAAGAAAGGCTCCTTCTGTGTGGGTTATTAGAAGGATTAAATAGATGAATATGTGTTTCGCATTCCATCAGTGCCTGACACAAAATAAGTCCCATATGGATGGGATATGTTTTCAGAACAAAGGAACGGCTTTCTTAGGGGCATCAACTGATATCTAACAATGTTTTTTAACTTCATCAACATGAAGCAAGTATTAACCCATGAAATGAAGGCCCAAGCAGGAAACTGCCCCGCTCAGCCTGCTCTTACCTATGCTCCCAGACAGAGGAGCTATTTGGTCTGAAAAAGATTATTCCCTATAGACTGTTGGTATTGTTGTTCAGTCGCTAAGGCGTGTCCGACTCTCGGTGACTCCATGGGCTGTAGCCCGCCAGGCTCTGCTATCCATGGGGATTCTCCAGGCAAGAATACTGGGGAGGGTTGCCATGCCCACCTCCAGGAGAGCTTCCCAACCCTAGGATCTTCTCCTGCTTTGGCAGGTGGGTTCTTTACCACCGAGCCACCAGGAAGCCCTCCTTGTAGATCAGTCAGTTCACTTCAGTTGCTCAGTTGTGTCCGACTCTTTGCGACCCCATGAATCGCAGCACGCCAGGCCTCCCTGTCCATCACCAACTCCCGGAGTTCACTCAAACTCACATCCATTGAGTCGGTGACGCCATCCAGCCATCTCATCCTCGGTCGTCCCCTTCTCCTCCTGCCCCCAATCCCTCCCAGCATCAGAGTCTTTCCCAATGAGTCAACTCTTTGCATGAGGTGGCCAAAGTACTGGAGTTTCAGCTTCAGCATCATTCCTTCCAAAGAAATCCTAGGGCTGCTCTCCTTCAGAATGGACTGGTTGGATCTCCTTGCAGTCCAAGGGACTCTCAAGAGTCTTCTCCAACACCACAGTTCAAAAGCATCAGTTCTTCAGTGCTTAGATTTCTTCACAGTCCAACTCTCACATCCATACATGACCACTGGAAAAACCATAGCCTTGAGTAGATGGACCTTTGTTGGCAAAGTAATGTCTCTGCTTTTCAATATGCTATCTAGGTTGGTCATAACTTTTCTTCCAAGGAGTAAGCGTCTTCTAATTTCATGGCTGAGTCACTATCTGCAGTGATTTTGGAGCCCAAAAAGATAAAGTCTGACACTGTTTCCACTGTTTCCCCATCTATTTCCGATGAAGTGATGGGACGAGATGCCATGATCTTCATTTTCTGAATGTTGAGCTTTAAGCCAACTTTTTCACTCTCCACCTTCACTTTCATCAAGAGGCTTTTCAGTTCCTCTTCACCTTCTGCCATAAGGGCGGTGTCATCTGCATATCTGAGATTATTGATATTTCTCCCGGCAATCTTGATTCCAGCTTGTGCTTCTTCCAGCCCAGCATTTCTCATGATGTACTCTGCACAGAGGTTAAATAAGTAAGCAGGGTGACAATATACAGCCTTGACGTACTCCTTTTCCTATTTGGAACCAGTTTTTTGTTCCACGTCCAGTTCGAACTCTTGCTTCCTGACCTGCATAAAGGTTTCTCAAGAGGCAGGTCAGGTGGTCTGGTATTCCTATCTTTTGAAGAATTTTCTACTGAACTGAACTGAACTGATTACTAAATAAACTTCACCCATTTCTTTTTGCATTTAACGTGGCTGCTAAAATATTTGAAATTGCACACGTGGCTTGCATTGCCTTTCTGGCAGACAGCGCTGCTCTAAATCACCCTAGAGACCTCCCCCCACCCCCGGCCCCTGGCGAGCAGTTGGGAGAGGAGGGCACGGCAGGAGGGTGGAGGGTGGACTGGCCACTCTGTGTTGACCTCACGTGTTTTGTGTGTTGAAAAGCACGTCTCCAGACCCCTGGGGTGGGACACCACGAGGAGGGGAGGGGACCAGGGCCGACGCCTGGGCCAGCTGGCCGTGGCCGTGGGGGCATGGGCGTGCACGTGGCACTGGAATGCCTGGGGATGTCTATCTGCTAGGGCTGCCAGAACAAGCGCCACGCAGCATTCCCTGGTGCTCCAGTGGTCGGGACCCAGAGCTTTCACTTCCGGGGCCTGGGTTCGATCCCTGGTCAAGAAACTAAGATCCCATGGCTAAAAAAACATAAGTCCCACAGGCCAGTGGCTTAACAGAAATTCAGTTCTTACAGTTCTGGGTGCCAGAAGGCTGAGACCAAGCTGTTGGCAAGGCGGATTTCCTGAGGCCTCTTTCCTGGGCTGGGAGGCGACCGCCTTCTCCTGGGTCTCCACATCTCCCTCTGTGCAAGTCTGTGTCCTGATTGCCTCTTTTTTGAGGACCCCAGTCACATTGGCTTGGGNGGCACCCAGAAGGCCGAGACCAAGCTGTTGGCAAGGTGGATTTCCTGAGGCCTCTCTCCTGGGCTGGGAGGCGACCGCCTTCTCCTGGGTCTCCACATCTCCCTCTGTGCAAGTCTGTGTCCTGATCGCCTCTTTTTTGAGGACCCCAGTCACATTGGCTTGGGGCCCCCCACACCGACCTCACTTTCCCTAAATTACCCCTTTAAAGACCCAGTCTCCAGAGACAGCTACATTCTGATGTCCTGGGAGCTGGGGCTTCCACATACGAATTTGGGAAGACCAGAGCCTCAAATCAGAACAAGCCAGACCCCCAAGCCAGAGCTGTCTTGGCTGAGTCCAGCCCCAAGGGAGAGGTTGCGTCCTTTCCCTTGTGGGAGGTGCACCGTGACCTGGGAGGGGTCCTCTCATCGCACGGCTGGTGGAGCAGGCCGGCTCAGACTGTGTGTCCAGGATGAGAACGGTGAACTGCAGAAATGCTGCTGGGCAGTGGAGCTGAGGCTGTGGGGGCAGGTTCAGGCCCCAGTGGGCATGTCTCGGGGTGTCTTTCAGCCTGCATTGGGCTCCCTGGGGCCTGGGGAATCCCTGCCGGTACTTCTGAGCCCGAGCAAAGAGGGGGTTGCGTCCCTGGGCATCAGGGGAGGTTCAGGCAGGGGAGGGCAAAGCCCTCAGCCTGTGGCCGTGGTTGGTCTGTCCCCAGGATCTCTCCTGCAAGGTGATGGGCAGGGCCGGGTTCTGGGCATACCCAGTTTAAACCTGACATGGCATCGCTCTCCTTGTTGCTGGGGGCTGAGGGTTTGAGGGAGCAGTGAGGTGCTCCTTAAGGCCCACAGGTCCCCCTGAGGCCCGTCCTGCTGCCTCTGAGGGAATCCCACAACTACCAGGAACTTCTTGGGAGGACAAACACTGCTAGGAGTTCTTTCTTTAAAAAAAATAATTGGGGTAAAATTCATAGAGCATGAAATTAACCATTTTACAGTGAATTCAATGGCATTTAACATATTAAAAATGTGCAACCACCACCTCTGTCAAGTTCCAAGACATTTCATCACCGGAAGTAGTGCCCCAGACCCACTGGGCACTCACTGCCCATTGCCCACAGCTCCCAGCCCTGGGAACCACTCAGCTGCTTTCTGCCTCTCTGAGTTTTTTTGCTCTGAATGTTTCATACAAATGGAAGCACACAGCCTTTGGTGTCAGGCTTCTTTCACTCAGCGTGATCTTTCTGCATTTTGACTGAGCTGTAGCTTGTGTTGGTAACTTCATTCCTTTTTATGGCTGAAAGTAGTCCGTCCTGGAGGAGCAAATGGCAGACCACTCCAGTATCCTTGCCTGGAGAATTCTATGGACAGAGGAGCCTAGTGGGCTACAGTCCATGGGGTCGCTAAGAGTCAGACATGACTGACTGACTAACACACACGCACAGTAGTCCATCACGTGTGTGCTTAGCCTGGGTTCTCCGGAGAAACAGAGCCAACAGGATGCTGTTGTTCAGCCGCTCAGTCATGTCCAGCTCTTTGCAACCACGTGGACGGCAGCACGCCAGGCTTCCCTGTCCCTCACTATCTCCTGGAGTTTGCACAAGTTTGTGTCCATTGAGTTGGTGATACTATCCAACCATTCCATCCTCTGGTGCCCCTTCTCCTCTGTCTTCAATCTTTTCCAGCATTGGTGTCTTTTCCCAGTAAGTCAGCTATGTGCATCAGGTGGCCAAAGTATTGGAGCTTCAGCTTCAGCATCAGTCCTTCCAATCACTATTCAGGGTTGATTTCTTTTAGGATGGACTGGTTTGATCTCCTTGCTATCCAAGGGACTCTGGAGAGTCTTCTCCAGCACCACAACTTGAAAGCATCAATTCTTCGGTGCTCAGCCTTGTTTATGGTCCAACTCTCAACAGGGTGTATCAATACATAAAGAAATTTATTAGAAGGAACTGACACATATGATTATGGAGACTCTGAAGGCAGGAAGAGACAGATGCTCCAGCTCCAGTAGTCAGGCGGCAGGACGTCCCTCTTCCTCGGCCTTTCTGTTCTGTTCATGTCTTCTTCACCTGGTTGGATGAGACCCACCTGCATGGGGGCAGGGGAGGGGGCATCTGCTTTACTCAGCCCAGATTGCAATGCTAATCTCATCCCTCACGTGCAGCTAAATCTGAGCCCCGCCCCCCCCCACCGCCAGCCATGCTGACCCATGAAGTTAGCCATCACAGTGTGGACCACCCAGCGTGGTTCGCCTGTCAGCAGCTGACGGCCATGTGGGTGGTTCCCACCTCTTGGCTGCTGTGAGCACATGTGCAGGTGGACCAGTTATAGAGCCCGTTTTCACTTCTCTTGGGCGTACACCTAGGAGTGTAATTTAAGGGTGCTGGGAGTTCTCTGGGCAGAATTTAGGCTGAGTGCCCCCTCCAAGATGAAAGTCAGCCATTTGCCATATTCCATTTCCCAGTACCTCTTGTCCCAGAAATGAAGCATCTGCACTCAGTGAAAAAATCTTGGGTTCACCCTTGTGCCCAGATGGGCCACACCAGGGACAAGTGGCACTTTGCAGCAGAAGGTGGTCAGTTCAGTTCAGTTCAGCCACTCAGTCATGTCCGACTCTTTGCGGCCCCATGGACTGCAGCATACCAGGCCTCCCTGTCCATCACCAACTCCCGGAGTTCACTCAGACTCATGTCCATTGAGTCGGTGATGCCATCTAACCATCTCATCCTCGGTCGTCCCCTTCTCCTCCCGCCTTCAATCTTTCCCAGCATCAGGGTTTTTTCCAGTGATTCAGCTCTTTGCAGCAGGTGGCCAAAGTATTGGAGTTTCAGCTTCAGCATCAGTCCTTCTAATGAATATTCAGGACTGATTTTCTTTAGGATGGACTGGTTGGCTCTCCTTGCTGTCCAAGGGACTCTCAAGAGTCTTCTCCAACACCCCAGTTCAAAAGGTCAGCGGACTGTTAATCTGTTTTGAAGCCGCTGGTGTTGGGGTGGGGCCAGCTAGAGGAGAAGTGGAGCCAAGTAGGGCAGCGGGAAGAGGGGCAGGAACACACGGAAGAGCTGCGCAAAGGAGCTGCACGACCCAGATAGCCACGACGGCGTGACCACTCACCTAGAGCCAGGCATCCTGGAATGCAAAGTCAAGTGGGCCTTAGGAAGCATCACTACGAACAAAGCTAGTGGAGCTGATGGAATTCCTATTGAGCTATTTCAAATCCTGAAGCATGATGCTGTGAAAGCGCTGCGCTCAATATGCCAGCAAATTTGGAAAACTCAGCAGTGGCCACAGGACTGGTAAAGGTCAGTTTTCATTCCAATCCCAAAGAAAGGCAATGCCAGAGAATGCTCAAACTACCGCACAATTGCATTCATCTCACATGCTAGTAAAGTAATGCTCAAAATTCTCCAAGCCAGGCTTCAGCAATATGTGAACCGTGAACTCCCTGATGTTCAAGCTGGTTTTAGAAAAGGCAGAGGAACCAGAGATCAAATTGCCAAAATCCGCTGGATCATGGAAAAAGCAAGAGAGTTCCAGAAAAACATCTATTTCTGCTTTATTGACTATGCCAAAGCCTTTGACTGTGTGGATCACAATAAACTGTGGAAAATTCTGAAAGAGATGGGAATACCAGACCACCTAACCTGCCTCTTGAGAAATCTGTATGCAGGTCAGGAAGAAACAGTTAGAACTGAACATGGAACAACAGACTGGTTCCAAATAGGAAAAGAAAATACGTCAAGGCTGTATATTGTCACCCTGATTATTTAACTTATATGCAGAGTACATCATGAGAAACGCTGGACTGGAAGAAACACAAGCTGGAATCAAGATTGCCGGGAGAAATATCAATAACCTCAGATATGCTGATGACACCACCCTTATGGCAGAAAGTGAGGAGGAGCTAAAAAGCCTCTTGATGAAAGTGAAAGAGGAGAG
>SJYX01002030.1:331367-374783 GCA_006410675.1 Oreotragus oreotragus
GCGGAGCGGGGGTCCACGGAGGTTCCCCTGCCCTTCCAGGCCCCGCGCATGCCCAGGGCCCCGGGGGAGGGGCGGCAGGAGGGGAGGGGCAGCCCCGTCTCCCGCAAGCCCGGCCCCCACCCAGACGCCCCGCCGCGCCCACTGACTTGAGGCCCACGGAGTCCTCGCCGAGGGGCTCGCGCCGCTTCTTCTTGCTGGCCTCCGACACCTTGAAGCCCTCGGGGAACCAGAGCTGGCCATGCTGCCGCCGGCGCTTCCGCGACAGCAGCACCCCGCAGCCCACGAAGAAGAGCAGCACGAAGGCCGCCACGGCCACGTACATGAAGTGCAGCGGCGGGGGCGGCGGCGGCTCCACCGTCTCACCTGCGGGCACAGCGGCCGCGGGCGGGCGCCCGGACATCAGGCCGCGCAGCCAGGCAGGCCGGCGGCCGGGGGCAGCGCGCTGGCTCCGCGGCCCGGCGCGTCCTCGCCCGCTCGCCTCCATCCCGCCCCCCAAAATAAGGTCATTTTCTACGCGATTAATCAGAATTGCAAACTATCGCTAAATTCTCTCCTGCACCAGCCGGCTATCTGGAGACAGCTTTTACTTTTTTCTCCTTTAAGGGAGAAGGATTAGGCAACTTCAAATCGCTGCACTCGCATCGAGCTGTTAAGACAAAGGATTTAGGGGGATTTTCCAGATACAAACTTCAACACTTCACATGACATCGATCAATTCTTTGCTTTCTCGCTCTTAAAAAAAAAAACCCGTAATGATTTTGAAATAATACCCAACAAAGAAAAATCGGGAGGAAGGGGTGGGGCGAGAAATGTCTCCCCCCCACCACTTTGCTGGCGGACGTGTGGACTCCCCTGGGCCAGCCTCGCTGACAGCTGTTGCTACAGGAGGGAGAGCATTCCAGGTGGGAAACCCCAGAAAAGCGCTCCCCGAACTCTGGATGGCCTGACACACGCCCCTGTGGGTGGCAACTGGCACGAAGAACAAGAGCATCCCAGGGTTGGGGGGGAGCTGGAAGATCGCCTCGCACGCACAGCCCCTCCCAGGATGGTCCAGAGCTCCCATGGGAGTGCGGCTGGGGGAGCAGGGCCGGCCACTCACTCTGCACGGCCTCGATCTTGTAGGGGATGTTGAGGTTGCCCAGCGAGGCCAGTGCACCCAGGAAGGCGGCCACGTCTGTGGCGCTCTGGAAGCACTGGGAGGACGACTGGACGCACTGCCGGTTGTCAATCTCCAGGTAGACAATGGACCTGGGGTGGCGGGGGAGAGCCTAGGTCAGGGGGCTTGGGCGCCGGCCCCCTCCTGGCGCCCGCCCGGCCAGCCTGCCCCCCAGGGACGGGCTCTGGCTCCTATGGAGTCACCCTGATGGATGGGCGGGGAGAGAGGGTGCTCCCAGAACCCCAGGGGGGCAGCCTGGGGAGGCGGAGAGCTGGGTCTGGGCAGGAACAAGCCTGGAGACGCACACTGGCCCTGAGGGCCCGCCGTGTCCAGCACCAGCAGGGCACGCATGGTGCTGACACAGACACTCCTCAGAGTGCTCCCCTGCCGGCAGTGGGGCTCCTGCAGAGCCACGGGCAGCCTTGGTCCCCATCTCGGAAGGATGCAGGTGTCTGGAGCCCAGGCCCTCGCCTCCCTGAGAGCTGAGCCCGGGCGGGAGTGCCATCTCTGCCGCTCGCCCGTCACGGGAGCTGAAATCCCAGGTCTCTTTCCCCATCTCGGGAGGACGGCGCTGCCCTCTCTGGAAGGGGGCATCCCTGAGGGTCAGGGCGTGGAGGCCGCCAGGAGGGGCTCGCTCACCCGCGGATGTCCATGGGGTCCAGCTCCCTGCGCTGGCGTCTGCCCGCGCCGCCTGGGAGCAGGGGGTCCGCGCCATCCACGGAGCGCCTGGCGGGGTGCTTGTGGAGCTCCTCCTCGCGGCCGTAGTAAGGGAAGATCATCTGCTGGCCGCTGGCATCGCGCTTGAAGACCACATTGGTGTGCAGCAGGCGGCTGAGCTCACGCAGGAAGTGCAGGGAGCGGTTGCGCAGCTGCTCGGGCGGCATGAGAACCACCAGCACCAGCGTGCCGGCCGCCAGCCGCTCGGGCACGTGCTCCGCGCAGTCCAGCCCGTCCCACTCGCACTCCGCACTGTTGCAGCCCTGGTCGCAGTGCCCATCCCTGAAGTGGTCCTTGCAGTACTGGTCGTACAGGGGGCTGGGGGCACACGGCAACAGCTCAGGGCTCCCTCCGCGCCCGGGGCCCCCAGGCCCACGCCCGCCCCTGTCCACCCGGAGGCCCTCGGCCAGCACCCGGCCGTGCGCTGCCCTGCCTGCGAAGCCCAGTGCCCTCCTCCCGCCTGCTCTGCTCCTGCTGGTGGGCGGGCGGCCCCCTCGCCTGCCCCCCACCAGCCCCGCGGGACATCACGGACGCTGAGCGGCGTCCCCGCGGGCCGTACTTGCACTGGCCTTCTGCGCGCTGGCAGTCGAAGCCGTCGAAGAGGCAGCCGGCAGAGTTGCACTGGCTGTCGCAGCGGCCGTTGCTGAAGTACTTCCAGCACTGCAGGGACTGCGTGCAGTTCTGCCAGGGGTCGTCAAAGTTGAGGGAGCAGTCGCCGCCGTCCCAGCCGCACGCGTGGTTGTTGCACTGCAGGGTGCAGACCTTGTTGCCGGCCTCCTCGCGGCAGCCAGGGAGCTCGCAGGCCTCCTCGACCTGAGGCGGCGGGATGTCCAGGCCCACGCCGCCCCCGAAGCTGTAGTCCAGGATGTGGCACAGGAGCCCGTTGAACTTGGCGGGGCAGCGGCAGCGGTAGAAGGGGCTCTCGGCAGTGGGCTCGCAGACGCCCTGGTTGTAGCAGGGGTTGCCGCCCACGCAGGGGCTGCTGGCTGGGAACTGGCACTCGGGGCCGGTGAAGGGGCCCAGGCACAGGCAGGTGGGGCTGCGCGGGCCCGCGATGCACGTGCCGCCGTTCAGGCACCGCAGGCTCCCGCAGGTGCGGGCGTCATTCTCGCACGTGGCGCCCTCGAAGCCCTGCGGGAGGGGCCACGTCGGCGTGAGGGGTGAGCCAGCACCCCCCCAAGTGCCGGGGACACGCCTGGTCGCTCCATTACGCCCCCCACCCACCCACAAGGGCTGGCGGCCTTTCCTTTTAAAGAAAGTCAACACGAAACACTCGGGGGTGGGGGTTTCCCAGGAGTCGGGAGGGAAGGAGGGAGGGGTCGGCACAGTAGGAGCCTGGGGCACTTTTAGGGCAAACTAACAACCTCCTGGGATCCTGCACAGGGGTCTCGTAGCACTGCGTGTGTGTCAGACCCAGGGCACACATGACCCGGAGTGGACTGGACTTAATGTGTCAGTGTATAGATCACTTGCTGCTGCTGCTAAGTCGCGTCAGTCATGTCTGACTCTGTGTGACCCCATAGACGGCAGCCCACCAGGCTCCCCCGTCCCTGGGACTCTCCAGGCAAGAACACTGGACTGGGTTGCCATTTCCTTCTCCAGTGCATGAAAGTGAAAAGTGAGAGTGAAGTCGCTCAGTCGTGTCTGACTCTTCTCGACCCCATGGACTGTAGTCCCCCAGGCTCCTCCATCCATGGGATTTCCCAGGCAAGAGCACTGGAGTGGGGTGCCACTGCCTTCTCCAGGGATCGAACCCTGGCCTCCCACGCTGCAGGCAGACGCTTTACTGTCGGAGCCACCAGGGAAGCGCAAAGAAGAGCGAGATGCCAATAATGGGAAAGCCAGGTGTGCGGGCGCGAGGCTACACGGGCCCTGCACCAGTTCTCTACTAAGCCACTCTAAACGTAAAGACACAGGAAACACTGTCTCGGGAACGCGGAGGGCGGAGTCCAGACACACAAGCCACCTTTTGCCCTCCAGCTTACCCGCAGGCTGGAGGGGCGGCGGGATGGGGCGGGGAGGTTCTGGCCACCGCCGGGCACTAGGTGTGCTGAGCGGGGGTGTCCTCCTGCTCCCTTCAGAGCAGAAGCCCTCTCCACCACCTGCTGCCCATGGCACCTACCGCTGGGCATTTGCAGATGAACCCGCGGGCCGTGTTGGAGGCCACCGCACAGCTACCCCCGTTCTTGCAGGGCCTGTCCTTGCAGCCGTTAATGACCGACTCGCAGCGGCGTCCTGGGGACAAGAGTGGCATGAGGCACTGACCCCCCTGCCCCCAGCACTGCCCACCCCCCCGACCAGGGCGGCACCCACCGGTGTGGCCGGCGCGGCACTCGCAGTGGAAGGCGTTGACGCGCTGCACACAGTTCTGGGTGCCACGGGCGTCGCAGGGGTTGGACAGGCACTCGTTGACATCACCCTCGCAGCGCTCACCCACGAAGCCGGGCGGGCAGGTGCAGCTGTAGCCGCCCACCTGGTCCACGCAGGTGCCGTTGTTAAAGCACTTGGGGCCCCGGGACACGGGGTCGATGGGGGGGTTGCAGTCGTCCACGTTGATCTCGCAGTGCACGCCTGCAGGCCAGGCGCCATCAGACCCCACGCGGCCGCTCTCAAGCCCCACACCTCCCACAGGTGTGCCCCGGCCGGGGCTCAGACGCTGCCAACCAGCCCGCCAGACTCCCTGCCCAGGTGTGGCCGAGCCTACCCTGGGTGCCACGGGGACAGGAGCACTTGTAGGTGTTGGTGAGGTCGATGCAGGTGCCTCCGTTCCGGCAGGGCTGTGACAGGCACTCGTCCACCTCCTCGGAGCAGTTCACCCCGTGGTAGCCGGCCACACACTGCAGGGGGACAGCGAGGCGCGGGCCTGAGGCTCCGCAGGCAGCCGGGTTGTGGCCCCCTACCCCTGTGCGGGCAGCTGGGGCCCCGTGAGCTGCCCTCTTGCCTCACAAAGCCCTCCTACCAGAAGGACCCAGATGGAGACCCTGGGAAGGGCCCTGGGAAGCTGCGGTTCACTCCCCACGGTGGGCGTTAGTGTAGAGGTGGGTGAACCTGGGGGAGGGGAACTCGGGGTCTTTCTCTTGCAGGTGCCCCCAGAGGACAGCTCCTCCAGGCAGTCTTTCCTGATTACCCAGCCCTCCCCTGATGGGACTGGACCCAGCACGCGTCTATGGGTCTTCCCTGCCACACTGGCTCCCAGCCCAGGGCCTGGCCCTCAATGGCACTCGGGCCAGACACACCCCCCCCCCCGCCCCAGGGACGGGTGCCCACCTCACAGGAGTAGCCACCGGGGTAGTCGGTGCAGGTGGCCCCGTTCTGGCAGGGGCTGGGTGAGCACTCGTCCACCTGCTCCTCGCAGTAGCTGCCCGTGTAGCCGGCCTGGCAGTGGCAGTGGTGGGTGTTGCCCGCGTTCATGCAGAGGCCCCCGTTCCGGCACAAGTGGGTCACGTTGATGCCTGCAGGGCATGCGGCGGGCGGAGTGTGAGGCCCCAGCTCCCCTCCCCAGGGGCTGCCTCGCGCCTTGGGCAGCACACCTCCTGACCTCAGAGGCTGGACGCCCGGTGAGCACGGAGAAGCCTGGGCTGGTTACCTTGCTGCCGCGCGGCCACCTCGCAGGAGACGCTGGGCACGTCGCAGTAGAGGCCGGTCCAGCCGCTGTGGCACTCGCAGCGGTACAGCGCGTTGGTCTGCCAGCACCGGCCGCCGTTCTTGCAGGGAGACGAGTCGCACCAGCGCACGAGGGTCTGGGGACGAGGGGGCAGCCTCGCTCATGCCCACCCGCCAGCCTCCACGGGCCCAGCCCACCCGGCGGGGGGACACACGTGGGCACCAGAGACCCTCACGCCCAAGGTGGCCCGTGACCTCCCCCCAATCCACAGAAATGGACACTGAGGCCCGCAGGGTCCCCCCTGCTCAGGAGCAACTGGGGCTGTGGGGGGCCCTCTCTTGCTCTGGGCCCTTGGTGGTGAATCCAGACAACAGGCTGCCTTTCCTTGAAGGAAGATTTTTCTTAAGAAGGAAACAGCTCTCTTCTAATTGGTGTTTTGTGTGTGAACATCTTTAAAGAAGATAAACCTTTGATACTCTTACACAGTCTTCATGAAAGCACTGGCGTTTAGCCGCCTTCCTCCCCATCAGCTGGGCTTTGTTTTTGCTGCCTAAGCCTCTGCTACCTGGGCTGGACACCGCCCTGCTCACCACCTCTGTCTCCTTATCTGCCCCCTCCTCGGCTCCCCAGCGGGGAGGGCCAGCTGGAACCCAAGCGCGGGGCCCCGCCGCGCGGCCGAGGTGCCGGGTGTGTGTGCCTGGGGCCCGCCCTCACCTGGCAGCTGAGGCCCGTGTAGCCCTGCGGGCAGCTGCACTTGTAGGTGCCGTAGCTGTCCTGGCAGGTGCCACCGTGCAGGCAGGGCCGAGAGTCACACTCGTTGACGTCGTGCTGGCAGTAGCTGCCTGTGAAGCCAGGTGGACACAGGCAGGTGAAGGAGTTGATGCCGTCCACGCAGGTACCGCCGTTGAAGCAGGAGCTGGAGGTGGGCAGGCAGCAAGGGGGTGGTGAGCTGGGGGCAGGACCCTGCCCAAGCAGGTACGTCCACACTGGCATCCTCACCGCCAACAGGGTGGTCTCAGGGCTCTGGGCTCCAGGACAGGCCAGCAACAGCCTGGCTGACCTCAGGGAGGCCAGGAGGAGTCCCAGGGGACCCCAGACTCTCACACCACACCACACTCCTTCCTCTGCCTTCTTTGGAACTCGTGCTGAGAGGAGCTTCATATCGCACACAGATGTGTTGCGATCAAGACAAAAATGAGCAGAAACCAGACCGCGTGGGAGATAAATGCTAGAAACTGGGGATAAGTGTGACGTCCATGCCGAGCTTCCTGGCAGCCAAGGCAAATAAGGACACACGCCAGTTAGGAGGTCCCCGGCTGATGGAAGGGGGAACAGCAGTTCCTGATAAACCTCAGGGCTCCTGCTTCTAAGCCACAGGGAGAATGGACAACGGCCCCTTCAGGAGGAGCGGTGTCTCACACTGGCGCCGAGTCCCCGCCCCCAGGCGGACACCCACTGGGTACACAGGCTCGCCGGTGCCCTCCGTGGCCCCGTAGCCGGCTGCATGCACCCGCAGCCCCTCACACCTCTCGGTGCAGTCGGGCGTGTTGTTCTCGCAGTGGATGCCGCTGAAGCCTGTGGGGCAGGTGCAGGTGTAGCCGTCCACGCAGTCGGTGCAGTTGGCGCCATTGCGGCAGGGATTGCTGGCACACTCGTTGATGTCCTCCTCGCAGAAGGCGCCCTGGAAGCCGGGCAGGCAGTCGCAGAAGGCCGTGTTGATGCCGTCTGTGCAGGAGCCCCCGTTGTGGCACGGGTCTGCGAGGGGACCGGAGGGCAGGCCTGAGAGCTGGGCACCACCCCTCTGCCAGGGCGACCAAAGCTCTGGGCTCCTGGCACTGCCCCCGGGGTGTTCCGCAGGGAGCCCAGTCCAGCAGGCTGCATTGTGAGCCTGGGGTCTACACTACCCCACAAGCTGCTGGTCCCCAGGCCGTGAGGGCGGGCAGGCTTAACAGTGAGACCCACACAGGCCATGGCCACAGGCTTCCCTGCCTGCTGGTAATGCCAGGTGAGGTACTTGGCCTCTCTTGGACCCCAGGTCACGTGAGCCCCATTCCTCAGGGGTCAGGACAAAAACTAGGTTGAGAGCCGCGCTGGACGGGGCAGCTGGGCCCCGGGGAGAGGAGCCCGGGAGGCCGGCTGGGAGATGCTAGGACGGACGGGTTGGGGGCCCATCAGCCTGGCACCACAGCCCCTGGAACCGCCCGAGACCACCCCGCTGGTCGGCAGCAGCCACCCAGCCCTGCCCCAGCACTTCCTCCAGCCCCCGACCAGGCGCCCTTCCGAAAGGTCCAGCTGGATCGAGAGGGCTGCTGGCGCCAAGCCTGCACCCGGGTACTGCCCTGCCCACCCTCTCGCGTGACCCTGGCACGCTCCCTGCCCCGCGCCCGCCTGGGGACACGGGTCTGGACAGCTCAGAGGCAGGCGGGGCCGGCCAGCCACTCACTGGGTCGGCAGTCGTCGATGTCTGTCTCGCAGTTGCGCCCCGTGTAGCCCGCTTGGCAGTGGCAGCGGTAGCTGCCGTTGGTGTTCTGGCAGGAGGCGCCCGCGCGGCACGGGCTCTTCACGCACTCGTTGATGTCGATCTCGCAGGTCTGCCCTGGGGAAGGGACGGGGGAGCCGCTGGCTCAGCCAGTGCCCACAGGGCACTGCCCACCCCCCCAGAGCAGGCCCTCCACCGCCACAGGACGACCCTCTGGGGGCGTCCAGGGAAGGGGGGCTCTCCAAAGGACTGCCCCCTGACTTGGGGCCAAGCAGGAGACAGATCTTCAAGCCTGGGAGGACCCTGCAGCCCACTGGCTCATCCCCCAAGGACAGGGGCTCACTAGCAGGAGTCGCCTGAAGCCCCCGAGCCTCCCCACCCCCGGCCCCCCGGCCCCTGGGCTCCCCCTGCCAGCCCGTAGCCCCCGAGCCTCTCCGAGCCTCCCTGTGTCCCCCCGCCTCCTGGACTCACCCTGCCAGCCCGTGGGGCAAGCGCAGGAGAAGCTCTCGTAGTCCTCTGACTCCCGACACTCACCGCCGTTTCTGCAGGGCCCGGGGGCACACGGGGCCAGCACCACCTCACACGTGGCCCCTGGGAGGGAGAGGCAGGGTGATGAGCCCTCCGGGGGCCCCGGCCAGAGGTCAACGCCCCGGGCAAGTCCTGACAGAGGCCCTGGCAGCCACCGTCAACGGGTGGTTCTACCGTCAAAGCACGTCTGGTTGCCCTGCATGGGGGGCGGGGAGGGGGGACATACAGCGGGGCACCGGGACCATGGCTGTGTCAGCGCCTGAACGTGAACCAGGGGAACGCTTGGGCCCCCACAGCTGGGGGAACGGCCTGGGCCCCACCCCCAGATAGTGCCAGGANGCCCGTGGCCCCCGAGCCTCTCCGAGTGTCCCCCCGCCTCCTGGACTCCCCCTGCCAGCCCGTGGCCCCCGAGCCTCTCCGAGTGTCCCCCCGCCTCCTGGGCTCCCCCTGCCAGCCCGTGGCCCCCGAGCCTCTCCGAGTGTCCCCCCGCCTCCTGGACTCCCCCTGCCAGCCCGTGGCCCCCGAGCCTCTCCGAGCCTCCCTGTGTCCCCCCGCCTCCTGGACTCACCCTGCCAGCCCGTGGGGCAAGCGCAGGAGAAGCTCTCGTAGTCCTCTGACTCCCGACACTCACCGCCGTTTCTGCAGGGCCCGGGGGCACACGGGGCCAGCACCACCTCACACGTGGCCCCTGGGAGGGAGAGGCAGGGTGATGAGCCCTCCGGGGGCCCCGGCCAGAGGTCAACGCCCCGGGCAAGTCCTGACAGAGGCCCTGGCAGCCACCGTCAACGGGTGGTTCTACCGTCAAAGCACGTCTGGTTGCCCTGCATGGGGGGCGGGGAGGGGGGACATACAGCGGGGCACCGGGACCATGGCTGTGTCAGCGCCTGAACGTGAACCAGGGGAACGCTTGGGCCCCCACAGCTGGGGGAACGGCCTGGGCCCCACCCCCAGATAGTGCCAGGAGCAAGGGCTGGGCTGGGCCTGACAACCCCCCGCCACACGTCGCAGGGGCCCTGGAGCGGCTCCCAGCCTCGTGCCCTGCTGATGGCAGAGGGCCCCGCACTGAGCCGGCGGCCTGGGAGCTAAGTCCAGGGGTTCGGTGCCCCGGGCGGCTAGTGCCCATCTCAGGAGGCCTCTGAACAAAGGCTGTGACTGCAGGGAACGTGCCAGCCTCAGCCCTCAGCATGGCTGCTTATCAGGACACAGCGTCAGGACCCCGGGTGGGAGCGGGAGTCTGCCTGGACCCCGGCACTCCGGCTGACCTTTCCTCCCTGAGAGCCCAACGCGGGCTTTCCTGTTTACGGCCCACGGGGCCATGTCCCGAGCCCGCGAGGAAGCGTTATCTTCCCGGCCGCCCATTATCTCCCCGGCCCGCGGGGGTGACCGTCCTGGGCCTTTCATTCTATCGGTTTCCACAGTGACCCCAGCCGGCAGGAAATTCGCCAGGGTTTCCGACAATTGTGCAGAGGGAAGCAGGAAGCGGGCGGACGGGAAGCGGGTCAGCACAGGTCGGCTCCTCCCCGCCGGCCGCCAGCCCCGATGGCAGCGTGTCCAAAAGGGACTCGGGTGCGCCCTGGGCGGCCACCGGGGAGGGGGCGTTTCCTCACCGGCGGAGGAGAGAAAGTCCAGGTCCCCAGCTTCGGTCAAAGAAAACACTGCTCAGGCCACAGGCCGCCGGTGTCGTGAGAACCGCAGTCACGGGCCCCACCCCTGCCTATGGGGGCCTCTCAGGACTGTCCCCAGTGGCAGCACCCCCTGCCCCATCCCCGGGGGGCCTGGTGGCCTGAGCGCTCGTGACTCCCATTTTTTAACACTTGCCAAATCTCTCCTTAGGAGGGGACCCACATCCCGCCTCCCCCAGCCGGGCCAATGGCAGCCACTGAGATGCCAGGGGCCCGTCTCCCGCCACTCTCAGCAGGAACACAGGGCTCCTTGTTCCCCCACACAAAGAGGGCCCGCCATCAAAGGACTCCCCCAGGCCTGGCCAGCAGTGGGGAGGGCAGCCTGGCCCCCCTACCCCCAGGGCAGCCTGAACGGCAGGCGGGGAGGCTGACAGCCCAGGCCCAGCTCCGCCGCCAAGGGGGCCACCTCCCAGGCAGGTCCCCCAAGTAGGGACTTGCTTGTGCTCAAATTTTCTCCCAGGCACCTGGTTATTTTATGAACAAAGACACCTGCAGGGCAAGGCCCTAACGCAGCCAGGCCTAAGGCTCGGAGTAAAGAGCAGGGCCTCTGGGATGCCTGCAGAGGAATGCAGACAAGGCCAGCCCAGGAAGGCCGCCTCGCACCTCAGCCACCTGAGCCACCTGCCGAGGCCCCGCCCCTGCCCTCCAGGCCCCGCCCCTGCCCTCCAGACCAGCCCACACCACAGGCCCCGCCCCTGCCCTCCAGACCAGCCCACACCACAGGCCCCGCCCCTGCCCTCCAGACCAGCCCACACCACAGGCCCCGCCCATACCTGTGTAGGGCAAGAGGCAGTTGCATTTGTACCCTGCCACGTCATCGATACACGTGCCCTGGTTCAGACACGGGTTGGACGCGCACTCGTTGATGTTGGTCTGGCAGTTGGGCCCTGGAGCGAGAGGAAACGCGGTCGGTGTAGCCGTCACCCCAGGTGCTATGGCGTGGAGAAAACGCCCTGCACTGACACCCACACCAGCCGGTCCGGGAGCCACCGGGGTTCTCGACGGCTGGCCTGTGTCCGGGCTCCACGTGGCCCCCAGGGCCTAGGCTGGGACCAGGAGCCCCCGTCCCACTCACCACTGAAGCCCTCCCGGCAGGCGCACACGTAGCCGCTGGTCATGTCCTTGCAGGTGCCCCCGTTGACGCAGGGGTTCGACTCACACTCGTCGTTGTTGACGTCACAGTTGGCCCCACTCCACCCGGGGTCGCAGTCACACTTGTACCTGCAGAGGCCACCACACCGTGGCTCAGGTGTAGCCAGAGAGGGCGGGGCCTAGGCTAGGAGCAACCCAGACTCTGCCACCGTCTTACGACCTGATTAGATGGAGACACTGGTCCACTCTGACCCTTGGAGTCCTTTAAATGACTTTAAATAGCCTGCTTCGACTAAGACGGTCGTAAGGGTTTGGGACAGTGCCCAGTTCAGAGCGTGGTCAGGAGACCATCCACTGTTCACTTGCTGTGTGACTCTGAACAGGCTGCTTACCCTCTCTGTGCAAAATGAGGGCATGTGGTCCCTGCCATGTCCATCACTCCATTTAGATAGAGCCAATGCCAGGCACTCAGTGGGTGTCGGAAACTAAAAGTCAGCTTCTCTACACTCTAATCTTCTGGCACCACATATACGGGCAGGGTTCCCACACCAGCTGGGTGTCCCGCAACCCAGTCCTGGCCCTAACTGCCTGGAGTCAGCGCAGACTGTCCCCCCACCCGCCGAGAGAGGGCTGGGGCCCACCAGACTGGCCCCAGGTCAGACACTAACCCCAAGCACCAAGCTGTCACCACTATTTCTGACCAAACAGCCAGGAACCAGACCTCTTCCTTTGAAATTTGCGGAAACGGCTCGCGAAACTCAGAAAAACTGTTTGACTTACTAATCAATGGTTTACTATAAGCAGGGAAACTTGGAACAGCCCGATGGAAGAGACGTACGGGGCCAGGGATGGGGAAGGAAGGGCTCAGAGCTGGTCCCCGCCCCATCCCAGCACCTGTTTGCCAACCCGGAAGCTCTCTGAACTCCCGCACTTGACCTTTTTATGGCGGCTTCCTCACACAGGCGTGACTGAGTAAGTCACTGGCCGTTGGTGATTAACTCGCACTGCAGCCCCTCTCCCATCCTCGGCGGTCAGGGTGGGACGGAAGGCCCTGGCCCCCAGCCTCAGCCTCGGATGACCTTAGCAGCCTCCTTACGGAAGCTCAGTGGTGGTTTAGTTGCTAAGTCGTGTCCGGCTCTCGCAAGCCCATGGACTGTAGCCCGCCAGGCTCCTCTGTCCATGGGATTTCCCAGGCAAGAATCCTGGAGTGGATTGCCATTTCCTTCTCCAGGGGATCTTCCTGACCCAGGAATCGAACCTGGGTTTCCTGCCTCGCGGGCTGATTCTTTACCGACTGAGCTGTGGCCCAAAGGGGCTCGGACACGACCCGAGACACCCCTTCCACTCTCAGAGATCTCAGAGATTTCACCTCTGGTCTGCTGCCTCGGCACAGATGCGTTCCCCGGGCACACGCGGAGCCGAGGGCAGTGCTGGGCTCAGACCAGGAGCCGAGTGAGCGCCCGTGCATGGCACCCTTCAGGGCCCCCACGGCAGACCCGTCCTTGGGGAGCACCCGCCGGCTGCCCCCACCCCCCCGGCCCAGGGGGGGCTCCAAGGACGCACCCATTGAGGCTGTCGCGGCAGGCCCCGTGGGTGCAGGGGTTGCTGCTGCACTCGTTGACCTCAGACAGGCAGGTGGGGCCGTGGTAGCCCTCCGGGCAGCGGCAGGTGAAGCCGTTGACGCCGTCCTCGCAGGTGCCCCCGTTGTGGCAGGGGCTGTCCGCGCACTCGTCAATGTTGATGTTACACATGCTCCCTGCGGGCAGCCCGGCAGCTCAGACACCAGGAGTGGGAGAGGGGTCGGCTCCCTGCCCTCGGAGCCTCAGTCTCCCTCTCCGTGAGCACCCCCTCCCCCCGACTCCATCCCAGGCCCTCCCGAGGTTCAGACTCTCACGGATACAAGCTCTGCTCCTGGGAGCCAGGGCCCACGCTGGACACGCTCAGGGCAGAGGGCAGCACGTGCACCGGGAGCCTGGCTCCGCTGCGGGCTGCTTCTCACCCGGCATGCCAGGCTCGAGGATGTCCATCCCAGTGGCAGCCAGACCCACCGCCCCCCACCCCGGTCCTTCCAGACCCTCTGCCGCCAGCTGCCAAGGCTGCTGGCCTGAGAGCTGGACCCCCACAGTCCCGAGACCCTGACCTGCGAGCGCAGCTTCAGCCCCTGAATCAAGGCCCCGATGCGGGCGGGAGGGCAGAGCCCTCTGCAGGCCCCCGAATCCTGGGCGGCTCACCTGTGTAGCCCGGCTCACACGCGCACTCGTAGCCGTCAATCTTGTCCAGACACGTGCCGGAGTCGCAGGGGTTGCTCGCGCAGTCGTCCAGGTTGATCTCGCAGTTGGGTCCTGGGGGCGGGAGACCGGAAGCGGTCATGCGCTCCTGCTCGCTCATCCACAGCTCCACCTACCCCCCCCCAGCCCCGCGCCAGCCCGGGGCCAGGCACCTGTGGTCCCCTTGAGGCAGAAGCAGAGGTAGGAGTTGTCGCGGTCCTGGCAGGTGCCCCCGTGGCGGCAGGGCTGGCTGTGGCACTCGTTGATGTTGCTCTCGCAGTGGTGGCCCGTGTAGCCCGGCTGGCACAGACAGGTGAAGGTGGCCACGCCGTCCTTGCAGGACCCGTAGTGGCAGGGGTCGGGGTCACACTCGTCGATGTCCACCTCGCAGTGGGGCCCCGTGTAGCCTGCAGGGGCGGGGGGCCGCTCCCTGGGTTACCAGGCTGTCCAGGACACCATCGAGCAGACCCAGGGTCCTCTTGTTCCCGCCAGGGGAGCCTGGGGCGCCCCCCCACCTGCCTGGGGTCAGAGACGCACCCTGCTCTTGTTCCCCTCCAGACTGAGGGGTCACCCCCCAGCCTCAGCCTCCGACCAGCCCCTTCCCTGGACCGCACCACCTGCTTCTGTCCCTGGCTCAGCCTGGCCGCGGCCCCCACCTTCTGTGCACACGCAGGTGTAGGTGTTCGGCCCGTCCAGGCACTTAGCGCCGTTCTTGCACGGTGTGCTCGCACACTCGTCCACGTCATACTGGCACAAGTGCCCGGTGAAGCCTGTGGCCGGGGAGGGGATGGTGGTCAGACGCCAGGGGCGCAATGGCACCACAGCCAAGCCCTGGCTGGGCAAGGTCAGGGGGCGGGGGGGTGCCCGGGAGGGCCCCCTGAGAGTGCTTTGGGCAGGGCTGGGCAAACGGCAAACGCCCGTGTCCTTTCCTCGCCCTCTTTCAGAGCCCACCCCTGGGGTCCTGGCCCTCCTGCCCTGCCCCCTCAGGGGAGGCTCAGCCCAAGACGGATGGTTGCCATGGCTACAGCCGGGCTGGGCTGAGAATTCAGTTCCCGGCTTGGCGTCTGGGACAGTTGATTTGTATCTCAGGAGGTCCAGGGCTCTGACCCCCAACACTTCCCCGGGCCTGGCATCCCCCAGCCCTTCCCTGCAACAGACTCAGGGCCCCCACAGGCTCCATAGGCCCTCCTGGCCATCACATCCACTGCCGCTGGCAGAGGCAGGTGGGTGCGGCAGGCCGGCCCTCCTCCCGCCGGGGCATGATGGCAGGAAGGAGGGTCTCTGGGCCCCGGGCTTCTCAGCGAGGTGGGGGCCAGGAACCCTGCCCGGCCCAGCTTTGAACGCTGGGGGCTGAAAACCAACCCAACGCCCCCTTCGCCACACTCCAGAGGTGAGGCTCTCAAGCGCCCTTCCCGCGGCGGGGGACCTGACCCGGCCTCGGGCGCAGGGGCGGGCCGGGCAGCGGGTGCAGGGGCGGGGTGGGTGGCGGGGCCCCGTCTCACCCGTGGGGCACTCGCACGCGAACTCGTTGATCTTGTCCAGGCAGCGGCCGTTCTGCAGGCAGGGGCTGCTGGCGCACTCATCCGTGTTCACCTCGCAGTGCAGGCCCTCGTAGCCTGGGGGGAGCGGGCTGGTCAGCAACGCCCCGGCCCCTCCACGCCTGCTCCCCAGGGCCGACCCAGCTGCCCAGCGCTCGCCTGCCCCAGAGAGCTAGCGCAAGCCTCCCCAGATAAGTGTGGGGGGCTGCGGCTCGGCGGACAGGGGGGCTGCGGCCGGGCGGGTATGGAGCCCGGGGGCAGAGGCGATGCGGCTTCTCCAACCCCAGGGTTGGGCGGCCGGCCAGCCACATACCGGGCATGCAGATGCACTGGAACTCCCCGATCTGGTCCAGACAGGTGGCGTCATTCTGACACGGGTTCGACACACACTCGTTGACGTCGATCTCGCAGCGCGGGCCGGTGTAGCCCTGCAGACACTGGCACTCGAAGGAGCCCAGGGTGTTGATGCACTTGCCCGCGTGCTCACAGGGGTTGGCACCTGGGGGGGCAGGCGGGGGCGGGTGCGGCACGGTAAGGGGCTGCTCTGGGAACCCTAGCCGCTGGGACTGTCAGGGGTGTGCCCGCCTCCCCCGTCGGACCCGCCTGCCCCGTCGGACTATTTCCAGCAGGTTCCCCGGCACCCGGCTGCCCGTACCCAGCGAGCACTCGTCCACATCCTGGCTGCAGGCCGGCCCCGTGTACCCCGAGGGGCAGGTGCAGATGGCCTTGCCGTTGACGGGGTTGGTGTCGCAGTTGGAGCCCTCGTTGCAGGGGTTGCTGATGCAGGCGTCATTCAGGTGGCACAGCAGCCCTGGGCACGGCAGCGGGGGTCAGCGGAGGCACTGTCCCCCCACCTCCCCCGGCTGGGAACACCGACTGCCCACGCCCGGCTCCCCAGGGAGGGCCCCCGCCAGGACCCTGTGGAGGGCCCTACAATGCCGGAGCTATTCCGGGAGGCTCATGGCCGGCCGCTTCACTCCAGGAGGCCCCTCCTGGGGTTCCCCCCTTATGGGCCCCACGAAGCTGCAGTGTGAGCTTCTGTTTGAGGCCCTCACCCAGGCCTGGCCCCCCAGGGCCCTCCGCCCGGTGGCAGGCTGGGCGCTCACCCGTGCGGCCGTGGGGACACTCGCAGTAGAAGGAGGCCACGCGGTCGTGGCAGGTGGCGCCCCGGAAGCAGGAGGCGCTGGCGCAGTCGTCAATGTTCTCGCTGCAGTCCGCGCCCGTCCAGCCGTTGACGCACACGCAGTTGTAGTCGCCGTGGGTGTTGTGGCAGGTCCCGCCGTTCTGGCAGGCATTGGGCATGAGCTGGCACTCATCCACATCTTCTGTGCAGTACTGACCTGCGGGGGGCCGGGAGGGTCGGTGCCTTCAGCCCCCTCCGCCAAGCCGAGACCCTCACCTCGACCAGGAAGTCTTCCTGACTTCCTCCAGCCCCACCAGCCAGAGTCAGCCTTTCCCCTGCACCCCTGGCACCTGGGGGCTCTAGCCTGGCTGCTCCGTGGGCACAGGTGCACTGGGGTCCAAGCTCACCTGTGGGCAGGGCCCGCATCCTGCTGGCCGGCATCCCTGTGTCCTGGCCAGCAAGCTGGGCTCAAACTGGGGGCCTGATTGTGGCCAGGCCAGCCCGGGGCCAGGCTGCAAATGGCTCACACAGATGGGCTGGTGCCACCCACGTCTGTGCTGCTCCAGGGGGTTGGGGGGAGCCTCAGACCCTGGCGGGGTGGGGCAGTCAGCTGCAGGTCACAGCATCCTTCCCGTCCCAGATCTCAGCTCCCTTCTGCCTGCCCCCGACGGGGACAGACTCCAGGGGCAGAGGTGCCCAGCCGAGCCGCCCGCTGTACACACCTGTCCACTCCGGGGGGCAGCGGCAGTTGTAGGTGTTCACGCCGTCCACACAGGCGCCTCCGTTCTTACAGTTGTTCCCTGGACAGTCGTCAATGTTCTCCTCGCAGTTCTGGCCAGTGAAGCCTGCAGCAGGGGCCAGTCGCCCTGTCAGGCCTCTCCATGGGGCCAGGCCCTCACCATCCTGTCACGCTTGCGCTGGGTTCTGGCACCTTCCTGGCTGGACCCAGGACACCCTGCTCTGGGCGGAGAGCTGCTCTCCACAGCCTGTCCTGTGATGCCCACCGCCTTGGAGCCCTTGGGGTCCCTGCCCCACACCCTGCCCTCCCCACTCCTGTGACCGGGCCCCACACCCCAGAGCCCAGGGTCAGCACATTCCTAAGCAATCGTTTTGTAAAGGGCCAGCTGAACAGACGGGGACCCATGATCACAGGCCCCCCGGGGTTCTGTCAGAGAAGATGTCTGTGCTGTGGCCTCTGTGACTGGGCACTGCCTGCGGGCCCAGCCCTGTGCTCGGGGTTGTCTTCACACACCCACGTGCAGCCGTGGACACCCCATTTGACGGGGCAGCACTGGGCCTGGGAGCCCGCATGCACGGAACAGGAGCAGGGAGACAGAGGAACCCCGGCAGGCAGTCAGGGGTGGGGGTGTGTGTGCAGGTGCGGCCCCCAGACTTCCCAGCAGCAGAGGTGTAGGCAGGGTGGGAGCCCCCCACCCTCTCCCTGCCCTCTCCCGGCCGGGCCAACTTCTGCGGCACCCCCTCCATGTCCAGTCAGTTAGCTATTAATCCTTTCGACTCCCGCTGGTTCAATGATCAACCCGGAAAGGTGCGTCTGGCAATAGCCAAACCCGCAGCTGGTTACTAATTAATGCCCCTCCCGGGGCGCCTTTGGACCCCCTCCTGCTCCTCCCTCGGAGGCTCCCCCACTGGAGCCTGGCGCCCACGCTCCAGTCCCTCCTGCGTGCGGCAGGCCTAAAGCGCTGCCTCTCCCCAGCCTCAGCTCACCTCCAGCCGGTGGGGCTACACCTGCTCCATGTGTGTGGCCCCCTCTACCAGGCCCCCACGCCTCTCACCGCCACCCCACCCAGCCCACACCACAGCCCCTCCTGACCCACGGAGCCAGGCACAAGGTCGCAGGTTTGGGGTCCCACAGCGCCGCCCCCAGGAAGGCATCTGAACCCAGACTCTGAAACAGCCACACAGCCCAGCTGGGCAGTGGGTAGCGCCGGGGCGGGCAGGTGGCGAGGGGAGAATCAGGGACCGGAAATGCACACGCCTGGCGTCTGCACGCAGAGGCAACAGGCCTGGGGCTTGCGGGCGGGAAAAGCACTTCCTCTTTGCAAGGGCCGGGCTGGGCCGAGGGCCTTGTGGGGGCCAGGGCGACCTTTGGGTCAGTCCTAGGTCAGCCAGACCCTGGGCCCTCCCCTCTCCAGCAACCCAAACCCCACCGACCCCACCTCCTTGTCACCCCGCCCCAAAACACCCTCCCCTTCCCAGTCCCTGCCTAACCGCCCCAGTGTAAGTGACAGACTGGAGGCTTTCGAACCGCTTTGTCATTATTAGCATTTTTAGATCAGCAGCAGCAAAATGGACTCAGAAGAAAACTACAGTGGAAAGTCTGGGACACGAAACAGGAACAGTGGAGCCGCTGAGGGGATGGGGAGGGCTGGGCCCCCCTCACTCCTGCCCCGGCAGTGGGCGATAGGAGAGGCCAGGAGGAAGGGCCCCCACTGGGGGGAGGCGCGCGTGAGCCCCGGCCCCCCCGGCCCCACCTCCAGGAACCAGGGGAAGCCCCGCGGGCGGCACGGGCGAGGGTGCTCCCCGCAGCCAGGGAGAGTCCTGTAACGTGCACGTGGTCCCAGGGAACTCGGGATAAGGGGCCTCCCGGGGGGCCTGAAGGAGGCCGGTGTCCACAGCCCGGGAGACTCGGAGCCGGGGGCCAGGAGAGCAGAGTGACCCTGGAGCGGACGAAATGCTCAGGCCCTCCCTGGGGGTGGCAGGGTCCCTGGCACAGGGGAGGAGCACTAGGGTGTCACAGCAGGCCTGTCCCGGGGTGGCACTTGGTGGGTGGGTGCCCCCATCCCAGAGCATGCCCCGCACCACCCTCAAGGCTGCCCTCCAACCGCCCAGGCTCGGGTGACGCCCCCAGACCCAGCCTGCCCGGCTCCCCGCCCCCTGCATGCTTCCGGCGGGCAGTACCTGGCAGGCAGGCACACTCGTGGGTGGTGTCCCCCGTGGGGCGGCAGGTGCCCCCGTTCTGGCAGGGGGAGGGGCTGCAGGGCACGTAGGGCAGCTCGCAGTGGGGGCCGGTGTGGGTGGGGCGGCAGACGCAGCGGTAGGAGCCGACCTCATTGAGGCAGGTGCCGCCATGGTGGCAGAGCCCGGGGCTCTGGCTGCACTCGTTGATGTCCTGCCTGCACGTGGGGCCGTGGAAGCCGGGCAGGCAGTGGCAGATATACGACGCCTCGAAGGGCAGGCACTGGCCACCGTTGGCACAGGGGTTGGAGGCGCAGGGGTCGGCCTGCTGGCACGTCTTCCCTGGGGGGGCAGGGGTCAGGGGGGTGGTTAGCCGGCCTCCCTGGTTCCTGTGAGCTGGGGGCAGTGTCTAGACCTGGACAAGCGGTGAGCCGGGCATGGGCCCAGTGGCATCAGCTCCTCACCCCCCAGGGACCCCTGCCGCTTAGGGGCTGAGTGAGCACCGTGAGAGGCACAGCANAGCATCCTTCCCGTCCCAGATCTCAGCTCCCTTCTGCCTGCCCCCGACGGGGACAGACTTCAGGGGCAGAGGTGCCCAGCCGAGCCGCCCGCTGTACACACCTGTCCACTCCGGGGGGCAGCGGCAGTTGTAGGTGTTCACGCCGTCCACACAGGCGCCTCCGTTCTTACAGTTGTTCCCTGGACAGTCGTCAATGTTCTCCTCGCAGTTCTGGCCAGTGAAGCCTGCAGCAGGGGCCAGTCGCCCTGTCAGGCCTCTCCATGGGGCCAGGCCCTCACCATCCTGTCACGCTTGCACTGGGTTCTGGCACCTTCCTGGCTGGACCCAGGACACCCTGCTCTGGGCGGAGAGCTGCTCTCCACAGCCTGTCCTGTGATGCCCACCGTCTTGGAGCCCTCGGGGTCCCTGCCCCACACCCTGCCCTCCCCACTCCTGTGACCGGGCCCCACACCCCAGAGCCCAGGGTCAGCACATTCCTAAGCAATCGTTTTGTAAAGGGCCAGCTGAACAGACGGGGACCCATGATCACAGGCCCCCCGGGGTTCTGTCAGAGAAGATGTCTGTGCTGTGGCCTCTGTGACTGGGCACTGCCTGCGGGCCCAGCCCTGTGCTCGGGGTTGTCTTCACACACCCACGTGCAGCCGTGGACACCCCATTTGACGGGGCAGCACTGGGCCTGGGAGCCCGCATGCACGGAACAGGAGCAGGGAGACAGAGGAACCCCGGCAGGCAGTCAGGGGTGGGGGTGTGTGTGCAGGTGCGGCCCCCAGACTTCCCAGCAGCAGAGGTGTAGGCAGGGTGGGAGCCCCCCACCCTCTCCCTGCCCTCTCCCGGCCGGGCCAACTTCTGCGGCACCCCCTCCATGTCCAGTCAGTTAGCTATTAATCCTTTCGACTCCCGCTGGTTCAATGATCAACCCAGAAAGGTGCGTCTGGCAATAGCCAAACCCGCAGCTGGTTACTAATTAATGCCCCTCCCGGGGCGCCTTTGGACCCCCTCCTGCTCCTCCCTCGGAGGCTCCCCCACTGGAGCCTGGCGCCCACGCTCCAGTCCCTCCTGCGTGCGGCAGGCCTAAAGCGCCGCCTCTCCCCAGCCTCAGCTCACCTCCAGCCGGTGGGGCTACACCTGCTCCATGTGTGTGGCCCCCTCTACCAGGCCCCCACGCCTCTCACCGCCACCCCACCCAGCCCACACCACAGCCCCTCCTGACCCACGGAGCCAGGCACAAGGTCGCAGGTTTGGGGTCCCACAGCGCCGCCCCCAGGAAGGCATCTGAACCCAGACTCTGAAACAGCCACACAGCCCAGCTGGGCAGTGGGTAGCGCCGGGGCGGGCAGGTGGCGAGGGGAGAATCAGGGACCGGAAATGCACACGCCTGGCGTCTGCACGCAGAGGCAACAGGCCTGGGGCTTGCGGGCGGGAAAAGCACTTCCTCTTTGCAAGGGCCGGGCTGGGCCGAGGGCCTTGTGGGGGCCAGGGCGACCTTTGGGTCAGTCCTAGGTCAGCCAGACCCTGGGCCCTCCCCTCTCCAGCAACCCAAACCCCACCGACCCCACCTCCTTGTCACCCCGCCCCAAAACACCCTCCCCTTCCCAGTCCCTGCCTAACCGCCCCAGTGTAAGTGACAGACTGGAGGCTTTCGAACCGCTTTGTCATTATTAGCATTTTTAGATCAGCAGCAGCAAAATGGACTCAGAAGAAAACTACAGTGGAAAGTCTGGGACACGAAACAGGAACAGTGGAGCCGCTGAGGGGATGGGGAGGGCTGGGCCCCCCTCACTCCTGCCCCGGCAGTGGGCGATAGGAGAGGCCAGGAGGAAGGGCCCCCACTGGGGGGAGGCGCGCGTGAGCCCCGGCCCCCCCGGCCCCACCTCCAGGAACCAGGGGAAGCCCCGCGGGCGGCACGGGCGAGGGTGCTCCCCGCAGCCAGGGAGAGTCCTGTAACGTGCACGTGGTCCCAGGGAACTCGGGATAAGGGGCCTCCCGGGGGGCCTGAAGGAGGCCGGTGTCCACAGCCCGGGAGACTCGGAGCCGGGGGCCAGGAGAGCAGAGTGACCCTGGAGCGGACGAAATGCTCAGGCCCTCCCTGGGGGTGGCAGGGTCCCTGGCACAGGGGAGGAGCACTAGGGTGTCACAGCAGGCCTGTCCCGGGGTGGCACTTGGTGGGTGGGTGCCCCCATCCCAGAGCATGCCCCGCACCACCCTCAAGGCTGCCCTCCAACCGCCCAGGCTCGGGTGACGCCCCCAGACCCAGCCTGCCCGGCTCCCCGCCCCCTGCATGCTTCCGGCGGGCAGTACCTGGCAGGCAGGCACACTCGTGGGTGGTGTCCCCCGTGGGGCGGCAGGTGCCCCCGTTCTGGCAGGGGGAGGGGCTGCAGGGCACGTAGGGCAGCTCGCAGTGGGGGCCGGTGTGGGTGGGGCGGCAGACGCAGCGGTAGGAGCCGACCTCATTGAGGCAGGTGCCGCCATGGTGGCAGAGCCCGGGGCTCTGGCTGCACTCGTTGATGTCCTGCCTGCACGTGGGGCCGTGGAAGCCGGGCAGGCAGTGGCAGATATACGACGCCTCGAAGGGCAGGCACTGGCCACCGTTGGCACAGGGGTTGGAGGCGCAGGGGTCGGCCTGCTGGCACGTCTTCCCTGGGGGGGCAGGGGTCAGGGGGGTGGTTAGCCGGCCTCCCTGGTTCCTGTGAGCTGGGGGCAGTGTCTAGACCTGGACAAGCGGTGAGCCGGGCATGGGCCCAGTGGCATCAGCTCCTCACCCCCCAGGGACCCCTGCCGCTTAGGGGCTGAGTGAGCACCGTGAGAGGCACAGCAGGCCTGCGCCCCCCCGAGCCGGCGGTGCCAGCACGGCTGCTGCAGGGGCCAGGGGAGTCTCCCCTTTTCTCACAGAGGCTGCGGCAGGCGGGTGCCCTCGAGCCGGGAACTGACACCTGGGCTGGAAAGCGGGGACTCTAGGCAATTTCCAGATTGCTGACCCCCACGGCCGAGCCCAGTCCAGGACCGTCCACGGCCACGCGGACGGGGGGCCGGCACTGGCTGTGTGGGCAGCTGGGGGAGGGCCACCCCATCCCCGCACCCCCGGGGTCCTCACCTGACCAGCCCGGGGGGCAGAGACACTTGTACTCGGTGAGCGTGAGCAGGTCACAGGTGCCGCCGTTGAGGCAGGGGCTGGCGAGGCAGGCGTGGTCGCGGGGCGTCAGGCACAGCGGCCCCGAGAAACCCAGGCAGCAGCTGCAGAAGTAATCCACCAGGCCTTCTTGCTCCGTCGTGTGGCACGTCCCGCCGTTCTTGCAGGGGGCACTGAGGCAGGGGTTGGGGGCCTGGCATTGCTGGCCCGCGAAGGCCCCGCTGCAGCTGTGGCAGACACACCAGGGTGGTGAGCGCCCCCCCCCAACCCCAGCTAGCCCACTACCAGCCCCGGCATCCATGGGGGTCCCTTCCCGGGCAGCAGCCCCCCTCAAAGGGCTCGGGGGGGCAGTTCTGGGACCACAGTGGAGGTCATTGCCCAATATCACCAGAGTGCCAAGCGCCACTGAGCTCTCCGCTTTAAAATGGTTACTATTACATCAAGGGAATTTCATGTCCATAAAAACAGTGATTACGTTAATTGGAAACATTAGAGACCAGAGTGTTTGGCGGGCCCCAGCGTCGGTGTCAGAATCCACCGACGGGTGTCTGTCTGCACCCGTGAGCCACCGAGAAGGGGCCACGCGGGCCGGACCCAGCCATTCTCCGTGGAAGGGAATGGTGTTCTGTGAAACCTTTTGCTTCAGGGACCTGCCTACCCTCTCTCTCTCCAGCTTTTCTGTAACGAGTGTGCATTTTTCGGGTAATAAAAGAGTTCGCAGATTGCTCTTCTTTCAGTCCAAACACGAGAGCAAACAGGGCAAGGACCGCAGACACCACGTGGCCAGGCTCCCACACTGTCGCCAGGCTCCCACACTGTCGCCGACGTGGAATTCTCTCTCGGGGGTCTGACGCGACAGGACCGTGCAGCTCGGCGCTCCACCCTCACCCACACATGGTGCCCGAACGCAGTCTCTCCCTTTCGGGGGCGAAGGCTTCACATTGGAAGCCCAGCTCGCTGCACAGCTGGAGAAAGCAGCGTCCAGGAGGACCACCGCTGCGGCAGGCCCTGTGCCGGCTCCCGGGCTGCGACGGCAGCAGGTGAGCCAGGAGTGGGGGGGCACCCTGCCCCCCCAGCCCCAGGCCTGGTCCCAGGCACTCCCCACTGGGAAGGGCTCAGCACCTGCCACCCCCACCCCGGGGCTGCTCTTGGCCACCTGTTGCCTTGGCTTCTCAAGGCAGGGCGGTACACTACCCCCCAGGGTCACCTCGTGGCCTTGCACTCGGGGGAAAGCCCAGGAGAGGCTCTGGGACCAGCCAGGCCTCCCTCTTCCCAGCGGCAGAGCCTCTGGGGTGGAACACGCCCACAGCCCCCAGCCTGCAGCGGCCTGGGAAGACAGCCCTGACGCTGGGCCCACAGCCCTGAGCGCCGCCCCTCCCCCGTCCGGGCAGCCACGGGGACCCTGGGGGAACAGAGGGCCCTCCTGGGCTCCGACCACCCCACCTTCCTGAGAGGGGCTGCTCTGTGAGGTTCAGGCCTTCACTCCAGGACCCCTCACCCCCGACAAATGCCAGCCCGCTGGGGCCCCCTCCCTCCCGTCCTGCCCAGAGCTGCACAGGGAGAAGGGACGGGGGCTCCATGAGAAGCCGGTGCTTTCCTCTGAGGCTGTGGCTTGGGCAGGGCGGGCGAGAAGAATGCAAAATGGCCACTCCGGACCACCATCTGTCGCCTGAAGCCAAAAGTCCCAAACCAACTGGCTTAAAGAAAACCAGCTGCCCTTCTGGGAGGGGCGCAGGGGAGGTAACTCAGGCCTGAGCCGGGGCTCCCACCCAGCCGGCTCAGGGAGGGGTTGGAGGATGGGTGTGGCTGGCTCCTCTGTGGGGGCACAGACCCCAGGATGCACCCCCTGTGTAACCGGCACCCTGGCATCCCGGGCTCCGGCAGGGCCATACCCTGGAGCCTGGGGAAGGTGGCATGGCCCCCACTAAGTGTGGATCCAGTTACAGGCTGCCTTGTCCCAGCCTGAGTGGCACTGGGAACCCAGAGCCCTGGAGGGGAGAGGGGAGACACAGGAGGTAGCCCCTCCCCCACCTCTCAATGCCCTCCATTGTTGGGCAGGAGCTGGCCACCGCTCCCGTTGGAGAAAAGGCTCTTTTTTTTTTCCCCCCCAGCTACTGAAGAGCAGGCAGAAAGTGGGAGCTGGACAGAGAATGCTTGGTCATCAAAGCGGGGTGAGGGGTGGGAGCCCGCCTGCCCT
Organism: Oreotragus oreotragus; assembly: GCA_006410675.1. Lineage (NCBI taxonomy): Eukaryota > Metazoa > Chordata > Mammalia > Artiodactyla > Bovidae > Oreotragus > Oreotragus oreotragus. The sequence continues at coordinate 356,314 of SJYX01002030.1, forward strand.
GTCCACACCCAGCTCCAAGGCGTGGGAAGCCCACCAGGTGGGTGAGATGAGGCAGGCCTGCCCCATGGCCTGGGGGAAACGCACACAAGGCTGCCCAGTGTGACCTCCGTGTGGGCTCCACCTTCATCACTGGTCCGGTTTAGCAGCGTTCCCAAGTGGACCAGAAAGGCCCCACGGGGGTGCACAACCCTCCAGCCTCCAGCCACGGGGCAGTGTGTCCCTAAACCCCACCCCAAGCCTGTCCTGAATGAGGAGCCTAACGCAGAGGACTGTGGGAGAATCCACCTGGACCAAGAGCATCCCGGCCAGGGAGGCTACATGAATTGCAGCGAGAGGAAAAGCGCGCCCAGTAAGTCAGGCGGCAGCAGCAGGGACAAAGGGCGGCTGGGGAGCAGGTGCGCCTGTGGCCGGGGACGCGGGCGGCAGCTGCTCCCTGCTGGCTCAGTGGCGGCTGCCAGCCCCAGCGGGCGGGGGGCGGGGCAGGAGCCAGGGAGGCTCCTCCGTGGGGGGAAGGCAGCGGCTGAGGGGGCCCATTGTCCTCCCTACTCCCGCCCAGGCCTGGCGGACGCTGCTGTGAAGGCACGCTGCCCATGCGGGCCGGCTCCAGGGCTGGGCCTGGCCGCCGTCCACCACAAGCACCGCAGCCGGGGAGGAGGGGCAGGGCAGCGAGGGAGCCACAGCCTGGGTGGGGGGGGCGGGTGCCGCTGAGGCAGGTGCTGGGGGGGTGTTGCTGGGTACAAGCAGGGCCTGGCTTAGCTCCACAGGAGGATGCCTGGGGCCAGGTCGGTCTTGAGGAGGGCGGGGGTGGGGAGGCAGGGTGGAGGGGCCTTACAGCCCATCACAGAGGCCTGTCCCTGCTCTGGGCGGCCTCTGGCCATGCCCCTCCTCGCCTAGACATGTCCCCCCCTCCCCCCACCCTGGCTGCAGTGCTGGGGTTTCCTGGGGAGGCGCCCATGGCACCCGCACTTCCCTGAGAAGGTGGAGGGGGGCCCGTGAGGCTGCTCAGATGCGGCCAGTCTGCCGGGACCAGCGACCAAGTCCCTCGTGGCCATTCGGTCCTGAACACCTGTCCTGGCAGCTCTGCCTAAGTGCCTGGTGGGGACAGGGGCCCATGCTCGGAGGGGAAAGTTGCACCCGACACCTGCCTCAGGATTCCGGGCCCAGGGCCGTCGGGGACCCGGAGGCTGGACGAGAACCACCCCGTGCCTCGTGCCACTCAGCTCCTGGGGCCCGTGGCAGCTTCCCCTTCCTTGTTCCCCTCTGGAAGGCGGTCTCCCAGCGTCTCCTCTTCCGCTTGCCTTCCCTCCGGCCCACACGTAGCCCGACGGGGTGTCCTGGCCCACCACGGCCAGCAGCAGCTGAGGGTCAGAGCTGCAGAGAGGCGGTGCCCGGGGTGGGGGGCGGCAGCGCCGAACAGCTGCTGGGATGCCCGCCCGCCCTCCCTCCCGCCTGGAGCTCATTGGAGGCTTCCTCAGTGTTTCCTCCTAGCTGGCTCCTCCCCACAACCCCCCACCCCCCAGCGCCGCTCCATAGAAATGCAGCCCCAGAAGCGTCCGGAGGCAGATGCTGCCTTGACCTTTCACCCCTTCACCCGGGACTAATGCTAAATGGTGCTGTTTTCCTTTCTGAGTTAAGCGGGCCATCTGCCACCCCCAGGGGAGAGATGACAGCTCCCTCTACCCGCAGTTCGAAGGCAGGACTCAGCACAGAGGAAGGACTCACTCGGTCTGCCCTCGAGCAGTCTGTTTGGGGGTGGGGGTGGGGTGGGGCAGGGCTTGAGTGAGGCAGAGCTGGGTGAGCACAGGGCCCTGGCCGGGTGAGGGCCCTGGCCTGGTAGGGGTGCGGACTGGGGGTCGTCGGGGGGTGTGCCACCCCCTTCCTTCTGCAGGCCAGACAGTCGCCCCAGGGGAGGGGTGTCCCAGGGGCACCACCGATGGATGGGCGAGACAGTCCATCAGAACTTTTGGGGGGCTCGTGGAACAGATGGGCACTGCCTGCCAGGCCTCCATTTCATGCGAGTCAGGGGATCAAGGGCACAGAAGGCCCAGTGCAGAGGTGGCTTGGCATCTGGGGCACAGTGGACTCTCACTAGCCAACACTGCTGGATTTGATTTGCACGCAGTTCACCGACGTGTCCCTGGGGACACGGTGGCTCCACCGGGGTCTGTGTACCTGCTTAAGGAAAGCCGTGGGGGACACAGGGCTCCCCAGCACCGAGGACCACACCTGACCCTGCTGCCTGGGGCCTGGGATATCAGCGCAAGAGCTGGTAGCCCATGGCTGGAGGCCACGTCTGCAGGCCCAGGGCCTGTGCCCCAAAGGTGGGCAGGGACCGTGCCACCCAATGCAGACAGGGACGGCTCTGCACGTCCCCGCCCCCCAGCCATGCAGCCCACATCCCCGGGGGGCTGAGTCAGGGCCTGGGGTCCTACCCGCTGCAGCCGAAGGCCCCTCCCACCCCCACTCCTGGCCCCAGCTCTGCCTGCAGTGGGGTGCCTGCTAGAAGACCCTCCTCACACCAGCACTGCCTCGCTCACAGGCTTTCTGCCCAGGACCGTCCAACAAACACAATGTTACTGGGGCCCTGAAGAGAGGGACCAGGGAGCACGGATGGTCCCCCCCCCTCCCCAGAGGTGGTCCAGGATGCTAAACAAAGACCACTAAGGCCCACCAACCAGGCAGGCAGGCCTGCCCACCTCGAGGCAGCTTGACCGGGAGGTTCTCAGACCCCCAGCCCAGCCCAGGCAACTGGGGCCACCTGCAGACCGGGCGGAGGAGGCTCCTGCCCGCTTATGGCCAGGAGAGAGGGGTGCGCATTGGACAGACTCTGAGCCCCCAGCTCCTTCCTCAGAGGGGGCGGGGTCAAGGAGTCCACTTGTGCTCCTGGACAAGGCTTGCCAGGGGTGCTGGGCCCCTCTGGGCAGAGGCTGGTTCAAGGGCCCCGAATCCCAGTGGGGAATCACAGTTTCCAGGATGCTGTGTTCGTGGCAGGTTGAGGGGTCGCGTAGTGACTGGGGTGGTGCTCAGTGGCCTCTGCTGGCCTCCCCCACTGTGCCCACCCGCCATGCCCATCCTGGGGTCCTTCCCCACTGGGCACAACCAAGACAGCTCAGTTGTGAGGAATGGAGCCCCTAGGAGACACAAGAGCCAGGGGTGCCTGGGAATTCCAACGGGCAGCGGGCGGGGCTCCAGGTTTCTCTCAAACCCTCAGCATCCTTGGTCCAGACTGCTGTCTGAGCCATGACTCTGCCGTGCCCGAGGGCACCTGGACGACGGCCCACTGCCCTGTCTCGGTCCCTTTCTGCTTCAGGCAGGGTGTGCCCAGGACAGCCTGGAGCCTGGCCAGCCCTGCACGGGTTTGGAGGCCACAGTGTGAGACCTCACCCCACCACCTACAGACCCAACTGCCCCAGGAGGCGACTGCAGGGACCCGGCTGGTGCCTGGCTGAGCTGCAGTCTGCTTCCAGCCCGCATGGCCGCTGGGCTGGTGCGGCTCAGAGCTGCACGGGGAGGGCACTGCCCTGGCTCCCAAGCTTCAGGGAGGAGGCAAGCGGCAGCCAGGGCTGCTGAGGGACGGGGGACCCCGGAAAAGGACCAGCCAGGTCTGAGGCAGACAGACCGCAACCCCCAACAGCAGCTGACCCTCAGTGTAGAACAGGCAGGGGCCGCAGAGGAGGAAGGGGGTCCAGGCGGGGTGGGGCGTGGAGCCACCGGGCCTAGCAGCTGCTCCCCACTCGGGGCTCTTTGCCTCTTTTCCCAAGTTGCACCTCTGGATGGTTTAGAATAGGCTGGAAAGAGGAAGTGCAGGAGCGCGGGGAAGCCCTTTGTGTTGTGTGTGGACGGAAGCGGTCCTCCGGGAAGCCACCTTTCCCACTGCGGGGAAAACAATGCTTGCGGCTCGCCACCCCCCCACCCCACCCCGCGGTGATCAGAGCTGCCCCACCCTCGACGTGGGAAGTGGCTGCCCGTCTGAAGGGATGGAAAGGCAGAGGTCAAGCGGCTTCCTGGAGATGGCCCAGCTGCAGTGGGCAGAAAATGACCCAGGCCCACCCAAGGGCGGGCACACCACTGCTTGGCTGGCCCCTCCAGACACTGCAAAAGGCACAGCCAACACGCTGTCCCGAGAGCCCTGGGGGCTACTGGGCGAGTAAGAAAACCCTGCTGCCGCCCCCACCCCCGTGCCCCTGCTCTGCTGGTTAATTCCCCAACCATCACCCCCAAAGATGGAGCCAGGAGCTGGACAAAGGTGGGAATGGGTATCCTTACCCAGGGCTCACCCCAATAGCTCTCTGAGACCCACGTGGTCAAGCCTGCAGCCCCACTTCTGGGAGGCCTGGGAGTGGCCCCTCCAGCTGCCAGGGAGCTCGGTTCCCCACAAGACGGAGCTGGACCCGTGCCCCCAAACACAGGATACAATGAAGGAATCGATGAGCGTGCGGCCCACGCCATGGGGGTGGGGGGTGCGCTTAATCCAAACTCAGTTAATTAAGTCAGCAACCACAGACTGAGATCGGAGCCAAAGCCAGAAGCGATCCTGCAAGTGCCCGCCTCTGCTCGGCGGCGGCGCAGCGGTGCAGGGAGAGGGGAGGGTGCCGGTGCGGGGAGAGGGGAGGGTGCCCGCCTCTGCTCGGCCGCGCAGCGGTGCGGGGAGGGGGGAGGCCTGCCCGGCGGCTCTCCTGTCCTCTCCCACCAACCGGAGTGGACGCTCGGGGCAGCCCTGCTCCTTCCCATTCTCCAGCTGAGAATGCAGCGCGGGCAACACCGAGGACCCCCCCTCAACACGGGTCCCAGAAGGAAGACACTGTGGACCCCCCTCCCTGCTCCCGGACCTGTACTCAGGCTTTATCTCGTCTCTTTCTCAAAATGGCCCTGCAGGGACACTGGCCCATTGTACAGATGAGAAAACCAGGGCTCTGGCAGGTTATGCCCACAGCACCACCTGGGTTTGAATGCAGCTCTTAACCTCTGCTGTCCCCAGTGGTGGCCAGATGCCAGGCCCTCGGTGTGGGGGTGGGGAGCAGCCAGAGCACAGCGCCCCCTGGAGGCAGCTTGGAGGCCAGCAGGAGCTCCTTGGGTGGAGGAGGAGGTGTGGGCCCTCCACACCCCATTCCTTCTCCCCCTCCTCCTCCCCCACCCCAGCGGCCTGGGTTTCTCGCCTGACCGCCTGATCTCCCAGACCGGGAGGGCCGGAGCAGACAATGTGTTCTTCCAACCCCACAAGATCTGCTGAAACTCAAAACCCTGGATTGGAGGTGGGGGCGGTGTCTGGGTGAGAAGCCTGGGAATCGGGGAGTTCCCAGCCGGCAGAGTGGGGCTGCCCTAGGCCCCAGCTTCCCCGCACCCCTTCCGTGTGGCAGGAGGGGTCCCACCAACGCCGGACACCTGTCACTGCCCTCAGCCACAAGAGCTCATGTGGCCTTCCTTCCTGTCTGTCCGGCCCTAGGGACAGAGAGGAAGCACAGAGCCCACAGCCGCCGGCCGCTGGGAGGGCCAGCAGAGAGTGGGCCCTGACGAGGCTNAATGGGTATCCTTACCCAGGGCTCACCCCAATAGCTCTCTGAGACCCACGTGGTCAAGCCTGCAGCCCCACTTCTGGGAGGCCTGGGAGTGGCCCCTCCAGCTGCCAGGGAGCTCGGTTCCCCACAAGACGGAGCTGGACCCGTGCCCCCAAACACAGGATACAATGAAGGAATCGATGAGCGTGCGGCCCACGCCATGGGGGTGGGGGGTGCGCTTAATCCAAACTCAGTTAATTAAGTCAGCAACCACAGACTGAGATCGGAGCCAAAGCCAGAAGCGATCCTGCAAGTGCCCGCCTCTGCTCGGCGGCGGCGCAGCGGTGCAGGGAGAGGGGAGGGTGCCGGTGCGGGGAGAGGGGAGGGTGCCCGCCTCTGCTCGGCCGCGCAGCGGTGCGGGGAGGGGGGAGGCCTGCCCGGCGGCTCTCCTGTCCTCTCCCACCAACCGGAGTGGACGCTCGGGGCAGCCCTGCTCCTTCCCATTCTCCAGCTGAGAATGCAGCGCGGGCAACACCGAGGACCCCCCCTCAACACGGGTCCCAGAAGGAAGACACTGTGGACCCCCCTCCCTGCTCCCGGACCTGTACTCAGGCTTTATCTCGTCTCTTTCTCAAAATGGCCCTGCAGGGACACTGGCCCATTGTACAGATGAGAAAACCAGGGCTCTGGCAGGTTATGCCCACAGCACCACCTGGGTTTGAATGCAGCTCTTAACCTCTGCTGTCCCCAGTGGTGGCCAGATGCCAGGCCCTCGGTGTGGGGGTGGGGAGCAGCCAGAGCACAGCGCCCCCTGGAGGCAGCTTGGAGGCCAGCAGGAGCTCCTTGGGTGGAGGAGGAGGTGTGGGCCCTCCACACCCCATTCCTTCTCCCCCTCCTCCTCCCCCACCCCAGCGGCCTGGGTTTCTCGCCTGACCGCCTGATCTCCCAGACCGGGAGGGCCGGAGCAGACAATGTGTTCTTCCAACCCCACAAGATCTGCTGAAACTCAAAACCCTGGATTGGAGGTGGGGGCGGTGTCTGGGTGAGAAGCCTGGGAATCGGGGAGTTCCCAGCCGGCGGAGTGGGGCTGCCCTAGGCCCCAGCTTCCCCGCACCCCTTCCGTGTGGCAGGAGGGGTCCCACCAACGCCGGACACCTGTCACTGCCCTCAGCCACAAGAGCTCATGTGGCCTTCCTTCCTGTCTGTCCGGCCCTAGGGACAGAGAGGAAGCACAGAGCCCACAGCCGCCGGCCGCTGGGAGGGCCAGCAGAGAGTGGGCCCTGACGAGGCCCTCTCCCTGGACGCCTCTCCCAGCTCAGGCTCGCCAGCTGCCCAGTCCCGAACCCCTGCCCGAGGCAGATCACCGGGCCCCGTGTCCCCGGGCTTGCCCACAAGCCCGCGGCCACCCTGGCCCCCACCCCGGGCTCAGCACAGTCACCGAGGCACGGGACCGCGGCAGACATCAGGAGACACAACCCTGGCAGCTGCACCCAGGCCGGCGTCCACTGAGAGACAGACCCACACTGTCACAGCCTGGGGACACCTGGGCAGGGAAGGCAGAAGATTCTTGGGCTGGCCACGACCTTGCGCCTTTTCGTGAAAGTGAAGTCGCTCAGTCGTGTCTGACTCTTTGCGACCCCACGGACTGTAGCCTACCACGCTCTTCCACCCATGGGATTTTCCAGGCAAGAGCACTGGAGTGGGTTGCCATTTCCTTCTCCAGGATATCTTCCCAACGCAGGGATTGAACCCAGGTCTCCCGCACTGTAAGGCAGACACTTTACAGTCTGAGCCACCAGCGCCCTTCACCCAAATCCGGGGCTGGGCTGGTTTCTTGAGAGCCTTCCGGACGAGGCCTGGGAGCACTGGGAACAGGCCCGAGAGTGAAGCCACGCTGATATGTCCCACTGGGACCCACGTGTGTTACTGTTTACAGGGGAGCCCAGAGGGGCGGGTGAGCAGGCCCCGGTCACACAGCCCTGTGCTATAGAGTACAGTGCTCTGGCGGGAGCAGCGAGCTGGAACGGGGCCGGGCAGCTGACGTGGACCATGCCTGCCTGTGGCCTGGAGGCCAGGCCTTCCAGAAACCCGGATGGGCTCAGCTGGGTCCAGCCCTGACCCAGGCCACGTCCCAGATGCCTGCTGAGCACCGTGCTGGGCCGGGCCTGGGCCCTGGACCCCCGGGCAGAAGCCGTCATGGCCTGCGGCCCCTGCCACTGTGGACACCGGGACACACAGCCCTGCCTGGCCTCCCCCGCCCCATCTGGCTCTCAGTCTGGCCTGAGGCCACCCTCATCCTGAGCCCTGGAGGGGGAAGTGAGGGGAGCCCCACCCTGTGGGGCCACCCCTGGGAGCCGGAACCAGCCTGGCGAGCGCAGGAGAGACCCTCGGGCTGACCCGGAAGGCCCAGAGGCAGTCACCTCCCCCAGCCCTCTCCGTGGTCGGAGGGGAGACAGAGGCCCTGGGGGCGGAAGTGTGGCCAGCACCCCCCACCCCAGGCCCCGCCTCAGCCCGGCCTTAGCTCAGCATCTCTCGTACTGAAAAGCTTTCAGGGAAAGACACACATACTCAAAACTCTGGCTTCTCCCCGAGACCTGTCATTTCCAGTAACCGTGTAGTTTCCGCTTACCAGCAACCAAAACCAAGAGGAAACGGTGGGAGGCAGGGCAGGTCCCCGAACCCCGGGTCCCCGCGGCGGGGGGGCACCAACAGAGCTCTCCAGGGGCAGCCGCCCACCTCCTCTCACACGCATCCCCCGGTGGACCCGCGAGGACCCGCCAGGACCCAGCTGCCTGTCCAGCAGGCCTCCTGGGGTCAGGCAGTAGGCCGGCAGCTCAGCTGACCCAGGATCAAGGGGCGAAGGAAGCAGGAGGCCAGCAGGGTTCCCGGAGGAGGGCCGGCCTGGTGCCCGCGTGTCACCCCCGAGTGCCCGCCCAGCCCCTCTCCCGGCCCGCGGCCCTGACCCTAAGCCCGACGTGACAATGTGGGACCTGCCTGCCCTAGGCCTCGGCCGGACTGGGGGAGGCTAGACTTTAATGCTGCCTGCAGGGCAAAGAGTTTGCTCAGCAAATCAGCAGTGTCAACAGAGGGACGAGGAACCGTTTACCCAGCGAAGAGCAACCGATTCAAGCACTTCAAAGACACCTGACGGACACCCAAGCCCGGTGACTGACTTGTCCCACGAGGACTCCCAGGTCGAGGCTGGTGGGGCCTGGCGGGCTGTCTGAGTGCCTCTCGTGTTCGGGAACCGCCGCGTGGGCGCTGGAAGCGCGGCCTCCCCAGGGCACCCCCCGCCCCCACCTAGGCTTGCTGGGAACCAGGACCCCGGACGCACCTTCCAGGAAATGGAGCAACTCAGGTGCAGGAGGCTCAGGTCAGACCTCCAGAGGCCGTCCCCAGCCCCCACCCAGGAGAGCCCAAGATAGCACAGCAAAGGGCTGGGGATCCTGGAGGGGCTGAGCCACAGAGGGGGCAGCGCTGCGTGGAAGGGGAGGCCAGGCCCTTGGAGGTGTCCACACGCCACCCGACGGGCTCCCATGCAGAGCAGCAGCTCGGCGTCAGGAGGGAATGGGCAATGATGACCCTAATTCACTTGAACGTGTGGATGCCGGTATAACGATGACCCCTGCCCCCGAGCCTCGGCGGGGAGTGGATGGCAAGGTCGAGGCCCCCTTTCCCAGAACGCTTCCATCCCAGGGGCAGCGCGGGTGCAGGTGGGGAGGAGAGCCCCAGCCCGAAGGGACCACTCAGCGGTGAAACCCTGGGGAGGGCGTTCTGTTCCCAGAGTTCCACGCATCTCAGAGACGCACAGCGAGCTGCCCCCCACCTGTGATGGGGGGACCCACTTGAGCCTCCCCACTGCGGCTGAGCAGGTGTCCAGATACTAATGTTGCAGGAGCACCCCTCTGGTGCCCTCCAAGAAACATGGAGCCTCCCTGAGCGCCCCCGGGAGGGGATCGGCTTGTGGCTTCTCACCCTCTCACACCAGGCGGGGTGCCTCCCACCAAGGGTACACCCACTAAGTCCGAGATGAGCCCTGAGGTTTCAGGAGAGATGTGCTCCAGCCAGGGCAAGGCCAGGAAGCAGGCAGGTGGCATGGGTAGGGGCTCAGGCCTCAGACTTGCCCTCCAGCTGCCCCTCTTCCTGCTGACCTGTCCACAGCCCACCTGCCTGAGCCTCCACAGTGGACTCCCTCCAAAAGGCCCTGGCGGGCCTGGGGCACCCGGGCAGGGTATTCCCACAGCACCAGCCTCACGCTGCAGGAGGTGAAGGCATCTGCCCTCGAGTCTGGTTCTCAGACAACGAGCCAGGCATGAGTCTGCCCTGCCCGCCTCGCCCCAGCACCTAGAGACCGTTCAGTAAATGCCCGCTGCCCCTTGCATTCCTGACGCCGAGCAGGCAGTGGGGTGCCAACCGTGGAGCCCTGTGCGCTCATCCGCTGGACCCAAGGGCACGCCACCCCACTTTAACAAGTACCCCTGGATGCACCAGGCCCCACTCAAGGGGGTCCCATGGCTGACCACGCGGACACAGGAGTGAGCGCCGCCTCTTCCAGGGAGCCTTCCAGACATCCAACACCGCTGATACCCACCGCCTCTGGACTTCTGCCCAAGGCCATACTGGGATGACCATGCCGGGCCACCGCCAGCCACCCCCTGACGTGCTCAGGCAGGTCGAGTCCAGCGAGCGCCCAGAGGCATGACACACGGGCATGCATCCCGAGCGAAAGAAGCCAGGCGGGAGAGGCGAGCGGCACGCATTCAGGTCAAGCCAGAGACGGAGAGCAGATGGGGGAGCACGCGGGGCTGGGGGAGGGGAAGGGGGCGCCTGTTTAATGCCGACGGGTTTTGTTCGGGGTGGTGAAAACCTGGAACTAGACAGACGTGCTGGCCCCACAACCTTGTGAATGTACCAAGCGCCACTGAGATGCAGACTTCATTCAGTAATGTACCTTGCTGTGTCGCACGGTTCCCAGGCGGCGCTAATGGTGAGGAACCCGCCTGCCAATACAGGAGACGTAACAGACGCGATTGATCCCTGGGTCGGGAAGGTGCCCTGGAGGAGGGCATGGCAACCCACTCCGGTGTTCTTGGCTTGAGGATGGAGCCCCGAGGGCTACAGTCCACGGGGTCGCACAGAGTCGGACACGACTGAAGCGACTAAGTTCCCCGACCAGGGATGGAACCTGTGCCTTCTGCAGGGGAACCTGAGTCCTAACTGCTGGGCCACCAGGCCAAGTCTCCCGAAATGTACATTTTAAACAGCTAAAATCATAAAACTTATGATACGTGCAACCGACCACCAAAATACAAATATCAGTCCTCCCTTCCCCCCCCGCCCCGCCCCCACCTCGCATCTGCAACCTGTGACCTCAGCGGAGCGAGGAGGGTGGGGCCTTGAGGAAGGAGATGCCGGGGAAGAAGGCCACAGAGGCCACTTTGGCAAAGGGCTCTTCTCTGCCCAGCAGCCCTTCCTCTGCAGCAGCACCTGTCAATCATGGCCCCCGCTCTAGCGGGTGTGTCCACGGCCCACCAGCAGGCCCAGGGGGTGGGGGTGAGGACCCCAAAGCCCTGAGTTGGCCCCAGACAGGCAGAAGCCACCCTACTGCATGGCCAGGCCTGGCTCCTGGGCCCTCCTCCCCTGAACGCTGCAGTCCACTGCTGCCACCTGGGCATCCGCGGGCCCATCCCAGGGTCCTGCCAGGATGCCGCTGGAAGGGAGCTCCGGGCGGCCACCTAACCCTGCACTCCCAGGCACAGAGCAGGAGCCAGTCGCTCTGTACCTGCTACGGTCCATGGGACTACAGGGTGTGGCCGCCAGAGACAGCCCGGCCGGGAACTTCAGGACCCATCAAACGCACCCTGACCCACAAGTCGCGATGCCTCCAGGCCAGCCGCTCGTTAAAGCCTCTGGGAAGAGTCTGCCAGGCTCTGGATGTGCCCGGACACGAAGGCAGAAGCTGAGGCAAGCTGGCCCCAGGTCCCCTACTCCCGTTCCCAGCCTCTTCATCTCTCAGCCTCAGCCATTCCCACCTGTAAAGTGGGGACTGAGGATGAGACGCAGAGCCGGCCGCCATCCTGAGGGGGTGTGAGGCCACTGAAAAAAATGTCTGCCGCGCTTTTACGAGGCTGGATGAAAGGGGCTGTCTGTGCGTGGGGCGGCTGTCGGCACTTTATTGAGGAAAGCAATCAGAACACTCAATCGACTCTGCAAAGCCACATCCTTTCACTATTTATAGGCGAGATGTGAAACGGGAAAGGTGCCCTCCTCGAGCCCAGCCCGGCCCGGCCCGGCCCGGCCCGCGTCACGGTCAGCGAGGGTCGGAGACAGTGCCGGCCTCCGCGGGACCCCTGGGCTGCCACCTAGCCCTGGGGGAGTGGAGCCGTGCCATCCTCTGGACCTGCCCCCCCGCCCCCCGCCACCTCGGGGCGGGGGGTCCCCTGCACCCGCTCACTCGTGGCCTCGGCTGCCCTGACCCAGCTCAGCTGTCCTGATGAAAAGCGTTCTCTCTCAGCTGTTCTGCCCGGCTCCACCCTCTTCCAGCTAAGGGCACAGCTTTTTTTTTTTTTTCCTCTCTCTTTTTAAAAAAAATCCCTATATTTTTTTCCAGTGGAAAAAACACTGGCCGCCGTAGAGTCAGAGCCAGGCCTGAGGAGGGCACCTTCCTGTGGGGCTCGCGCGTTCCCCGCCGTCCGCCCCCCGTGGTCAGAGGTAGCAGGTGATGGTTGGGGCTGAGGCTGTGCATTCTCTGTTTTTCTAACCCTGCGTCCTTGGCGCCCAGGCGCTGACAAACAGAGGAAGTCCTGTACAGACCTGGTTCGTTCTCAGCCTGGGGGGGGTGGGGTGAGGGTGAGAATTAACCTGTTCCTCCCCCAGCCTCGCCCGAGACAGGCAGGTGACTCAGTGGAAACAGACGGGCCAGGTGACACAGACGCAGACTGCTCCTCTGCGGCCGGGTGGCCGAGTCACTTCCACTCGGCCCCTGACCCTTCTTCTAAAGGGAAGTCGTTGTCCCGCCTTGCTTCCTCACAGGACGGCCAGCGAGGGCCCCGGGGGCAGTACAGGCAGGATGCGGCCGTGATGAGGAACACACGTCCCCGGACAGAGAGAAGCGGGGCTGGGCGCTACGCCGGGCTGTGTGACGCTGGGCCCGGCGCCGACATCTCTGGGCCCCGCTACACGGCCGATGCCCCCGGTTCCGGGGTTGCTGCCAGCCACGTGGGGCCGGGCCGCCCTGCCCACCGCGCTCCCCTCCCTCTGACGAGTCACGTGTTCAGCCTGCCTCTCCTAACCCCCACACTGGAAAGCGGAGAGACCATGGGGGCGGGGGCTGCGTCGGACCTGGGCCCACATGCCCAGGGCCAGAGCAGCACCCAGCACACAACAGGTGCTCAGAATCGGGAAGGAAGCAAGGAGGGGGTTCGCGGGTGCCACCGGGTGAGAAGCCCTCGGAGTCGCCGGCTGGCCCCTCCCAGGCGGTGTCCCGGCTCGGGCCCACCAGGCCGTATCTTTCGGGTTCTCTGAACTCACTCATTAGACAACTAAACCCTCTCAAATGAGGATCCTGAAACCAGCGCTGTCAGCTCAAAAGGAGAAGGCAGCAAGGGAGGGGACACTCGCCCCGCGGTGGCTGCGTGCCTCTTGCGTAACCTTTACGCACCACCAAGGGGATCAATCGCGGATCAAGCGCGAATTACAGACTGGGGGAGTCTGGGTTCAGGTGACCCGAAGACCTGAGGTCAGGAGGACACTGGGCACCGGAGAGGCAGGCCTCAAATGCAGGATCGTCCGAAGCTGAGATCCACCACCTGCCCGACTTCCCTCTGGTGTACACTGGGCGCTGAGGCGGCAGAGGGTCGCAAAGACCCACCTGAGCCCGCCCGTGGGTCACCGGCCTCCCCAGGCACCCCCTGCTGGGGCCGCCACACACAGCCACCCTCCTCGGGGCAGAGGACTCCGCCCCCACAGACTCACGGCCATCGGGCGGCCCGGCCCCGCTCTCTGGGACTTCCTGAAGGGCCTTCGCAGCAACACAAACCTCTTTTTCCGACCCCGAGCCCCGTAGACACCTGACGGGTGGCTTCTGGGGAAGGTTCCCTCTCTCTGGGTGGAAACAGATGAGTCACCTGGCATGAATGCGCCTGGCACATGACAGCCCTGATTCCCACGCCCTGGCCACAGGGGAAGCAGCAGGAAAGTCACAGAACTTTCTGCGGGTCCCGGCTGGAGGCTGCAGAGCTAGGGTTCACACCCAGGTCGGCCTGAGACCCAGACACCCTGGAGGGAAGAAAGCGGTCTCCCCTTCAGCCCAGAGAGCCGGGCCGCCCCCGCCAGCAGGACCTCCGCAGACCGGCGGGTGGTGGGTGAGAGCAAGACGGTGCGGACCCTGGGGGTGGCCACAGTGCCCCCACCCTGCCCCGCGAGCCTGGACTGAGGCCTCCCCACGGCAGGGCCTGGCCAGCCGTCAAGGCTGATCCCTTGCCTCTAGCCCGAGGCGCCCAGAGCTGGGGCCCTCAAGGACGGCACTTCCGTCCGACTTCCCAGTGGGTCTGCAGGGTGCTCACAATGGGGTCTCTGTGGGCCGAGCGAGGCGGGGTGCCAGGCCAGACCGGCAGGCTTCCCACCAAGGTGGGGGTGGGGGGAGCACCAGGCCAAAGGGAGGAAAAAGGCCGGCACCCTAGCCCTGATCCGGGGCCTGGCTTGGGGAGGCAGGAACTCCCAAAGTTGCCCGGATTTGGGGGTGGGAGAGCCTCCCCCAACCCCATCCCTTTGAAGCGCCTCACCCGGAGGCCAGAGGGTGAGAGCTGCAGCGGCCAGGGCAGCGTGTGGCCAGAGCGCTGGTCCGGACGGGGGGCCCCAGGCTGCCCCGTCCCAATCCCCCGGTGATGGCGCAGGGAGAGACGGCTCCTACTTTCCCCAGCCCGGCACTGCCCCTGCCCTCCCCAGAGCCCTCTGCAGAAACACGGAGACTGCCCCCAGCCCTACACACACGCACATCCCAGTGAGCCAAGCTGCAGGGAAGGGAGTGGGCATTCTGGGAAGCCACGCATACTTAATCACCCAGCATTAATCCGCCTCCCCAACAATAGCCCCTGCACTTCCACTGAATCCCAGCTGTCGGTCTCTCAATGAAAGGAAACAAGATTTAGGGCATCAAGCGTCGGTGAGGCGTCTGCAGGAGGAGAAAAAGGCCCCCAAAAAGGCAAAAAAAAAAAAAGCAGTTCGCATTCATTAGTGTCTGACAAAGACACAATGCATTTTGTCCATTAAACTGCTCACAGACCTGCTTAATTGGCTTCAGTCTGGGGCCGGGGTAGCGGGGAGGAGGGGGCTGCTTGCCCACTGGCTGGGCCGGCAGTGAGCCCGGGCTGGGGGTTGTCAAGGGAATGGGCCCTCAGCAGTTGGAATGAGGGCACGCCAGCCCGGCTGGGGACCCACTTCTGCAGCCTGGGGCGGGGGTGTTTCTCCAGCCGCCAGGAACCTGCTCGGTATTCCCATCAGGGACAAACTCAAGTTGAAGGGCATCGGCCACAGCAGAAAAACTTCCCGAGAGGCTGGCCGGTACTCGCAGGCGGGCAGGCAGCCGATAGATCCTAACCAGGTTCCCTGACTGTGGACACCACCGCCACCCCCGCCCCCCCAAGATGTGTATAAGAGACAGCAGCTGTCCTGATGAAAAGCGTTCTCTCTCAGCTGTTCTGCCCGGCTCCACCCTCTTCCAGCTAAGGGCACAGCTTTCTTTTTTTTTTCCTCTCTCTTTTTAAAAAAAATCCCTATATTTTTTTCCAGTGGAAAAAACACTGGCCGCCGTAGAGTCAGAGCCAGGCCTGAGGAGGGCACCTTCCTGTGGGGCTGGCGCGTTCCCCGCCGTCCGCCCCCCGTGGTCAGAGGTAGCAGGTGATGGTTGGGGCTGAGGCTGTGCATTCTCTGTTTTTCTAACCCTGCGTCCTTGGCGCCCAGGCGCTGACAAACAGAGGAAGTCCTGTACAGACCTGGTTCGTTCTCAGCCTGGGGGGGGTGGGGTGAGGGTGAGAATTAACCTGTTCCTCCCCCAGCCTCGCCCGAGACAGGCAGGTGACTCAGTGGAAACAGACGGGCCAGGTGACACAGACGCAGACTGCTCCTCTGCGGCCGGGTGGCCGAGTCACTTCCACTCGGCCCCTGACCCTTCTTCTAAAGGGAAGTCGTTGTCCCGCCTTGCTTCCTCACAGGACGGCCAGCGAGGGCCCCGGGGGCAGTACAGGCAGGATGCGGCCGTGATGAGGAACACACGTCCCCGGACAGAGAGAAGCGGGGCTGGGCGCTACGCCGGGCTGTGTGACGCTGGGCCCGGCGCCGACATCTCTGGGCCCCGCTACACGGCCGATGCCCCCGGTTCCGGGGTTGCTGCCAGCCACGTGGGGCCGGGCCGCCCTGCCCACCGCGCTCCCCTCCCTCTGACGAGTCACGTGTTCAGCCTGCCTCTCCTAACCCCCACACTGGAAAGCGGAGAGACCATGGGGGCGGGGGCTGCGTCGGACCTGGGCCCACATGCCCAGGGCCAGAGCAGCACCCAGCACACAACAGGTGCTCAGAATCGGGAAGGAAGCAAGGAGGGGGTTCGCGGGTGCCACCGGGTGAGAAGCCCTCGGAGTCGCCGGCTGGCCCCTCCCAGGTGGTGTCCCGGCTCGGGCCCACCAGGCCGTATCTTTCGGGTTCTCTGAACTCACTCATTAGACAACTAAACCCTCTCAAATGAGGATCCTGAAACCAGCGCTGTCAGCTCAAAAGGAGAAGGCAGCAAGGGAGGGGANGGGGGGGGGTGGGGTGAGGGTGAGAATTAACCTGTTCCTCCCCCAGCCTCGCCCGAGACAGGCAGGTGACTCAGTGGAAACAGACGGGCCAGGTGACACAGACGCAGACTGCTCCTCTGTGGCCGGGTGGCCGAGTCACTTCCACTCGGCCCCTGACCCTTCTTCTAAAGGGAAGTCGTTGTCCCGCCTTGCTTCCTCACAGGACGGCCAGCGAGGGCCCCGGGGGCAGTACAGGCAGGATGCGGCCGTGATGAGGAACACACGTCCCCGGACAGAGAGAAGCGGGGCTGGGCGCTACGCCGGGCTGTGTGACGCTGGGCCCGGCGCCGACATCTCTGGGCCCCGCTACACGGCCGATGCCCCCGGTTCCGGGGTTGCTGCCAGCCACGTGGGGCCGGGCCGCCCTGCCCACCGCGCTCCCCTCCCTCTGACGAGTCACGTGTTCAGCCTGCCTCTCCTAACCCCCACACTGGAAAGCGGAGAGACCATGGGGGCGGGGGCTGCGTCGGACCTGGGCCCACATGCCCAGGGCCAGAGCAGCACCCAGCACACAACAGGTGCTCAGAATCGGGAAGGAAGCAAGGAGGGGGTTCGCGGGTGCCACCGGGTGAGAAGCCCTCGGAGTCGCCGGCTGGCCCCTCCCAGGTGGTGTCCCGGCTCGGGCCCACCAGGCCGTATCTTTCGGGTTCTCTGAACTCACTCATTAGACAACTAAACCCTCTCAAATGAGGATCCTGAAACCAGCGCTGTCAGCTCAAAAGGAGAAGGCAGCAAGGGAGGGGATACTCGCCCCGCGGCGGCTGCGTGCCTCTTGCGTAACCTTTACGCACCACCAAGGGGATCAATCGCGGATCAAGCGCGAATTACAGACTGGGGGAGTCTGGGTTCAGGTGACCCGAAGACCTGAGGTCAGGAGGACACTGGGCACCGGAGAGGCAGGCCTCAAATGCAGGATCGTCCGAAGCTGAGATCCACCACCTGCCCGACTTCCCTCTGGTGTACACTGGGCGCTGAGGCGGCAGAGGGTCGCAAAGACCCACCTGAGCCCGCCCGTGGGTCACCGGCCTCCCCAGGCACCCCCTGCTGGGGCCGCCACACACAGCCACCCTCCTCGGGGCAGAGGACTCCGCCCCCACAGACTCACGGCCATCGGGCGGCCCGGCCCCGCTCTCTGGGACTTCCTGAAGGGCCTTCGCAGCAACACAAACCTCTTTTTCCGACCCCGAGCCCCGTAGACACCTGACGGGTGGCTTCTGGGGAAGGTTCCCTCTCTCTGGGTGGAAACAGATGAGTCACCTGGCATGAATGCGCCTGGCACATGACAGCCCTGATTCCCACGCCCTGGCCACAGGGGAAGCAGCAGGAAAGTCACAGAACTTTCTGCGGGTCCCGGCTGGAGGCTGCAGAGCTAGGGTTCACACCCAGGTCGGCCTGAGACCCAGACACCCTGGAGGGAAGAAAGCAGTCTCCCCTTCAGCCCAGAGAGCCGGGCCGCCCCCGCCAGCAGGACCTCCGCAGACCGGCGGGTGGTGGGTGAGAGCAAGACGGTGCGGACCCTGGGGGTGGCCACAGTGCCCCCACCCTGCCCCGCGAGCCTGGACTGAGGCCTCCCCACGGCAGGGCCTGGCCAGCCGTCAAGGCTGATCCCTTGCCTCTAGCCCGAGGCGCCCAGAGCTGGGGCCCTCAAGGACGGCACTTCCGTCCGACTTCCCAGTGGGTCTGCAGGGTGCTCACAATGGGGTCTCTGTGGGCCGAGCGAGGCGGGGTGCCAGGCCAGACCGGCAGGCTTCCCGCCAAGGTGGGGGTGGGGGGAGCACCAGGCCAAAGGGAGGAAAAAGGCCGGCACCCTAGCCCTGATCCGGGGCCTGGCTTGGGGAGGCAGGAACTCCCAAAGTTGCCCGGATTTGGGGGTGGGAGAGCCTCCCCCAACCCCATCCCTTTGAAGCGCCTCACCCGGAGGCCAGAGGGTGAGAGCTGCAGCGGCCAGGGCAGC
Organism: Oreotragus oreotragus; assembly: GCA_006410675.1. NCBI lineage: Eukaryota > Metazoa > Chordata > Mammalia > Artiodactyla > Bovidae > Oreotragus > Oreotragus oreotragus. The sequence goes on from SJYX01002030.1 coordinate 374,595, forward strand.
GTGTGGCCAGAGCGCTGGTCCGGACGGGGGGCCCCAGGCTGCCCCGTCCCAATCCCCCGGTGATGGCGCAGGGAGAGACGGCTCCTACTTTCCCCAGCCCGGCACTACCCCTGCCCTCCCCAGAGCCCTCTGCAGAAACACGGAGACTGCCCCCAGCCCTACACACACGCACATCCCAGTGAGCCAAGC
>SJYX01002030.1:381058-392141 GCA_006410675.1 Oreotragus oreotragus
GTAGATGAGTGATCCCCCCGCCCCGCCACACCACCACCCCGTGCTCCTTCCGGGTGACTTATTTCTGCACCACAACGCCAGATTTGGGCATCCTGTGCCAGCCCGGGTTAAGTGCTGGGCGTCCAAAATGCCTGCCATTGTCCCTGCTAAGCCGGTTTACAGCCTCGCACTGGGTACAGAACAGCACCCCCTCTCAACATAGGGCAGTGAGCCGGCGTGGGGTTCCCTGGCAGGAGAACCCTCAGGACTGCAGAAATCCCAGAGGCTGGCTGAGAAGCCTCCCTTGCCAGGGAGGCCCAGAGAGGTGGGCAGAGTGGGGTTTGCCTGCTAGTGGGCAGGTTGCACCAGCCCACCCTCCTTGGTACACCTGTTGCAGGGCACCAGGAGGGACAGCTTGTCCAGCTGCTTCTGGCCTGCCTCCCCCAGGAAGCTGACGGCATGGCACTTCTCAGAGCCTGGGGTAACTTCTCTCGGGGTCAGTGCCCTGGAGAGGAGGCGCCTGGAGGCAGCAGAGATGTTTATATAACAGCAGCCAGGCGGCCTGGAGGAGCAGATTTTCCGTAGCAGGAAGGGGGGTCGGCTGCGAAGTCCCTCCCCTGCCCACCCTTCAACAGCCAGCCCACAGTCTCAGGGCTCTGCACACCACAGCCTCTCCTCTCCCAGGGATGGACGGAGGAGGGCTGCAGGCCTGGCACCCCTCTGGGGCCACGGCCCGTGTGCCCTCCCCTTGGAGCCCAGCGTCTCTGCCAACAGGCCCCAGATGAAAAGCAAAGGCCCATCCAGCCCTGCCTTGGGAGCAAGTCCTCAGCCTTCCACCAAGGAAGCAGTCTTGGAGGAGGGACTTGGGACCGGAGGAGTCTCACCTGAGTCGGCCAGCCCTGCCAGGCCTACACTGGGCCTTTGCCCAGGGGCCGGGTACTCTCATTAGCCAGTGATACAGATAAGGGGGCCTCCCAAGCTTCTAACCCCCATGCCAGCACCTGCTTCCTGGGATATCCCATGGGTGACTGGGGCCCCCAGGAGACCCCGGCAAAATCAGAAGTGCCTGGGACTGGGGAGGGGCTTGTGTGAAGCCAAAGTCAGGGGCTGGGCCGGGCCTCCCTCCCCTCCAGGCCTGGGAAGGAGGTGGGCCAAGCCCTGGCAAGTGGGCACCAAGCTTTTCCAATCACAAATTAGGCCCCTTCTTATCTCTCTTTAACAACCTTCCCAGGCCAAGGGGTTTGAGGTGGGGAGGACTGGGAGTCCTGATGGCCCAGACCCTGGAGACCTCCTCTTACAGGATGGGCAGCCTAGGGGCAGCCCTGGTTGGGGGTGTTGGGGAGAGGAGGGGAATTTGGGGTGCGGGTCCTGTCCAGAGCCCAGTAGGAGAGTGGGGCCTGGGGTGGCCAGCACTGATCTGGGGGGCACAGCAGTGGAACACGGTTTGGGGCTTCCTGCCTGCCTTGTGGTGGGCACTGGGGCCAGGTTTGCTGGGCTGTCCCTGCACAGCCCCCCAGGCCACCTGGGGAACCTGGGACCGGTGGGGGTGAGGCTGCAGGCCCGGCTTGCAGAGGGGTCAGTGTCTTGTAGCCACTCTCTTCTCTGGGGTCCAGCTTGCTGGGCCTAAAAGGGAGAAGGCCCTGAGCCCCCGCACCCCAGGCTGAGCTGGTCAGTTTCCCCTCTTCTGCCCCCCAGAGATGCAGGGATACCATCGCCAGGATGGGCAGGGGAGGTCTGCTGGGGAGTCCATTTCTGCCTCCCAAAGAAACTCACCCCAGCCCCCTCCTCCGGGGAGTCTGGCATGATTTGGCATGCTGGGGAGGATGCTGTTTAAAGCTCCCCTGCCCTGATTCTAAGGTGCAGCCAGACAGAGACTCCTGGTCCTGGGGCCCCAGCCCCTCTGCCTTCTGCAAAGGTTGGTCTTGGCAGTTCGGATGCAACTGGAGGGCATGGGGCGCTCCTGATTTTCCTGGTCGTCCTAAGAAGACTGGTTCTGGGTCGGCCAGGTCCCCGCCTTGCTCCTCAGCAGGCAGATGGGCTCTGGAAGCCTGGGGTGGGCTGTCTGGGACCACAACGGGGCTGCTGCCCGGCCTGGCCTCATGGGTTGCTCACAGCATGGGGGCAGCTGGGTGGCTTAGTGCGGGTGACGGTGGCCCTGCGGCAGAGGGGACGGGGTGTGGGGAGGAGGGGTGAGAGTGGGGGGCGGGGGCAGTGCCTGCCAGGGCAGCAGGGGGTCGAGTCCAGAACCCCAGGGGCGGCACTTGTCCACCTTTTGAACTTAATTGCAAAATGTGTCTGACCCGCTTAGGAAGAGAGGGCCTCGGCGCCTGAGATGTGCCCAGCCTCCTGCCCCACCACAGCCAGGCCTTGACCAACAGGCTCACTGAGGGCCCATGCCTGCCGCCCTGGGCTTGATCTCCCCCTCACTGACAGATTCCTAGAGTCCTGTCCACCCTTTTCCTCTTGAAAGCAACCCAGAACATTTCCAGACGTTTGAGCGTTTTTCTGGACGTGGTTTTGGTGGCGACGTAGCCCCGGGCCGGGCCCCCCTGAGCGTTTGTGCCTGGGGCTCTGCCTACTCCCTGCTCTTCTTTCCCAAGCTGGACTCCCGCCAGCACCCAGAAGGGAAGGGGTAGGCTGCGTCTCCAGTTGGCTTGCCTGCCTGCGCTCTCTCCCCACGCAGGGATCCACGGTCACCCAGGTCTGTCTATGCTGGGAGTAGGCCAGCCGGGGCCCCGCTGTGGGAGACGGCAGACCCCCTGGGCCAGCTCCGCCAGGCCTGGGGAACGCCCCCTCGTGCCCTGCGTCCCGGGCGGTCTGCAGTGGGTCAGTCCCCTGCTCTGCTGAAATGACCCCTCCCTCCCTGGTCTCACCCGCTCCAAGAAGCTGTCCCACGACTCCCCTGGTGGCTCACTGGTAAAGAACCACTTTCCCCTGTAGGAGACATGCGTCTGATCCCTGGTCTGGGAAGATCCCACATGCCGCAGGGCAGCCAAGTCCACGCGTGTGTGCTGAATCGCTCCAGTCGTGTCCGATTCTTTGCAACCCTCTGGACCGTAGCCTGCCAGGCTCCTCTGACCGTGGGATTCTCTAGGCAAGAGTACTGGAGTGGGTTGCCGTGTCCTTCTCCAGGGGATCTTCCCCACCCAGGGATGGAAACTCTCTTGTGCCTCCTGCTTTGGCAGGCGGATTCTGTACCACCGAGCCCTCCGGAAGGCCCCTCCGCCACAGCTACTGAGCCCACGAGCTGCAACTACCGAGCATGTGTGCCGAGCCACTGAAGCCCACGGCCCCCAGAGACGCCCCACGGTGAGAAGCCCGCGCCCCGCAGCTGGGGAGCAGCCCCCACTCAGTTGCAACTGGAGAAAAGTGCAACAAAGACCCACCGTGGCCAAAGGCAAAGAAAGAAAATGATTTAAACAGAGCTGTCCCAGAGCCCCTGGGCCTCCCGACTCTCGCACCTCCGTGAGTGCTCCTCAGGGGGCGGGGTGGACGCAGGGACCTGTCACTGTGGGTCCTGACCCCCCAGCAGATGCATGCACTCTGGTGGCGACCAAACGGCGCCATGCTGCAGGACCCTGCACCAGGCCCTGCCCTTCTGAGGGGCCTGTCCACCTGTCACACACAGCGGTCACTCCCTGAGGGCCCAAGGCCTCCAGACAGCTCAGGGCCAGGGAACGGGGTTGACTGTGAGCCCCCTGGCCCGCCCCGCTGCTGCCCAGGAAACCCGGGAAGGAGGGTCAGCCTCTCAGAGGCAGGCACAGAGCCTAGGGAGAGTTGCCCAGGCAAATCCCCTGACAGGTAGCTGCCTCCCTGAGCAGGTGAGCCAATGAGGCCTGGCTGGTGTGGGCTTCGAGAGCCGCCGGACTGGCACAGGCCCAGACAGACCACCTGCTTCTCCATAGGGACCCCCTCCCCAAATGCTCAGAGCTTGACCCAGCAGGAGAGGACTCTGGGCCTGGTCTCCCGAGCTCTGAGAAGACAGGCCTGGCCTGGACCTCTCCCGACCCCCGACCCCTCAGCTCCCAGAGGGCCAGGGCAGAGCTAGACTTGGGGTTGGGTCTCTCAGGGCTCAGTGGCCCATCTCTGGGTGTCCCTGGAGACAGCCAGCCTCAGAGGAGGAAGGGCCTGCCTAGTACTGGGGGCATGGTGTGAAGCAGGCTTGGCTCGCTAAAATGTGGGGCGGGGGCGGGGAGGGTTGGGGCGAGAGGTGGGGGTGCTCAGGGAAGGCTGTCCAGCTTAGAGGTGGCACCTCCCTGCAGGGCTGGCTGGGGGGCAGGGTTGCCCACCTTATGGACAGGACACAGGCTCTGAGGAGGTCATGGAACCCAGCCTGGGTCTCCCCATCCCAGCCCCCACCCGTAGGTCCTGGGACCCCTGCAGAGCCTGCTGGGAGGTGGGGGCAGGCTGGCTCTAGGGAGCTTCTGCCCAGCCCGCCCTGCTGGCTGCAGCTCAGAACTTTCTCAAAAAAAAAAAGAAAAGAAAAAAAAGGGCCCCGGGGGATGAAACTGCCTGGCCCCACCCCCAGCTTTGGTAGGAGCCTCGGCGGGCCTGAGTCACTCACTCGGGGAACAGCCGGGCTGGGCCTCTCCTCCCCCAGCTCCAACCTCTCCCCTTCCTTCTCTCTTCCCTTCCTTCCTCCCTCCGTCCCGCCTTCCTTCCCTTTCTTCCTTNGATGAAACTGCCTGGCCCCACCCCCAGCTTTGGTAGGAGCCTCGGCGGGCCTGAGTCACTCACTCGGGGAACAGCCGGGCTGGGCCTCTCCTCCCCCAGCTCCAACCTCTCCCCTTCCTTCTCTCTTCCCTTCCTTCCTCCCTCCGTCCCGCCTTCCTTCCCTTTCTTCCTTTCTGAAGTTATAAATAGCTGGAAATTGGCTTCTTTAAAAAGTCCATCTTTATTTTCACAAGGAAGACATAGGCTTCCCACAGCAAAATCTTTCTGCCCCAGAGGGATTTGCTGAAGAGGAGCCTCTGCAGACATTTTGCACCCCCAGCCACCCTGCGAACCACCCCCCCAACACACCCACCACCCCCGCCCCTCCAGCTGCCCGACCCCCTGGTGAGCCCACAGGGAATCTCAGCCCCTCCGCTGCTTTCTCAGGGCTGCCTGGGTTTCCTCCCATTTGCTCCAGACACATTTAAACATGTCTAGGACTTCCGCCTTCCCCTGCACCTGTCTCTTATACACATCTAGATGTGTATAAGAGACAGGGGTACAGAACAGCACCCCCTCTCAACACAGGGCAGTGAGCCGGCGTGGGGTTCCCTGGCAGGAGAACCCTCAGGACTGCAGAAATCCCAGAGGCTGGCTGAGAAGCCTCCCTTGCCAGGGAGGCCCAGAGAGGTGGGCAGAGTGGGGTTTGCCTGCTAGTGGGCAGGTTGCACCAGCCCACCCTCCTTGGTACACCTGTTGCAGGGCACCAGGAGGGACAGCTTGTCCAGCTGCTTCTGGCCTGCCTCCCCCAGGAAGCTGACGGCNCACCCACCGCCCCCGCCCCTCCAGCTGCCCGACCCCCTGGTGAGCCCACAGGGAATCTCAGCCCCTCCGCTGCTTTCTCAGGGCTGCCTGGGTTTCCTCCCATTTGCTCCAGACACATTTAAACATGTCTAGGACTTCCGCCTTCCCCTGCACTCGCCCGCCCCCCCCCCCCCTCCACGGCCCCCTGTTAAAAAGAAAATGGGCCTGGACATCGGGGTTTGGGTTACACAGAGCCCAGGGAATTCTCTTCCCGGACTAAACGGACCGCAGACATTAGCAGGTACTGCACATCTGTGAGTTATTTTCATGTCTCCAGGGGCACGGGAAAAAAACCCCAACAATCCTTAAGTAAGACCAGAATTCTTCTATATTTCTGCCTTGACAGCTAAGGAAAAAATTTGCCAAAAACCAGAGGCGCTGCTGAGTGTTGGCGTGGGAATGTTAGTTTAGTCAGAGACTTGCTCTGGGCCGTTTAAATAAAAACAGGCCCTTTGGTGGCAAATGCCAGTGGTCCGTGCCTGCGATGGGAGCTCCCGTGATCCGGAGGGGGTTCTGCGACCTCCCGCTCTCTCGTCCCTTTTTCCTTGGCCTCTCCAGCCTTCTTCTTATCGTCACAATCAGCATTTCTCAGGCAAACATTTGGTGCAACAGTTCTCAAAAACCAGCAAGGAAAGCCGTGTTTCCTGTGGCGATGAATGCGTGGTCCCCGCTGGAGAGACAACCGCTCAGCACCGTCCAGCCCGCCAGAGGGGCCTGCAGCCACCGAGGGTCTTTGCACAATATAAATCAGACCAGCTATCACCTGGGCACAGGGAGGATAAAAATACCTGAGCGCTGTGGGAGCCAGCAGGCCGTGATGGGATTAGGGTGCCTGTTCCCGGGTGCGCGGTCGTGGGCCTGTGGGGGGGGGCCAGTGGACCTGGGAACCCGGACGGTGGCCCCTCCCGGCCTTAGCTACATGCAGGAAAGGCCAGGCTGCCTACTGAGCACCCCGCCTGGGCACCCATGAGGCTGCGGGGGACGGACCTCATGGGTTTTCTGCCCCTGGTCCCTCTCATCTCACAGAAGGAAGGCTGGTCCCCGTGCCTGTGGGCAGGAACGGGAAGGAACCAAGTGCCCCCGTGCAGGGTGCTGGGGAAGGTGGGCTGTGGTGGTGAATGTGACAGGGGCCCCGCACCCCTCCTGGGGGCCCTGACTCCTGGGGCTGGGTATCCACCCACGCTTCCCCAAAGCTGGGGGTTCTGAGCATGCTTGTACTAACGTCTGCTCCCCACTTAGAACAGCAAGGCTTGGCTGTTAATATGAGGGAAGAGCCATGAAGCAAAACAGATGCCCTCTCTGCGTGGAGACCTCTGCCCACCATGGCCCTGCAAAGCTGGGGGCGGGGACAGCCTTGCACCGCCCCACCCCGGCTGCCGCAGGGGGCCCAGCTAGTCCCAGAGGACATGATGCGGTATGCCCAGCAACCAGCTGCAGCAGCCTGCCGTCCATCCATCCATCCATCCATCCATCCATCTGTCTGTGTGCCCACACGCCTTTCCAGGCTGGGGCCGCAACCCCCGGGCATTAGTGATCTACCCGGCCTCTGAGTTAGGAGGCCACCTGAGCCCCGACCTCTTCCATCAGCTGAGTCTGCTCTGAGCCCACTGGACCCCCAGCTGAGAAATGGACTGGCGCCCAGAGCGCAGGGAGGCGATGGCCAGGCAACAGGGCTGGAGATCTCAGGCTTCGCTCTGAGCAGGACAAGGGCCTTGGCTGGGTGGTGAGAGAGCCTTTCGTGGACTCAGGGGACATCGCTCCTTCTGTGCTGCGCGATGGGGCGGGCGGGAGGCGGGGCCGTTGGGCGAGGTCAGCTCAGGGGACTTCTCTGGGGAGGCGTCGGGGGGGCAGAGACCCTTGGAAGTGAAGGGAGATGCTGTACAGGCAGACTGGCCCCAGCACACCCACTCTGCTCCCAGGGGAGCCACCCTGGGTGCCAAGGGCTTTCCCGAGCTTCCAGCCTGGCAGCCCACCGCGTCAAATGAAATCGGGTGCATTCAACAGGATCCGCGGGCCCCGTGTCCCTCACCGTGCCAGGCCCTGCTGGCCACGAGCAGGTCCTGGCTTATCACTTGCCACCACTCCTGGGTGTTACGAGCTGAACTGTGTCCCCACAGACGCAGCGGATGGTTTCCTCCTGGAACCCGTGAATGTGGCCTTCTTTGGAAATAGGGTTTTTGCAGATGTGATCAAGCTAAAGTGAGGCCAGGCTGGAGAACGTGGGCTCCCATCCAGTGACCGGTGTCCCGAGATGAGGGGATCTGGGACCTGGGAGCAGGCCTCATGATGACGGACCCAGAGATCAGGGGCATGTGGCCGCAAGCCGGGAACACCCGGCGAGAACTGCCCACCGCCGGCGGGAGCCGCAGAGGCGGGGGGAGCGGGGAGACACTCTTCGGCGCCTCTGATATCTTGATCTCGGACTTCTGGCCAGGAGACCAATGCAAGGGGTTTTAATGCAGAGAAAATTGGGTTTTGAGTATTACAAGCTTTGCACCAGGCTGCGGGTGTTGGCAAGGGGGCGAGTCGAGGGTAGGTGGGGGTCTCTCGGGGTCCAGCTTGCCCAGGGAGGGGCAGCAGAGGTTTGCCTGCACCTGCCTCCTTGCCCACCGGCTGGCGCGTGGCAACAGCAGGACCTGCGTTAGATGAGACGACCTCGCGAGATGCCCTGGTGTCGGTCCACTCGTAAAGTGGGACTCGGCTCGTCACAGCCTGCAGGGAGAAAGCTGCCCTGGTTTCCTTGCTTGGCGGCTGCTGGTCCCCAGGGCTGGACCCTTCCCTCCTTGGGCCAGGAGGCGACCCGCCGCTCCACAGGGCAAGGACACTGTGCTAAAATGTGACGACGATGCTGAAACTTGAACTTGCTCTGTCCACTAAACGCAAACTCCGGCTGGCAAGCCGCGCTGTGTTTGCACCCCCGGGTATGTCCAGCGTGTGGAGGTGGGGGGACCAGCACCATCTCCCCGAGGCCCTTCAGCCCCCACACCGCTGATTTATACCCCTCCCCACACACACATGATGCTCAGTCCCAAGCTGGGCCCTGGGAGCCACAGCAGCTGGGGACAGGGACGCAGGGGCCCAGAGGGGACGTGAAGGTGGGGAGGGTCCCCAGAACGGCCCGGCCTCCTGACCGCAGCTGACCTTACAGGCGCTGAGCTTCTCGAGTGGGGAGACGAAGGCAGAGAGCCTTGGGCTGGCACCGCACTTCGGGTGAGCCAGGGAGGCCTGGGCCTCTCCCCCTCCGTGGGAAGCAACTTTTTTTTTTTCACTTCAAGGCCAATTGAGGAAAAAGAAACATGTTTGTGTTTACCGGTTCCACGTTTTTCACAGGAATGAAAACACTCCCACCCACCCCCGTTATAAAAATTCAGACAAAACCAAGAAGCGTAGAGAAGGGGGTTACGCCACGGGCTTTGCTTGTTTACCTTTTACGGGAGTGGAGTTGACTTACAGCGTTGGAAGCCGTGTTTCAAACGCATCTGGGCGCTTTTTCCTGCCTTTGTTAGAGCCTGCAGGATGAACTGTCTCAGGGGTGGAGGCTCCTCCTCTCTTGGGGTCCCCTCCCGGGAGCCTCCCCAGGCCCGCACCCCAACCTCTGGGCTGTCTTTATGGTTAGATGTCATGTGACTGTCTTGAGTTTTCACCCATCGGGTCAGGACTTGTTCCGCTGAGGACAGGACTTGTGTGGGACCATTTGCCCGAGATCCACAGAGCCTGAGGCTCGCAGTATAGACGCTACCCAGGGGACGAATGAGAAAGTACTCACTGGGGACTTTCTGAGCCGGCTCATGGCAGCCCCCATCTCCCACGCTGTGTCTGCTTTCCGGCACCTCATCTGGGGTCACCCCACAGCCCAGGGTCTGCGTCTCAAGGTCAGGAAAGCTCTAGGTCCTGACCAGGTGCCCACTATGGCTGTCCCCTTGCGTGAGTGCACGTGTTCACATTTAAAAATGAGTTTGCATTTGCTTTAGAATTCGGGTGCGTCTCATTTTACTGCACTTCTGGAGCACTGCGATCTTTACAGATTGAAGGTTTGCAGTGACCCTGCATCGAGCGGGTCAGTCAGAGCCGTTTTTCCAGCAGCATTTGCTTGCTTCCTGTCTGGGTGTCACATTTTGGTAATTCTCTCCATATTTCAAACGCTTTCATCTTGGTGACTGTGGTCAGTGATTCTTCGTGTTACTACGACAGCTCTTCCTTTTTTTAGCAATGAAGTATTTTAAAATTAAGTTCTGTACTTCTTTTTTTTTTTCATGCATAACACTATTAATTGGTTAACTTAAAATGCTCAGTTGTGTCCAACTCTTTGTGACCCCATGGACAGCCTTCCAGGCTCCTCTGTCCATAGAATTCTCCAGGGAAGAATACTGTAGTGGGTTGCCCTTTCCTGCTCCAGAGGAATCTTCCCGACCCAGGGATTGAACCCATGTCTCCTGCACCTTCTGGATTGGCAGGCAGATTCTTTACCACTGTTACCCCCTGGGGTCAATAACACTCTTACACACACGATAATGTAGTATAGAGCTATTGCACACGCAACAGGCTCTGCTGCTGCTGCTAAGCTGCTAAGTCACTTCAGTCGTGTCCGACTCTGTGTGACCCCATAGACGGCAGCCCACCAGGCTTCCCCATCCCTGGGATTCTCCAGGCAAGAATACTGGAGTGGGTTGCCATTTCCTTCTCCAATGCATGAAAGAGAAAAGTGAAAGTGAAGTCGCTCAGTCTGTCCGACTGTTAGCGAACCCATGGACTGCAGCCCACCAGGCTACTCCGTCCATTGGATTTTCCAGGCAAGAGTACTGGGGTGGGGTGCCATTGCCTTCCCCGCGCAACAGGCCCTANTCCAATGCATGAAAGAGAAAAGTGAAAGTGAAGTCGCTCAGTCTGTCCGACTGTTAGCGAACCCATGGACTGCAGCCCACCAGGCTACTCCGTCCATTGGATTTTCCAGGCAAGAGTACTGGGGTGGGGTGCCATTGCCTTCCCCGCGCAACAGGCCCTATTCTTGTGTAAACATGACTCAGAGACCCTGGGACTAACCCATCTGTGTGACTCGCTCGCTGTGACTTCATTTTGATGTTTGCGTTATGGAAAGGTCTGGAGCTGGATCCACACCATTCCTGACATCCACCACCTGCCCCTGAGTAAGACCCAGCTCAGAATAAACAGGCTGTGTTTTGTCCCATGGATTTCAGCTCTTCCTGGGCCCCACAGGTACTCAGTTTGAGAGGCTTCACCTCAAGTGTCAACCCCAAATAAGAGGTGCCCCAAGCAGACAGGCCCTGGCACAGGGATGACAACAACACAGAAGTCAGATGCTGCCAAGGGCTCCTGGAATCATCCCTAACGCCCAAGGGAGAGCTTGGGGGTTGCATCTTAGACTCTGAGATCAGCACTCCCTGATCCACATTTCTTGGCCACAGTCTAGCAAGCTGAGTGGCCTTAAGCAGGTGGCTTTCCTGCTCTGAGCCTCAGGCTCCCCATCCGTAGAATGGGCTCACCTCTGGGACTTGTGAGGGGATGGGATGGGCTAAGTGGATGCTCAGGGCTTCTGAGCCTGGCTCACAGTCAGCCTTCTGGGTGGACA
>SJYX01002030.1:395613-405997 GCA_006410675.1 Oreotragus oreotragus
GTGCTCAGGGGAGCCTCACAGCGGGGATCGGAGGCCCCTGGAGGCCCCACAGCGAGGCCCCAGCTTGTGCTGACTCTTAGGAGACGCTCCCGTTGCCCCGGCAGACGCTGGGCCTCAGTGTGTCCCCCCAGGAACCAGCCAGGTCGGCCTGGACCCCATGGGGCACGTCTTGAGCTGTCCTGAGACCGTGAGGGCCTGCTGTCCGGGTGGGAGCCCCGGAGCTGGGCTGCCCCCGGCTCTGCGGGTCCTCACTCTTCCTCAGGTGGGTCTGGCTGTCCCGCAATGACCTTCCCGTCTGTAAAGCAGGACCAAACAACCTGCCCCAGAGAGAGCTGTAGTGAGACATGCGGGGGACAGAGGCAGAGGGGTGGCCAGAGGCTAGATGTGGTGCGAAAGAGGGGCAGACGCAGGTCGTAGCAGGAGGTGGCACGGCTGATGCCAGACCATGGAGGTGGGGCCCCTTCTGGGCCTGGCCTGGGAGGGTGCCCGGCTCCGGGGCAGAAGCCTCGCCTGGCACCAAGATCTTCAGCCCCCTGTCCACAGGGAGGGTGCCTGGCCCCGGGGTCTTCAGCCCCCTGTCCACAGGGAGGGTGCCTGGCCCCGGGGTCTTCAGCCCCCTGTCCACAGGGGCTCTTTTGCACCCTGGCTTGGTGCCACCCCGGGGTCCAACCCCTCCCCAACCTGAGAGGAGAAGGCCTGGCTTCAAGGCCTCATCCTGACTCTTCTTACCAGCTTTGTGACCACGAACAGCCACCTCACCTCTCACCTCTGGAAAATGGGAATATTTCTTCCTACCCTAGTCACCCTGTGGGATGGGGCAAGGATTAGGAAGCATTTCACAGGGTGAAAAATGCCACCTGCCTGCCCAGCACGGCAGGGCATGCCTTGGGAGGCTCAGCGCACAGGTCTGCTGGGCGTGTGGCCCACACAAAGGAAGGCTGCCACACCATGGTTTGTCTGCACTCTTGCACGGAACGCTTCCCCACGACACTGTGGTCTCTGCTCACCACTGCCCCCCAGGCTGGGCTCTTCCTCAGTAGAAAGATGGGGGGTCACCGCGCTGAGGCGCTGAGCTCCTAGGTTGCAGTCACACTGGGTTAGGACGTGCACCAAGCTGAACGTTGTGTGACCCCAGAGCTCAGTTTTGACCTTCCAGGGTCGCAGCCTCGGAGGCCATGGGCAGCCAGACAGACCGCCGCAGCTCTGGGGCCCCAAGCCCACAGCAGGGCCCTGCTTGGCTGCATAGGTTGGGGACAGCGTGGCCTGGCGTCAGTCCTAGCTGTGGGGTGTCAACCCTCGGGCCAGCCCGTCCGCCCTGGACCTGCCCGTCTTGGCCGAAAATGGAATCGGACAGTCCTTTCGGGAAGCAGCCCCAGAGGAGAGAAGCCGGGTCAAGGCCAGCCTCTGGGGTGCAGTAAACAGGAAAATCCAGGGGGCTGGAGGCCCAGCGGGAAGGGAAAGGGCTGGGTCATAGGGCTTCACAGAATGTTTGAAATGGGCAGGAAGTGATGACTTCTTCGTGTCTACACCCCCGTCCCCGTTGCCAGCTGCCGAGTCAGCTCGGAGGCCACCAGGGTCCCTCGTGGGAATTTCAGGGAGCCCACAGAGTGGGCAGGGTTGGTGCCCGCCCGACACCCCAGATGAAACCAGGCCCCCATCTCGGCCCCCAGGGATGTGCCGGGGAGCGGCTGGTTCCTGGGCAGCCTGGCCCCAGGGGCCGGCTCAGCACGGAGTCCCGTCTCCGTGCCAGACAGGGTCCCAGATTTATTCTGACGTCTGTGTGTAGCAACAAGCATAAAGTGTTCATATTTTTGACCCAGTGATTCTGCTTCTGGGAATTTAACCTGAAGGAATAATGCAAAACCCAGAAAACCAGCCGCCGGGAGACTCCTCTGGCTGTGTTATTTATAAGCGGTAGAACCCGGAAGCGGCCCAGATGTGCGTGGAGGCCAGCTGAGAAACCATCCGCATCTGTCTAATTGAATGATATGCAGTTGTTAGAAGTCAGCCTGTGGAAAGTTCCAACAACGTGGGAAACGGTTCCTAAGTGATGGGAGGAGGAGGCGGCGGCAGACGGCATCTCCGGGCCGCGGGGACGAAACCTCGAGAGCCCGGTGTTCCGGGGGCCCCGGCATCCGCCCTGGTTCCAGGTGGTAGGAAGCCGTGGTTTGGGCTCTTGCCATGCCCTGCTCTGCTTTGTGGCCTGTGCAGGGGGCGGGGGGGAACTTCTCACAAAACCCTGGGGCCCCCAGGGGCTGGGACTGCAGGCTCTGTCTCTAGCTCAGCAGCTGCAAGGTGGGAGGCTCTCTGGGGGTGAGTCTGGAGGATGGGCGCCCCTGGTGTGGCCTGGGGTGAGGCTTGTTCTCACAGCCAGGACCTGGCACTCGGTGGGGATGGGGGGTGGTCTCTGAGACCCAGGCCACTAGGATGCATGGAGTGAGGGGTCTTCTCCTAGGGAGACTGGCTGGGGGCCGATACCGTCAAACCCTCTACCAGCTGCCCCTGCTCCAGCTCTTGGAGCCTGCTGGGACGGTCCTAAAGAGAACATGGACTGTGGTCAGTGTCCCCGCCCCTGAAGGGCCTGGGCTGGGGGCATGGGGAAGGGCCTGGGCCCCCCGGATGTCTGGGATAACGTGAGCTCCAGGCCTGGGTGTTGGCAGTGCCTGGCAGGCAGGGATCCCAGCCAGACACAGGGCACAGAGCAGGCAAATGGAGGAGGTGGGTAAGTGGTCAGGTGTCCGACTGGGGAACGGTCCCACCCCACCCAAGCCACATGCTGACCCTGGGGTGAGACACAGGTCTCCTCATGGGAGGGCGGGGGCAACAAGGACCTGACCCTTGAGAGCTAGTGGGTCCCAGGGAGCAGAAGAACCTGCGGCCCACATGCCAGGCAGCAGGACTGGGAGAGCAGCCAGCTGCGGCCACTCTCCTCCTAACCTCGTGTCCAGGTTTCTGCGGCCGGGTCTTTCTCCTGCAGGTGGCAGGCGCAGTAGCCTCAGCGGCAGGGCCTCGGGCAACCAGGGTTAGGTTGGGACTCTGGCCAGGGAGCCCATGGATGGCGGTAGCCCGCGTTCATCCCAGCGGGCACCACTCTCTCTAATGGGTTATCTGGCCATCTGATGAGGAATGCTGTGCAAGAACCTGAGTCACGTGGGAGGAGAGAAGCAAGGCAGAATGGGGTCTGATGACCCCAGCAGTGGCCGCAACGTTTCTCCACGGTTCCCAGAACACCCTGGAGTCTGATGCAGGATTTCCAGCTTCCAGTTTTCCTGGGGAGAGCTTCTGAGCCTTCACCAGGCTCCCCAGGACCCCCGGGGCCACGCAAAGGGGTTGGGGAAGCCTCCCACAGCCCTGCCACCATCGGGCTGGCACTGGGCCACACACATTTCCCCAGAGCACTCCCCACTCTTTCTGCTTAAGACCTAATTTCAAAGTGACCCAGGAGCCCAACAGGGAGGTGAGCAGGCTCAGAAAGTCCACGCGGATGGTGAGCGGCATCCCGCTGCCCACAAGGCAGCCTTCTCACCGTCAAGCGTCTCAAGGTTCACACGAGATGCGGATCGCTTCCAGGCTAAGTGGGGGCGTTGCTCTTCTCTGCCAGGAGCGAGGACCGGGACAGGCCCAGGCTGGCTCCCTGTGGGTGCCTGCTGCTCCTCCATCCCCTCCACACCCCAGATGGGGAGCCAGCCCAGGACCGAGTGGGGAAGCCCCCGTCTGACTTCAGACTTTCCACCCAACCCCTCCTGGCCTTTGCCCTCAGCCCTTGTGCCAGGCCCCACCCCTCTTTGTGCCCCTCCCTAAAAGCGCAGCCCAGGGCCTGGTCTCTGGGAGAGATGCCAGCCCACCTAACCTTCCCCCAGCCTCATCTTCTCACCTGGAAATCAGGGTAGCACTGCTTTCCTTGCAGGCTTCGAGGTGACGGGGCGGCTGCCACGTGGCCTCCCGGGGACCTCGTGGGGTCAGGCTGAGTGCCTCCCTTGGCACGAATGAATGAAGGAAAGAAGGAAGGAAGGGACTGGAGTCCTGGCACGTCCTCAGGGCCATGTGCTCAGTGAAGAAGGTGAGACAGGAAGGCAGGTGCCACAGGCTCCCGTTGGTGTGAAGAGCCTACAGGCGGTAAATCCTGCACGTAGAGTGACTCTGCCAGCACGGGGTGGGTGCGGGGTACGAGTGATGCCCGTGGGGCGGGGTTTCCTCCAGGGGCGACAAGGAGGCTCTGGGACCAGATCATGCAGAGAATGCGTGAAATGCCACTGAATGGTTCAGTTTAAAGTGGCCACGTGTGTGTCGGGAACCCCCGTGTGGCTCAGACAGTAAAGAATCTGCCTGCAGTGCAGAAGACCCAGGTTCGATCCTTGGATCAGGAGGATGCCCTGGAGAAGGAAATGGTTACCCACTCCGGTATTCTTGCCTGGAGAATCCCATGGACAGAGGAGCTGGCGGGCTATAGTCCATGGGGTCGCAAGGAGTTGGACAGGACTGACTGACTCAGACACACACTTCTGTGTTATGTGAGTTTCAGCACCGCTGCAGAAGCCCGACGCGGGGTGCTCCCTCCGAGAAGCTGACCCCTCCTGGCATGACGTCAGTCCCGGGGCAAGGGCTGGCACTGTGCCGCCAGGTGAGGAAGGCCCTGCCCTTCCCAGCCCTTTCCCCCACCACCCCAAGCCAGGCCTCCCCTTCAGCCAGAGCCAGGGCCCTGCGCCAGGGACCAGAGCTGAGCTGGATGACCCAGGTTCGATCCTTGGATCAGGAGGATGCCCTGGAGAAGGAAATGGTTACCCACTCCGGTATTCTTGCCTGGAGAATCCCATGGACAGAGGAGCTGGCGGGCTATAGTCCATGGGGTCGCAAGGAGTTGGACAGGACTGACTGACTCAGACACACACTTCTGTGTTATGTGAGTTTCAGCACCGCTGCAGAAGCCCGACGCGGGGTGCTCCCTCCGAGAAGCTGACCCCTCCTGGCATGACGTCAGTCCCGGGGCAAGGGCTGGCACTGTGCCGCCAGGTGAGGAAGGCCCTGCCCTTCCCAGCCCTTTCCCCCACCACCCCAAGCCAGGCCTCCCCTTCAGCCAGAGCCAGGGCCCTGCGCCAGGGACCAGAGCTGAGCTGGACCTGCTGGCCGGCAGGCCCGTCTGGCCCCCAGCACCGCCGCCCAGGGTGGGAGGGTGGGATGCCCTCTCTCTGCGCTGAACCCAGGTGCCCCAGCCCCTCGCTGGAGGCCCGGGCAGACCCGAGGCTGGGGGCCGGCTCAGCTCCTTGCAAGCCCCTGAGGCTTCCCGGGTTTGCAGGTGGACAAGATCCGTTTCCAGCCGTCGGCCCAGCCTTCCAGCCCCGACCCCCAGGTTTGGCCCACACCACGAGGTGCCCTGCGAATGCCCAGACCTACAGGCCTGGCGGTCAGGCCCCCGTCTCCATTCCTGGCCTCGTGGCGCCTCGCCTGCTGTCCTCCCCTAGAGGCTCCTGAGCCCGCCCCACCCAGCGCTCCCTCCTTCCCTCCCTCCCTCTGCGACCCTGGCAAGCCCCTGCCACTCCCAGAGCTTGTTCTTCGTGCCCACTTTGGGAACGTGGCCCTCCCAGCACTGGGGACCTCAGCCCACCTGCCTCTGGTCGTGTTCCCACTCCCAGGGCTGCCTCCACCAGGGAGCTCTCCTGGCTTGTTCCAGTGCCGACCGGAATCCCCTCGGCCAGCTCCATGGAGCCAGCGGAGATCTCACTCAGCCCTGGCTGGTGAGGTCAGTGCATCCCCATTTGACGGATGGGCTGCTGAGGCTCGGAACAGGGAGCCACTGGCCGTAAACCACACAGCGGATGTGGGGCAGAGTGGGGCTGAGTCTCCTCGGAGCAGGTGAGAGCATCTGACCCACCCTGTCTAGTTCCCAGGGGCTCCAGCGGGTGGCAGGGGACAGAGGGGGCCACCCTCCTGCAAGGTTGGGCCTCCCAGGGAGCCTGGCCCCAGCTGGCCTGCTGACTGTCAGTGTCCCCTTGCTGGGCTGTGGATGCCAGCTCAGGGCTGGTCAGGGCCTTGCCACCCCCGGGCTGTCCACGGCTTCCAGTGACCCCCTGCGCCCAGGACAGCACGTCCCTGGGCTGGGGCAGACAGGGGACAGGCCGCCGCACCTGGGGCCTCCCGGCTGCCCCTTGACCTCATTTGCCCCCATCCCCGGTGACCCACCCGCTCCGTGCCAACCTCCCCGATCACCAATGTCTCCAACAGCCCTCCTTGCGCCTGGCCACACGCCAGGCCTGTTCCCACCTCTTAACCTCTGCCCTTGCTCTCTCCGCCAGGTACACCCACCTCTAGAAAGCACAAACCCCGAACCTGTCTCTGGGAATAGTGCCGATCAGACTGGCCGTGCTTTCTGGGTGCTGACGCGGCGTCCTCTCTGATGGGTACCAACCCACTCACCTCCCGCTCCTTCGGAGGCAGACCCCATCCCTTACCGCCTCCCCCACTTCCCAGACAGCAGGGAGGGGCTGCTTCTGAACTACCGGCCGTCACTCCAGATCTGCAGGGGGGAACCCATCAAGGCATCCATGACCCCACGCGACCCACACACAGCAGCCCCTCATGTTCCTGCGTGGGCCACAGCCTATCGGACAGGGGCCTCTCCCATCTCACAGACTTAAAGGATTTCCTTCCCTCTGCCCTACCCCGCTTCTGCCACACGCCCCCTTCCCACCTTGGGCTGAGAGGGATGCCCTCTCAGGGCAGGGATAGCCTGTCCCCTTTTACTGCTGAGATCACTGAGGTCAGCAGGGAGACTGCAGGGCTGCTGGCAGCCGGGGCCGCCCCGGGGAATGGGGTGCGCTGGTGCTGTGCGCAAGCCGGGCCACTGTGCTTGGTGAGCCCGGGTCACTCCCACCGGCGCAGAAGCCCACTCATCCTTGTCCACCCTGTGCCTGCCAGGCGTGAGTGATAGAAGGACTCGGAAGCCGGGCGAGTATGTGCCTGGCTGCCCAAGAGCTGGAGACCCTGGGCCCTCGGAGCTCAAGCAGCATTCCTGGGATGCCTGTGCCCCATTCAGCAGCCAAGGCACTTGCTATGCAAACACTCGGGGCCCCACACACAATGGTTCCCGCCAGCCTGGCTGCCCAGCCAGACCTCGCCTCCGCCTCCTCCCCACCCCATTGTCCTTCCCTCTGGAGAGGGGCAGTGTGGGGGGCACTGGTGGGGGGGACCCCGGCCTGGTCCCTTTCTCCAGGGCAGGAAGGGGCTTCTGGGGTGGCTGGGAATGCCCCAGAGGATGAATGGCCATGCAAATGAGATGCTGATGAACCCGAGCCAGGCGTCCCCAGAAAGCAGTCTTGGGAGCTGCCCCCTCAGCAGCCTGCAGGGAGGGGGTCCTCCACCCCGGCCCTCCCCCTTCTGTGGGCTGACCCTCCAGCCCCTCCACAGAGACTTTCTTGAGTGGAAAGGGCAGCTCACTGGGCCTCCCGCCTGGGCCTTACGCATTCTCTCTTCTCTGGAATCCCAGCCTGGTAGGCCCCCCCCCTCAGAGTCTGACTGTCCACAGCATGCCCCTGGGCCCCAGGGATTGTCAGTGCCCCCTGCTCCCCACTGCAACGGCGCTGTGTCACTGCGGTTGAGGTCTGAGTCCAGAGGGAAGAGCCTGCTTGGTCAGGACTGAGTTCTGCAATCAGCAGCCTGTTTAGTGAATGAATAAGCGACCTCTCCAGCCTCCCACAGCTCACCCCACACCCCCAGAGTCCCGACCCAGATCCGAAACAGGGGGCCAGGCTTTGGCAGCACCCCAGCCCCTCCTTCACTCACATTCGCCTGGTCCTGAAACCAACAAGGATCCAAAGAGCGCGCCGAGGAAAGCTTTCCGCACACACCGTGGCTCTCACGCAGCCGGTCTTGAGAACCGGCAGGTGCCGGGTCTGTGGGGCCTTCCCCAGACCAGGTTCTGCAGGCACGTCTAGTGCACACGTCTCTGCCAGCCCCCTCTGTTCCCTGACACAATCGGAAAGCCATTCCACACACCGCCGGGCCTCCTTTTTATCACATACGGCCTGCAAACACGGCCTTTTAGTAAAACTGGAAGGCCTCTTTGCTTTCCCATGTGATTTACATTAATACATCCCACTAATGGGCATTTAAGGGTTTTCTCTGGCTGGCTCGGAACCATGCGGCCATGACCTGGTACCCAAGGTGGCTGTGGGCAGGATGCCCTCCTAGACGTGGGACCACTGGGTCTCAGGATGTGAGTTTGTAACTCTGAGGCATTTTGCCAAACACCTGCCTGCTGAGGCTGTAACCATTTCCAATCATCTACAGTAATATGTGCGAGTCCCTGGTCTCCCAGCAACGCCAGCAGTGTGTAACCGGAGTCTCTGCCCGCCCGATGGCACACACGCCGTCACTGCAGCCCTCATTCGCGTTTCTCTCCCCAAGAGCAAGGCTGAGTGTCTTTCATCTCTTCAGGAGCCATTTGCTTTTTCCTTTCATGAAAAAGGAAGGGTATTGAGACTCCTGTTCTTACGCTTTGCTTTTTCACTTTATCCCCTACTGCATTGTGACCCTGTTATTGATTTGTTGGAGTTATTTACATATGATAGAAACGAGCTCTCTGTTTGACACAATTTGCAAATATTTTCCCCAAGTTGCTTAGTGTGGCTTTTGCTATGCAGAAGTTTTATTTCGTGTATTTTTTTTTTAATTTCGTGTATTTGAAATGATCAAAACAGCTCTTTGTGTGTATTTGGGTGTTTTTGTATTTTGTGTCCTGCTTATGGAGTTCTCATCTCAAGTTCATAAAGAAAATTTCTACTATTTATTGTTAAGACTTTGTGGTTTCAGTTTTCACCTTTGGAATCTCTGACCCATTTGGAATTTATTTTGGTACGAGGTGTGAGATATAGCTCCAGCCTTACTCTCTTTATTCTTTCCAGATGGCTTCCCAGGTATGGGTGGGTCTCGAATGAGCCATCTTTTCTCACTGATTTGAAATTCTGTGTTTGTCACGTGCTAAATTCTCTTTCGCGTTTGAAACTGTTTGAGGTCCTATTGTGTCCCATTCGTCTACTTGTTTTTTCTTGCACTAGCGTCCCACTGTTTTAACTATCCTAGCTTTTAATGGTTTTGATGCTTGTGGGGGCTAGTTTCCTCTTCTTACACCGGCAGAGAATGCAGGAGCCGTAACCTTCACCCTTCCTCCTTTGTAACCTGGTTTTATTTGAGGCAGCAAAGCGCTGAGAACATGCACGTCCCAGCAGCAACGCAGAGTGTGGCCACAGCATTCGGGTCTAGACCGGGGGGAAGACAGGGGTTCTAGAGGGGAAAGTAGAAGTGAGGTTTGGTGCTTCCAAGGACTTTCTCTGTAAAGGAACACTCCTTGCTTTCTCCTCCCAGCTGCCTGGAATCTGAGGTGATGACTGGAATCCAGCAGCCATCTTGTACCACTAGACAAGCATGGAAAGGAAATCGCACAACAAAGGTAGAGTGCTGGAAGGATCCTGTGTCTTGGATACCATGGCGCCGCCACAGCCAGGCAGCCCAGCGCTGCCTGCCTCACTAAGGGCTCCTTTTATCGTAGAGAGAAATAAACACTCATCAGAATAAGCCTCTGAGTATGGGTTTCTGTTATAGCAACCAAACCTAATTCTTACTGAAATATACTTCTTCAGAATTTTCTTGGCTGTTTTTGCTTGTTTAGTTTTCTATATGAAACTTAGAATTAGGTTTATGAACTCCTTATTTCCAAATTCAGGCTTAAATTGAAGAAAGTAGGGAAAACCGCTAGACCATTCAGGTATGACCTAAATCAAATCCCTTATGATTATACAGTGAAAGTGAGAAATAGATTTAAGGGCCTAGATCTGATAGACAGAGTTCCTGATGAACTATGGAATGAGGTTCGTGACATTGTACAGGAGACAGGGATCAAGACCATCCCCATGGAAAAGAAATGCAAAAAAGCAAAATGGCTGTCTGGAGAAGCCTTACAAATAGCACTGCAAAGAAGAGAGGCGAAAAGCAAAGGAGAAAAGAAAAGATATAAGCATCTGAATGCAGAGTTCCAAAGAATAGCAAGAAGAGATAAGAAAGCCTTCTTCAGCAATCAATGCAAAGAGATAGAGGAAAACAACAGAATGGGAAAGACTAGAGATCTCTTCAAGAGAATTGGAGATACCAAGGGAACATTTCATGCAAAGATGGGCTCGATAAAGGATAGAAATGGTATGGACCTAACAGAAGCAGAAGATATTAAGAAGAGGTGGCAAGAATACACAGAAGAACTGTACAGAAAAGATCTTCACAACCCAGATAATCATGAGGATGTGATCACTAATCTAGAGCCAGACATCTTGGAATGTGAAGTCAAGTGGGCCTTAGAAAGCATCACTAAGAACAAAGCTAGTGGAGGTGATGGAATTCC
>SJYX01002030.1:415260-440301 GCA_006410675.1 Oreotragus oreotragus
ACCTCCACCCTGCCGGGATGCACCTGCCCCCCAACCCCTCGCCATCCTGCAGCCCTTGGAGGGGAGGGTGGGCACCCAGCCCGAGCGCCCTCACCCCTCGGTCTTCCAGAGAAGCCTTGCATCTTCTGGGCCTGATGGGAGAACTTCCTGCTGGAGACACCCTGAGTTCCTGGGCTGGTGGGCTTGCCTGTTTCCTCTTATTTTCTGACTCTCATCCACTCGTTCAGGCATTCATTTGCTCAATACACAGGGGAGAGAAGAGAGGGGGCCGAATGCCCCCATCTGCGTCCAGTGCCCTGCAGGCCATGTGGGCGCCAGGCCGCCGAGACGTAGCCCGCCTGTCGGGGGTGTGGGGGGCAGGTGGGCAGCGAGCTGTGTCGCTGACCGACCCCACCCATGTCCCATCTCTGTCCGCCACCGTGGTCTCTTCCGGGGCCCTACCCACCGAGGCGGCCCGAGGTGGGTGTTCAGACAGCAGGGCAGGGTGGCCGAGTCTCCCTGGAGCCCTGGGGGTCCTTGCACAGATGGGGAAACGGAGGCCAGGGCAACAGCAGGGCCCCAGCGGGCCATACGCCTGAGGCCCATCGAGCTGTCCTGACCCGGCCCGGCCCCGCCGCGTCCTGGCTGGCGTCCCGCCCCACGCTCGCCGCCTGGGTGGGCCTTTGAGCTCCCTGGGACCCACCCCTGCAGGACACACTTCCTGGCCCTGCCCTTGAGGTGCCCAGAGCCGGGGGCTTTGTCTTCAGAGGGACCCAGGCACAGGCCAGGGAGCAGCCCCCGACCCCTGGGCCCCTGCCACGGAGGAGCACCGCCCCCTCAGCCCAGGCCAGCCTGTGTCCCTGTGTGTGTGTCTGCCTGCTACGCCCACCCCTCTACTTGGGCCTTATCTGATGGGCCTGCTCCATCCCTTGTGAGCCCACATGGGCCCTGAAGAGCAGGAGGCAGCCCACCCCCTAGCCCCTCAGCCCCTTCCGGCCGCCCTGCCCTGCCCCTCCTGCAGGGGGGTGGGCCCTGTCCAGGTTGGCCAGCTGGCTCCCGCCTGGCTCGACAGAGTCCCATCTCACTGCACCTGAGATAAGGGCCTGGCTCAAAGCTGCTTTGTTCGGCCAACAAAGGGACATTTCTGTGGTGCCCTGGGAGCCGGGCCCTGGGCTGGCCCGGGCTGGGGACGCCCCAGCCCAGCCTCGGCACCAGATCAGGAAACCTTAGCCCGGCCCTGGCCAGGCCCCGGGGGCTGGGGATGTACCTGTCGCAGGCTTCCCAGGCCCTCAGGCTCACAGCAGGTGTCTCCTTTCTGCTCCCGCCCCGCGGCCCAGGCCGTCCCCGCCCAGCTATGGGGCCCACAGCCTCTACCTCGGGGCCAGGAGAGCAGCCACCTGCGGGCAGGGGTGAGGGACCAGGTATGCTGCCAGGAAGCCGAGGCAGCTGGCCATCCACAGAGAGCAGGGAACGCCCCGCTGGGGCCCCAGCGCCCCAGTCCAGCCTCCAGGCCTTTGTCCACGCTGTTCCCTCTGTAAGAGTCCTCCCCCCCCACCAGCTAACTCTGACTCCAGGGCACGGGGACTGAAGAGAGCACCTGGGTAGGGGCCCCTCGGATGTCCGGAGCTGGGCCAAGGGTCCACGGTGTTGGGGAATCGGATTGCTTCCCCCACAAAAGTAGGTCCACATGGACCTTCCAAAGGAGAATTTCTCTGGACCCGGGGTTGGTGCAGATGTAATTCAGTCAGGATCTGGAGGTGATCAGCGTCCCAGGTTAGGGTGGCCCCACACGCGATGACAGGCGTCCATGGCCCCACGGACAGGAAAAGGGAAAGGCCGTGTGACGCCAGGCTGGGATAACAGTGATGCGGCTGCCAGCCCAGCAGCTGCGAGGGTTGCCCGCCAGCCGCCAGGGGCTGGGAAGGGCAGGGGGCGGACTGTCCCCCGGAGCCTCCGAGGGATGGCGGGCTGCAGGCAGACTGGCCTTCAGAGCTTGGAGGCAGTTGATTCCTGTTGCTCTAAGCTTCCCGGCTTGTGGTCCTCTGTGGGCTGTCCCAGACACTAATAACATCGCAGATGCCCCACCCTCTGCAGGGCCACCTGGAGCCCTCTGGATCCCCGCATCCCAGGGCGCCCCGCCTCCCGGGTTTGCAGGGTTCCCAGGGTGTCTTCTGGAGCGTGGCGGGTGTGTCCCTTTCTAGCTGACCACGGTGCCTGCCTCCCATCAGGCACACAGCAAGCACTCAGCGACCGCCCCGTCCCCGTCCCCGGGGAATCAGCCAGGCGGTGCTAGTCTCCAGGGGTGGCCTGGGTGGCCGGGGAGCCCGACCTGGGGCCGTGGCAGGTCCCGCCCACCCCTCTGCCTCCCTGCTTGGGGTCTGCAGCCCTCCCAGCTTCCTCCTCCCTCCCCTGCAGCCCTGGTCACAATGAACGGCCCCAGGGCGCCCCTGCAGTCGCCCTCCCCCAGGCTGGCTGGAGCCGGCCTTCCTTCCCCCTCACCCTCTGCTTCCCACGGGCTGGCGGGTGGACAGGCCAGCTGCTCACCCGGGCCCAGCCTGCCCACCTCGGGTCACGGGGTCACGAGCAAGTGCGGCCAGGGATCCAGGGCCCCCTCACCCTGCTCCCAGCCCAAGGAGCTGCCCCTCAGGAGGTTACGGGGACACTGATGCCCAGCAACACGCTGAAGGGCACACAACCAGCGAGGGGCAGCCTGGACGCAGGGGCCTGACTCACCTCCCTGTCACCCGGCCCCTGCCCCTCTGCCCGCAGTCCCTTCTGGAACCAGCCAACGGGGGTGCTGCCCCCACCCCAGGAGTAGAAGGTTTGGACCTGAGCGACCAGGGGCAAGTACCCCCAGTTCTCCTAGCCTTGGTCTTGGCGCCTGCAGGATGGGACCCCGGGACAGGGTGGTGAGAGGGAGGGGCGGGAGAAGGGCTGGGCAGGGCTCCTCCTGGGCCCCTAGTGGCCTCCATGCTTCCTCCCGCTCTTGCAGGGGTTCGTGCGTTCACTCCCTCATTCACCCTCCACGCGTCTGCAGAGTGCTCACAGCGAGTCGGGCCCGTGGGCCCCTAGGAACTCGTCCTCAGGATGGGTGGCCCTGCGAGGGGTCCGCAGACATGCCTCAGGCGGGGGCTGGGGCCAGTAGGGTGAGCAGGGGTGTCACATAAGCCTCCAGGGGTCAACTCGGGCACAGACCCGGAGGCGAGGCTGAGCACTGCGGGAAGGCGCAGATCCCGAAGCAATGGAGCCAGGCGCCGGGAGGGCCCCAGGGCCAGACCCCACGGCCGAGGGGGCAGCCAGGGCCTGCCTCCGACCCAGCCCACCCACCCCGCGGGCGGGAAGTGGGGCCAGCGCGGAGCAGCGCTCCCTCCAGGGCCGAGGGGCCGGCTCCCCCCACAGGTGCACGTTCGCTTCACCACACTTTCCCACACGCCAGGCCTGCACACTCACCCCCTCCCTCGGCCCCCAAGATGATGGTGGAGACAGGCACTCAGGACTGGGGCCGGGCAGGAAATATCCAATAAATGTTTATCCGGTGACACATGGGCTGAGTCAAGAGCCCGGGGTGAGCCAAGAGCCGGGACCCCAGACGGCGGGAGGTCCTGGGACAGGGGCCTGGCCGCCCCGTGCAGGGAGCTGTCCTGGCTCTGCCCACGCAGGGGCCCTCTGGGCAGGTGCCTTGTCCTCCTGGACAGCGTCTCCCTGCCTCCCTGCGGGCATCACACAGCTACAGGTTTCCCCTAGCCCCGACCCTGCCCCCTCCTTGCCCGGGGCCCAGGGCCTTGCAGACTTGGGTTTGGGTGAGGGCTGGTGGCTGAGAGAGGGAGCTGACTGTACGCTATGCCTGTGTGCACGCGTGAGTGTGCACGCAGGTGGACTCCATCTGTGTGTGAGTGTGTTACCACGTGCACAAGAACATGAGCATGTGCTGCGTGGGTGCTCCTGTGTGTGCACGTTTGCCTGCGTGTACTTGTCCTCAGGCGTGTGTGCTGGGCGGGCACCTGCGAGTGTACATGTGCACTCATATGTGAGGACAAGTGTGTGCACAGGTGTGTGGATGAGCATGTGTGCACTCACACGTGTTGCTGAGCGTGTGCACACATTGCAGTGTGTGAACGTGGGGACACATGTGTGTGTCGATGAGTGTGTGTGCACACGTGTGTGGTCGAGCATGTGCACACTTTGCACACTGTGTGAACATGTGCACACACGTGTGTGTCGATGAGTGTGTGCACACACGTGTGGATGAGCATGTGCACACACTGCACACTGTGTGGGCTGCTGAGGCACAGCGAGGCAGAGACCCCAAAGGAGGCCTATGTCCCCTGGCCTGGGCAGGTCAGACGTGGGCCTCCGGGTCCTTGTGTCCCCGTCTGATCAATGGGGGTGGCGTGGGCCCTTTCTCTCTGATGTGCTCAAGCCCCGCCAGGCCCTGGTTACTCTCCAGGTGGACACCCCACAGCCACTTCCTCCCCCCCACCACAGGCCACTGTCCCAACATCTGGTCTGTGTTTCCAGCGAGCCGCGGGGCAGGGGCTGGGAGCCAGGGGGGCAGCTGCGAAACAGCGTGGGAGTGGCCCCGGGACTGTGAGAACCCGCATGCTGGGGGTGGGGTTTAGCCTGGCTAGTTGTGGGGAGGGGACCGGAGCAGGCGGGCCATGGGGCCCCAGCCTGGCAGGGGCCAGAGGCAGGTGGGCCAGAGACCACCTCTCCAGGCTCTGCCAAGGAGGGGGTCCTGGGCTGCAGAAGCCCCGCCTCCAGACCATGGGAAGTGAGGGGTGCGCCCGGCCCAGGCCTTCCCCAGCAGGCTGCCCCCACCACGGGTCTTCCCACAGCAGCGCCCGTGTCCTCTTTGGTTGGGTACAGCCTCCAGGCTGTATTGGAGGCCTGGGAGGTCAGACGGCCCCTGCCCAGCCCAGAGTGACCTTCCTTGCAATGGGGCCGCCTGCTTCCTGTTGCGTGAACCCTGCCCCCCAGCTGTGGGTCTAGCCATCGGCCTTCATGGATTTCTGCCTCTGAGCCTGCAGGGTACCCTGTGCAGGGCTGAGCCAGGGTGTGGGTCTGAGCCCCTGCAGGGTCTGCCCCCCACCCCAGGCCAGTCTGCTGCCTGGCAGGGGGATGCCAGGGCGGTGGAGGCAGGGACCCCTGGCACACTGGGTCTGCATCTACCGTGGGCTCAATGCAGCCCTGGCTGCAGAGGATGCCAGGGTACCGGTCGGGGCGCCGGCCTGATAGTGGCTCCAGGGGGCGGCTTGCCCCGCTCTGGCTCAGCCCTTCCGGGTGAGGTAATGGGAAAAAGTTGCCGCAGACAAGCCCCCCAACCCCAGGATCCCTGAAGCCACCCGCAGGCTTAGCGAGGCTCCTCCCGGTCAGATGCCCCAGGTCCCCAGGTCCCACATCCCTGGCTCCGGGGGCCGACGCGGGGGCGTTTCCGGGTTCTCAGACTCCACAGGCCGGGGGCTTATTTATTGCTGAGGCTTTGATTTGTGTGTGTTTTTTCAGTCCTTCCCCTCCCCGTTGGAGTACAGGAAAGCAGTTCCCCAGGCGCTGGGAGCCTTAGAGGAGCGCCAGCCGGAAGGAGGGACAATTAAATCCAGAGAAGAAAGAGTTAACTCCAGCTCGGCTCCCCCAGCCTGCTGGCCTGGGCACAATTCACCAGGAAATAAACAAGAAACGGTCTGTTTCCATTTGTCCTCAAAAATGCAAGGATTTCCTCTCTGGCTGGTCTGGCCTGCCCCCCAAGGCCCCTCTGAACCCCAGGGGGCAGGGCAAGAAGGGGGATCCTGGGATGGGCAGCCCTTCATTGGGCCCCCGCCACCCCTCACCCTCAGGCCCTGCAGCCGGCAGGGGTGTCCTGGGACCCCTGGGTGGATGGAAGGCCCTCCCTGGGTCTTGGCAGGTGAGCCAGCGCCTCCCCGAGTCGGGGAAGGTGGGTCATGCCCCTCCCCACTGCCTCGCTCATTCACTCCTCGAGGACCTGCTGTGCCCACACAGCTCTGCTCCTAGGAGCTCAGCACACAGACTGGAGAGCGGCTGCGTGCACCCACTCGGATGCCCAGACAGTCAGTGTGGGCGGAGCGGCTGGCTAGGTAGCAGCTTGTGCAAAGGCCCTGTGGTGGGCGATACAGGGAGAAGGGCATGAGGCTCCCTGAGAGGACAGCACCAGGCAGTGACAGCCCCCCCCACACACACCGCCCACCGCCCACCGCCCAGGCACAGGGAGCTCTGATCTCGCTACAGGGGGCAGTCCTGCAGGGGTTAAGCCTTGGACGCTGCTTCATGATCCCTCCTTAGAAGCTCACGCCGGTGGAGGGGGACCTGGGGCAGAAGAGGGGCCGGCAGAGCCTGCAGATTCTGGGGCACCACTGCTGGGAAACGGCAGACATGGGGGTCCAGGGTGAGGGGCCTGCCTTCTCCCCCGCAGGAAGGCAGGGAGGGAGCAGGTGGAAGTGTAGCTCTGGGATTCGAGATTCAGGTGCCCTTCCAAACTGGCGAGCCAGCATGGCCTCCCTGGGAGCTCAGAGCTGGAGGAGGCTTCAGTCTGAGCACTGGCCCCTGCGGCCAGGCCTCCGGGGGAGGGGCCCCAGAGGACACGAAGAAGTCGGAGGAGGGGAAGGAGGAGGCAGTGTGTGGCCCCTGTGGCGTCCCGTTGGCACCCGGGGCTAGTTTTCCTCACCCAGAGAGTGGGGCCCCATGGGGTTGTGCCCCTGAAAGAGTCAAGAATAGGCTCATTTAGTGGGAGCTGGGGGCTCAAAGGCCCGTGCTGTCTTTAAAACAGGAGCCTCCCGGGTGAAGCTTGGGTTGGCCACACCACTGCCTGAAAGTCCTCCTAGACTGCCTCACCGCACTGAATCCCCACCAGTCCCCCACACTGACTGTTTGCTCCGCCTGACGCTCTCTCCTCCCACCCCAGTCCATTGGTGCTCTGCCTGCTTTGCCTCTCTTCCAGCAGCTGGCGCCTGTATTCTTATCCACTTTGCCCAGGAGTGACAGCATTTGGGGGCTGGAAATGTCAGTACATGGTCCCCGCTCCCAGGGAGTCCTGGGGTGTGTTTTGTGTGGGTCTCCAGCTCCTCCAAGGACTGAGCCGGCCTGGACTTCGGGTCTGCTCCTGAGAGAGCCACACTAGGTCCACTGGCCCTGGCGTGGCTCCAGGGAGGGGAAGCTCAGGGTGGGGTTCTGGGACCCAAGCGCTGTCCAGCCAGGTTGGGGAAGAGCTGCGGCCTAGTGCCACAGGTGTGTACCCTTCCTGCCAGGGCGATCTGGGAGTGGGGGCCGGCCGCGGTCCCCCCAGACCCAGGGGCTGGGGGACAATCACGTCACGGCTGGGTCTGGTGGCTGTCAGCCTGAGCTCCCCTCTGCCCACAGGAAGGGAGGCTCACCCAGACCCTGGCTTTACCCTGCGGCCAGAGCTAGGGTGGGCGACGCGGGGCTCCAGGACTTCAGTGGACACGCAGGACTGCAGGGGAGGCAGGCACCTCCCCGGGCCGGGTCAGGGCTCTGACCTGGCAGGAGGGCACTCTGGGTCCTGGGTGAGGGAGTCCAAGGAGAGGACACCCCCAGAACCGGCTACTCCTTCTTCTAGGGGTCTGCAGCCCTCTGTTCTGGGCGCCTCGCAGATGCTCCATGGGACCCCCCTTCCCCTTCCCTTCCAGGCCCCTCCCAAGGCCAGGCTGCTGTGACCATCGCGGCGGAGCGGGGAGACTAGTGAGGGAGGGGCTGCAGGACCCGGGGGGGTCAGGGCGGGGGCCGTGGCCATGCTGCGTGGGGAGAGTTCTGATGGTGGTTCTGGGTCGTGGGTCAGGATTTGACCCTGGAGCTGGTTCTGGGGCTCAGCCCATGTTAGTTGAGGGGTGGGGGCAGCACATGTGAGTGTCGGAAGGACGCAGAGAACCTCTGCCTTCCCAGAGGACAGCCCAGCCTACGCGGCAGTAAGCACCCTGCAGCGGAGGCCCTGTGGTGGCCGTGCCATGGAGGCCAGCTGGACAGGAGAGGGTGCTTCCAGGAACCGCCTCCCAGCTCCTGAAGCCTCCGTGATGGGGAATGTCAGAGGGCGGAGGCCAGAATCGCCCCGGGGGCAGCCGAGCCCCGACAGTGGCCAGCCCTGGGGACCCGCAGCAACGGGGCAAGGCATGCTGGTCTCTGTCGGCCGTGGGGCGAGGTCGATGGGAACATGGGCAGGAGCTGGCCCGGGGATTGTCCCGCAGTGCGGGGACAGGTGAGCCGGAACGGCGCCAGCTGCTGCGGTAGAAGCGTTTTCACCCCGGTCTGGGGCCCGAGCCGGCTTTCAGACCCGGAGCGCAGCGCTTGAATCGGAGCCGGGTCCCTTACGGAAGAACCCTGTGATGACAAAGCGAGGTTTGCAGAGGCAGCTGTGCCAGAGCCTCGTGGAGGGGCCTGGCTGTTTCGCAGCAGCGGCGTACCCGAGGAAGCGCACCGGGGACCACTGGGACTCGCACCTGACCGTCCGGCGGAGCGAGGGGGTGAGGGCACAACTGGTCCTCTCTGCAGAGCATCCTACAAGCTCGCTGCGCTGATGACACTGAGGGAAGCTGACTGGTGGCCCAAGAGGTCCAAGTGGTTGACAAGCCCAGCAGACTCGGGGGCTTCTCCACCAGTGGGCAGCGCCTGATGGCAGAGACTGACGCCGCCCTCCATCCCTGCCAGGGCCGCTGGTCTCCGAGGGTCGTGGCCCGATGGCGCCTCTGCACCTGTCCCAGCTGCCTCAGTGGTCCAAGAGGCAGCCCCAGTGACCCCCCTGGGCACTGCCCCGCCCCATCTGTTGGGTGGCTCAGAACACAGTCAGTTTTGAGTGGAACCCGGAGTGAGAGTGTCCGTAGAGAGTTGGGGCTGTGAGGCTGCCCCGCCCCATCTGTTGGTGGCTCAGGACACAGTCAGTTTTGAGTGGAACCCGGAGCGAGAGTGTCCGTAGAGAGTTGGGGCTGTGAGGCCGCCCTGCCCCACTTGTCCAGGACCAGGAGGCCCCAGGAAGCCAGACTCCTCGTGGGCAAAAGGACCAGGTGAGCCCAGGGGCCACCCCGACGGGAAAGAACCCGCCTGCCAACGCAGGAGACACGGGTTAGACCCCTGGGTCGGGAAGGTCCCTGGAGGAGGAGATGGCAACCCACTCCAGGGCTCTTGCCTGGAGAATCCCATGGACGGAGGAGCCCGGCGGGCTGCAGTCTGTGGGGTTGCAAAAGGGCTCCGGCCACAGGTCTGATCACTGGGCCTCACCACTACAGGAGAAGCTGGGCCCTGGTGTGCCAGGCGGGGGGAACCGAGGGCCCACGGGGGGCTGAGCAGGGGCCCCCAGTTCATGAGGATCAGAAACTTCAGAAAGGAATCTGCTTCAGACACATGGTCTTCGCAGCTGCAATTAGCTAAGGGTCTTGAGATGAGACCGCCCTGGCTTGAGAAGCGCACTGAAGCCATTGACAGGCGCCCCCCAAAGAGAAGAGGAAACAGACCCAGTCACACAGGGGCAGCCCCGTGAAGCCAGAGCAGAGACTGGAGCGACGCGACCACATGCCAAGGGACCCTGGAGCCCCCAGCGGCGAGATGAGGCAGGGCGGACCCTCCCCTGCAACCCTCGGAGGCAGTGGGACACTGGGACACTTGATTTCAGGCCGGTGCCCCCAGAACTGCTGCTCTCCAGCCACTCAGTCAGGTCCGGCTCCGCAACCCCATGGACCGCAGCACGCCAGGCCTCCCTGTCCATCACCAGCTCCCGGAGTTCACTCAAACTCATGTCCATTGAGTCGGTGATGCCGTCCAACCATCTCATCCTCCGTCATCCCCTTCTCCTCCTGCCTTCAATCTTTCCCAGCATCAGGGTCTTTTCCAATGAGTCGGCTCTTCCCATAAGTGGCCAAAGTATTGGAGCTTCAGCTTCAGCATCAGTCCTTCCAGTGACTATTCAGACTTGATTTCCTTTAGGATGGACTGGTTTGATCTCCTTGCAGTCCAAAGGACTCTCAAGAGTCTTCTCCTGAACCTCAGTTAGAAAGCATCAATGATTTGGTGCTCAGCCTTCTTTATGGTCCAGATTTCACATCCATCCATGACTACTGGAAAAACCATAGCTTTGCCTATATGGACCTTTGTCAGCAAAGTGAGGTCTCTGCTTTTTAATACACCGTCTAGCTTTTCTTCCAAGGAGTAGGCATTTTTTAATTTCATGGCTGCAGTCACCGTCTGCCGTGATTTTGCAGCCCGAGAGTCCTCTGTTCCCACGTTGCCCCTCCATTTGCGTGAACTGATGGGACCGGATGCTAGAATGTGGAGACTTCATTTCTGCTGTTGGCAGCCCCCGGTCTGCGGCCCTTTGTCGTGGCGGCTCCAGGAGAATCAAACAGTGCTGACGGCAGGACAAGAAGTGCCACGACCGGGCTGCCCATCCTGGCCACCAAGTCCTAAGTTTGGGCAGTAATGTGCCAGATTCTCAGTGCCCCTGGGGCAGCCCCTGGCCAGCGACTGACTGGAAGCCAGCCTCCCTCCTGCATCAGATCCGCGCCTGTAATGAGAGGGCTTGGGAGGAAGCCTCTGCCTGGGCCCCCGAGAGTGGGCGCCTGTCGGAAGGACCTGTGCTGCCCCGTGCCTCGCCTGCCCTCCAGGATGGGCAATGCCCCATCCCAGGGCGGGGCTGGGCTCACGGTGCACCCTCGGCAGCCGCGTGCCTCTCATCGCCTCTCTCCAGTGCCCAGCCCTGTCTCCTGGGGGAGCCCAGAGCAGCTTTACTGGCTACCTGGTCCCAGGTGTGCCCCAAGGAGAACCTGAGGGAAGGATCCCCCACCCCGGGATCTCCCCGTGGAGCGCTGTTTCCAAAGAAGCTGCACAGGAGACTTGGATGCCTCAGAATCAAATGTCTGTGCTTTGAACGACACTATCAAGGCAGTGGAGAGGCAGCCCAGGGAATCATATACATGACAAGGAGGAATATCCAGGATTCACTAAGAACTCCTGCGGGGACTTCCCTGGTGGGCCAGTGGCTAAGCCTCTGCAATCCCAATGCAGGGGGTCCGGGTTTAACCCCTGGTCGGGGACTAAATCCCACGTGCTACGGGTAAAGATCCCACCGCTGCAACGAAGACCAAAGATCCCGTGTGCCACAGCTAAGACTCAGTACAGTCACATAAATTAAAAAAAACTTTTAAAAAGAACTCCTACAACTCAACAACACAAACAAAGAATCCGACTCCAAAGTGGACAAGAACACAGACATTTCTCCAAAGGAAATATACAGTTTACCAACAAGCACGTGAAAAGAGGCTAAACGCCAGTGATCACTGGGGAAAATGTCGTTACCACAGTAAGGCACCATCTCACACCCATTTCAGCACAGAAGCAGAACCACCAGAAAACGAGCAGGTTTGGGTGAGGAAGCGGGGAGCTCGGAGACGGTGTGCGTGCTGCTGGGCTGCAGACTGGAGCAGCTGCTTTGAGAACAGTGTGACGCGCCCTCAAAACATTCAACTCGGGATTATCAGCACCACACGGGGACTGGCGGTCCAGTGGTTAGGACTTCCATGCTTTCGCTACCGGGGCCGGGTTTGATCTCAAGCTGAGGGATTGAGATCCTGCGAGCCTCCTCAGCACGACCAAAAATAAATAAATAAATTAAAATGAAAAAAAAAAAAAGAATTACCAGATGGTTCAGCAATCCCACTTCTGGATGTTTACCCTAAAGAACTGAAAATAGAGACTTGAGTAGGGATTTGTTCGCCCACGTGCACAGCGGCATTATTCACAACAGCTGAAACGTGGAAGCAACCCGAGTGTGCCCTGATGGGTGCAGAGTGGAAGTGAGTGTGGGCAATACTAGCTTTGGAATATGACTCAGCCCCCAAAAGGAACAGAGTCTCCATGCAGGTGGCAGCGCGGATGAACCACAAGGACGTCATGCTGAGTGAAATCGGCCAGCCGCAGAGGAACGATTATGCTATACGACTCCAGCTCGGTGGGGTCCCAGGGGGTCACGTTCACGGAAACAGCCCAAAGACGGCTTGACTTTATCTGTGGGGAGATCTGGGCTGTGCGAACAGGAGAGGCCAGTTCATCCCGGTGCTTCTTTTAGGGGAGCTGGGACCCCCCCCCCAACCCAGCCTGGCCCTCCTGAGCTGGGCTTTCCTCCTCTGTCTGATGGTTGGTGGCTCGGCGAGCCCTCATGGGGATGGGAGGCACCTGAGATGATGCCTGGTCCCAGAGTCTCACTGCCACAGCCCCTGGCAAGGCCCCCAGAGCCTGGCGGGAAAGAGGGGTCCCAGACAAGGCTGACTCTCTCGAGGGTCAGAGGAGGACAGAGAAAAGCTGCACGGGAGGCGGGGAGGGGACGCCAGCTGCCAAGGCAGAAGGGCACCTCCCTGACCCTCTGTCTGTTCATCTGCACTGCAGCGTTCACACAGCACCTCCAAAACTGTGCTCAGCAAGCGCCTGGCACATAAACAGCAGGTTTACAACTAAGCTGCCCTGAAAGCATGTTTGATAAACCGTGGAACAACACTTGCCGTGAGACCCAGTCCCATGACCAGCAAGAGCACTGCAGAAACATGTCCAATGGTCCAGGTGAGCGCTCACCATCCAGTGTCAGGTGAGAGCGTGATTGGATGACAGACTGGTGTACTGACCCACGGCTATCTCACCCTCTGGAGGGGAAGGCCGGGCCCCAGGGTAGCTCGTTTGCTACCTCTGGTCTAGGACAAAGCTCCGAGCCCTGAGCTGCTTGAGGGTTACGCGTGGAATGAGTGAATGAATGGCTGAATGGGTGAACGGTGCCTCCAACTTTGTGAGGCAAGATATGTTATTACGAGTGTGCGGAGCCAATCTAGAAGGACAGCCCCAGATACTAAGAGACTGTCCCTGCCAGGAGGAATTACTGCTGATTTTTATCTTCTCTTTTTGTGTGATCCTCCCCTTGTTTTTTGCATTCCAGAAGAGCTGCGGTGAACGCGTGGGAGTAAAGGGCAGAGCTGATGGGTGGCTGTGCAGGGTGGGGGTGGGGTGTGGGAGTCACAGCTCTGTCCCTTCTGGCCCTTCTGCCGGGCAGGACAGATAGATGGACGGATGGACAGACGGATGGACGGAGGGACGGACGGACGGATGGATCGTAAGGAGGAATGGTCCTAACCCCATGGACAGGGCAGTGGGCGCTGGAGGCCCATGGGCTTCAAGCCCTGAGGAACGTGTTCATTTCACCTCTTCCCCACCCCGGGGAAAGATGGAGGGGAAGGGGCACGCTGCAGCTCCCCACCCTGCCCCCCGCCTTCCAGGCCCCTTGCACAGGGCATTTTGCAAAAGATGAGAAGGAAAAACCGGGCCCTCCCCACTGCCATGTGCTGGCCCTCGGCAACAAAAGTGATTCTGTACTTGAAAAAAGGAGAGGGTTATGAGAAAAACTTCCCGTTACAGGGTTTTACATTTGGAGGGAAAATGCCGGGCCTTGCCGGGTCGTACCAAGGGGGGCTGTCACAAAAGCCCCTTTGTTCCCCCCCACCAGTGCCCGACAATGGTACAGAAAGAAATTATCTTTTCAGCAAAAGATTAAGCGGGCGTCCCAGCCAGGCTGGCTTGTTTCCATGTGGTTTGGAGTGGGGGGTGGGGTGGGGGGGTGGACTCCTCTCCAGCCCCAGGTCCTGGTGGGCCTCTTGGAGGAGGCAGCAGCAGCGTTCCCAGGAGCTGACGGCACAGCTGGGAGCAGGGGCGGGGAGGCTGCTGTTGCCCCTAGTTACAGATAAGGAAGCCGCCGCTGCCCCACCCCCGCGGCAGCAGGCTCTCTCAGGGTCCCTGGCGGGGCCTCCCTGCCCTGGGAAAGGGATGACATCAGAGCAAGGGGGCTTGGGCCACCCAGGCTGGCACCAGGGGCTGAGCCTCCAGGGGGAATTAGGAAACCAGTGCGGCACTCACCTGCCTGCCTGGCTCACCTGCCCGCCTGGCCCTCGCCCAGCCTCGCACCTGAAACTCCCAGTTTCAGTCTCCACTCTGTTCAAGACTGCGCCCCACCCAGCGTCGCCTGCCCGCCCCCACAGCACTCCTGAGAAAGCCCCTCTTGAGAAAGCTCCCAGGACAGGGGCTGCCGGAGGCTGGGCTGCTGGGTTTGCAGGGCTTCTGGGGACACGTGTGCTTCTGGGAATGGAGATGAGTCTGGATGGGCTGGGACCATCCTCAGCCCAAAGCCCTCAGTCCCAGACTGGGTGCCAGGGGGCAGGGGGCATCTGTGGACCTTTGTGAGGGACCACCTCCAGCCCACCTCCAGCAGCACCAGTGAAAGCGAGGAGCAGGTCGATGTATGGAGGAGACCCTACTTGCCCAGCCCCTCTCTGCCAGAGTGGTCTCTGAGCAGGCTGGAACCCGGGTTGTCTGCGGGTCTCCGTGGGGGCAGGGCAGCCCTGAGTTGGGAGGGTGGGCTCAGGAGGCCCTGCTCCCGCCCTGCGCCAGCCCCCAGCAGGCTCTACTCAGGGTCACTCCTGCCCTCGGAAGGGACGGAGTGGAGGTACAGCTGGAAGATTGGGGGTCATAAAGGCTCCTAGTTGTGAGGGGGGGGGCTCAGAGAGAAGGGGTGAGCTAGAAGGAGAGTGTGAGCCCTCCCCCAGGCCTGGGGCTGCCCACCTGGACCTTCTCGGAGTCATTCATCTCCTCCTGGCCTCCCCTGCCTCTCCCGCCTCACTTCTAGGCCCAGAAACTTGCAAGCAGACTCTTGGGGGTTGGGGGAAGCAGCCTGGGTGCTGGGCCCCCACCGCCTCGTGATGGATGGGAAGCCAAGGCCCAGAGGGGAGCTGGCCAAGTGAGGTGGGCAGCTGGGGGGCGGGGGGCATCTGATGACCGTGGCTTCCCATGGCTGGCCCCCAGTGTGGCCACGGCGGCTGGCAAGGGGAGGAGCGGCCCCAAGCTGCCCAGTGTCATCTTGCTCGTAACTCGTAACGCAGACGTGGCCTGTCTCCAGGCGATTTTGCAGCTTTGCTGACCTATTGCTCAGCTTGGGTCCTGGCTGCAGCCCTGTCTGTGGCCCTAGGAGCCCAGGACAGGGCCCCTGGGTGCCCACAGCCGCCACTCACATCCCAGCATGGATGGAGCTCTCCCAAGTCCCGATTGCTCAGAGGAGACACAGCTTGTGGCGTGAGGTGCCCACGTGCACGGGCGGGGGCGGGCGTGTGGGAAGGGCAGGTGCCACCCAGCGGGGGTGGGTCCCCCAGATGCCCAGCCATGTGGTGAATCACATCCTGAGGATGGAAGGCGCTCAGCTTGGCCCTGACCCTGCGCCATGGGCCTTGTTTTAGCACTGGATTCACAGGGCTTAAGGGCCCTGCCGTGGCCACAAAACTGGGGGGCCGGAGCCCGGCTTGGCTGCAGGGGGTCTCTGCTGCCCGTCGACCTCCGGGGGCTGCGGGTGTCCCTGCTCTGCTGCCCCTCGGGGGTCCCCGCCCTCTGCTCGGGGCTGAGCACCAGGCGGCTGAGTCTCCCTTCTCACCACCAAAGGCTATGCCCAACCCTTCATGACCCCGGTTCCCTGTGAGGCCCCAGGGCTGGGTCGGGGGGCCCACCCCGAGGGCCTCTGCGAAGCCTCCGGGGG
The DNA here is from genome assembly GCA_006410675.1 of Oreotragus oreotragus. Classification (NCBI taxonomy): domain Eukaryota; kingdom Metazoa; phylum Chordata; class Mammalia; order Artiodactyla; family Bovidae; genus Oreotragus; species Oreotragus oreotragus. Next base: position 430,802 of record SJYX01002030.1, read on the forward strand.
CCGCCCGAGCCCTGGCATCTCAGCTCGGCGGCCGCAACCCACATGCTCTGAGCGCGCTCTGAGCGCTACCGCCCTCCAGGCCGGGTGGGGCCAGAGGGCAGCTCCATCCCCTCCCTGCAGATCCCTGCCTCACCCGCCAGGCCTGCTCTGCTCAGCCTCACCCCCCGCCCTCCGTCAGTGTCTGCACCCCGGGGGGTTGGCTGTGAACTGGGGAAGAGGTGGGCCCGTGGTCCAGCCCCCCGCCGCCCCTTCCCGCAAGCGCCCATGCCAGTGGTGCCCAAGGGTGGCGGGCAGGAACTCTGCATGTGCGTGCACACGCCTGTGTGTGTCCAGGGGAGTGTGTGCATGTCAGGAATGTGCCACAGGCTCCCTGCGGAGGCGCACCTGTCCCCGCGCCCCGCCCCATCCTCTGCGCACTCCTCCCATCCTGGGATCCCCGCGTTGGGTCGAGCGCTGCCCGGGCAGATTCCCTCCTCTCCCAGCCTGGGCCTCGAGCCCCTTGGGGTGCCCCGGTCAGTAGGGAGCTCACCGACCTCTTGGCCCCATGTTGCGCGGGGCGGGGGGCATCCGTGCTCCCTGCTCCCAGGCACTCCTGAGAACCCCAGGCAGCCCCCCAAGCTGGGGACCAGGAGGCGTGGCAGGAGAGGCCGGCTCTTGCCAGGTGTTCTGGACTCCGTGTTAGGCAGGGGGCTTCAGGGCAGCCTGCAGCGCCTTGGGCTCACCTCTAGGGTGGGCACCAGGGCAGTGGGGATACAGCCTCTCCCGGAAGGAGTTCCCTTGCAGGAAAGGCCCCTGGAGCTCCCATCAGCCCTCCCAGGTGGATGCAGGGGCCAGGCGCCCTGCACGGCCCTCGCTTCCTCCGTCCACTCTGTGCACTGGCAGGAGGCTGCAGAGCGCCAGCGCCGGGCCTGCCGTGTCTGGTGTCTCCGGGCGGTGATTTTGGGGGTGTGGGTGGGATGGGGGAGGGGAGAGGTCCCTAGGGCCCTAGCGTGTAGGGGAGGCGGGTGGGGAGGGGCGGGCCAGGTGGACAGGAACATCTGCTGCTGCAGCCTGGGAACGTGGGAATAGAGCTGGCCTCTGGTGCTGGTGGACGACCTGTCCCGTAGGGAGAGGCAGGGGTGGGCCGGGGTCCCTCAGGTGGGCTCCATAGCTGGTGCTGACCCTCCCCTCTAGCGAGCACAGCTGCCATTCAAGCTTTGGTCTGTGGCGGGCTCCGCTGAGCCCCAGGCCCTGACCCGAATCCGTCCCGGGGAAAGGGTGGGGGCCACAGAGCCTGCCTGCGCCCACCCACCAGGGGTCTGGTGCACCTCCGCTGCCCCTCTCCGCCCAGTCTCCACTGACCACTGGGGGTCGAGCTGGAGTTTGAGTCTGGGAGTCAGGCTCTGGCCCAGGCTGGGCACCCTGGAGGGCAGTGGGTGGGTGGGGAGGACTGAGCCCTGGCTGGGCGGCCTCTGGCAGGCCCTCTGGTTAGGAGTCTCCGGGCCCAGGGCAGTGGCTCTGTGAGTCCAGCCTCTCAGCAGCCTGGGGACCCCTGTGGCTGGGGTGGGGGCCATCTGCAGGGAGCCGCTGGGCCTCCAGCCCCTGCTGTGGGCTCCCCGGCTGCCAGCAGGCCACGGCCCAGCCCGCCCAGCTCTGCACACCCAGACGTCCTTTGTATCTCCAGACCCCTGCCCTGGGCTCAGCTTCCCCACCTGTCAGGTGGCAGGACACCTCCTTCCCTGATGAGGACTCAGCCTGAGGCCCACAGACTCCCCAGTCTGAGCTCGAGCCTCCCGGGGTCTCTAGTCCTCTGCCTCTGAAAACTGGGTGTCCCGTTCTGCGCTAAGGTGCATTTTCCCCGGGGTCAGGCTCTGGCCCAGGCTGGGCACCCTGGAGGGCAGTGGGTGGGTGGGGAGGACTGAGCCCTGGCTGGGCGGCCTCTGGCAGGCCCTCTGGTTAGGAGTCTCCGGGCCCAGGGCAGTGGCTCTGTGAGTCCAGCCTCTCAGCAGCCTGGGGACCCCTGTGGCTGGGGTGGGGGCCATCTGCAGGGAGCCGCTGGGCCTCCAGCCCCTGCTGTGGGCTCCCCGGCTGCCAGCAGGCCACGGCCCAGCCCGCCCAGCTCTGCACACCCAGACGTCCTTTGTATCTCCAGACCCCTGCCCTGGGCTCAGCTTCCCCACCTGTCAGGTGGCAGGACACCTCCTTCCCTGATGAGGACTCAGCCTGAGGCCCACAGACTCCCCAGTCTGAGCTCGAGCCTCCCGGGGTCTCTAGTCCTCTGCCTCTGAAAACTGGGTGTCCCGTTCTGCGCTAAGGTGCATTTTCCCCGGGGTGGGGGGTGAGGATCAGATTGTGGGGTGTCTGGAGCCCCTAATGTGAAGGGGCAGCGGGGGAGGGCAAGGTTGTAGTTCCCCAGACTTGGTTCAGAGGTGCGGGCAGGGGATGTGGCTTGGGGGGGCCCTGTGGAAGGGTGCTCAGGGAAGCGGTCACTCCGGGGTGGGGAAGGGGGGGTCCATGCTGCAGGTGACAGGGGCCTGCAATGGGAAGACAGGATCAGGAGGGCCGTGGGCAGATGGGGGCATACGGGGAGGGGATGGTGCAGGGGCGCTGGGGCCTGCTGGACGGAGAACCACTGGACGTTTCCCCACAGGCTCACCCCCCAGGGCTCTGGCCTCCCTGAGCCGGGGGCCGCCCCGGAGCCAGGATTTCCTGAGGGAGTGTGTGTCAGAGCCGGTGGCTGGCTGGGGCCCTGGACAGGGTGGCTCCTGGACAGGAAGTGTGCGTCCCTGATCCCACCACTTAGGACTCTCCTGAGCCCCAGATCAGCTGGGCGGGTCCTGGGAAGGGAGAGTGCATGCCGTGCTCACAGGACCCGACCAGCCTCACGCCCCAGGCCCTCCGCCCAGGGCTGCCCCTGGCTCACGAGACTCAGCGTCTCCCCCAGCTCCACGCCAAGGACCACGTCCTCTAGCTTCCTGAAGGGCCAGGGAAACGTCTCCTCCTGCAGGAAGGCGGCAGGGATAGACCTTCCACCAGTGGGCATGGCCAGGCCCTCCTTCCTAGGGTAGGGTTGTGAGGGTTTCCCAGCAAGTCGGACCCCAGGCCGGGCTCCTAGACTCAGCCTGGCCTGCTCTGCTGCCCCAAACAGGCTCAGAGAGCCCCACCCCCCCCGAGGGGCTGGAAGGAACAGGGCGTCCAGCACTGTTGGGAAGCCTGGCCTGCCCTGCCCTTCCTGGGTACCCCAGCCATCTCTAGGGTCTGGCTGCCCTGACTGCGGCCACACTGACCAGTTCCTTCCCCTGCCTGCTGTCTGCCGGGGGCTCCCCAGTTCCAGGGACCTGTCCCTTCAGGCACAGACCCTGCATGGATTACAAGCCTCAGGCTGGAGGGCTGGGCAGGGCCCGTGAGTCCCAGGGACACGCAGAGCTTTGCTGCTCCTGCTCACCCAAGGCATGGGGTAGAAGGGTGGCTGGGGCACCCACAGGCAAGGTGCTGGGCCCCCAGGACTCCCTGCCTCCAGGCTGCTCTGAGCCCCCCAGGACCTGCCTTAGTTAACGGTGACTGGGGCCTGGCTTCCAGTTCTTCTGAGTGCATTCATTCATTTAACGAGTGTTTATTAAGCTTCACTGTTTGCAGGTGCTGGCCCCTGCCAGCATCGGCCCCTCCTTGGGGAGCCCCAGGCAGGAGGGATCTCGAGGATTGGAGTCTGCAGGTGAGAGTGTCTGCCCAGAGACAGTGTGGCTGGAGTCGTGGGGTCAGGCCAGTGGGGGAGCCGAGGTCAGAGAGGGGGGTCATGTTCCATGTCCCTTACCTGCACATCTGTTCTTGGAAGTCAGGGCCGGACTGCTGGCAGGACCTCTGGCTGCTGACGGCTGTCCAGAGGCATAGGGAGGCCTTGGTGGACAGCTGCCTGGGTGGCTGATGCAGGTGCTTCAGGGATCAGCGTGGGGACCGTGCGCTGCTCCGACCTCCAGGGGCACGGCCCTCCTGGCTGCCCGTAGGGGACCTCCGTCCCCTCTGCCCGGGGCGGGTCCTCCAGCTGAGCTGCACTGTCCACCTCCTCCCTCCACCCTGCCCGGCTCCCTGCCTGCCTCCCTTGACAAATCTCTGTCCCTCTGTAGACCTTAGCCGGGACAGGCTCACCAAAACCTTCCAGACACGTTCTCCACCCTCTTCCCAGGGAGGCCGTGTCCCGTGCTGCGCACCCCTCTGTCCGGCCCCTCTGTCCGTGCTCTCCTGCTCCGAGCTGGACCCTGAGCCTGGAGATCATCACTGCCATCCAGCGAGCCCCCCGGCCCCGTCCTGGGAGAAGCAGCAGTTTGATTCCAGGGGGGCCGAGGAAGTGAGGAGGGGTGGGGGCAGCCTGCCCCCAGGCCGATGTCCCAGGGCAGGGCTGCAGGAGCCGCATCCGTCCTGGCTGGGCCCCTTCTCCCCAGCCCACCCCCAGGGGTCTGAGGCTGGATGGACTGTGGGCCACGTGTTTCTGGAGGCCCGATGTGCCCTTGCCCTGGAGGTTAGTGCCCCTCTTCCTGGCAGTGCTTCTGGAGCAGGCCTGAAGGGCCAGGAAGGAAGGTGCTATCAGAGGAAGGGGCCCGCCTGGTGACATGCCCACAGCTGTGGGGGCAGCTTGAAGGGCACAGGACTCCCAGCCCCAGCCCTTCCCCTGCCCCCACACTGACCCGAAGGGCACTGTCACCAACCGCTTGGTTGGACTCCTCCCCGAAGCTCTGGACACTCAGTTCTTGAGTCTGGGAAGGAGGAGGAACAAGAAATTAGGGGCGTGTGTGCTTGCATGCGTGTGCGTGTGGGTGTGTGGGCGTGCTTCCCCTCTCACGCCCATAGTTGGGTCATTCCCTGAAATGATGTACTGCAGGTGACCTCACACTCTGCCGGCAGGCACTGCTGTCCCTGGGACAAGGGCCCGGGCCCGGCATTCCACAGTGCGGCTGCAGGGACCGGCGGGCACCTCTCCCCTGCCCTTTCTCCAGCCCCTGCAGAGACCCAGCTCAGACGGCCTGTTTAGGATGGGCTCCCGCAAGGCCCCTGAGAACATCCCTCCCACAGTGCTGACTCTGTTCTCTCCTCTGTGTCCTCTCCCCAGAGCAGAGCCCGGCCTAGAGTAGATGCCCCACGAACCTGCGCCGAGTGAGTCGGAAAGGGAGGCGTGGATAGATGATGCATGGATGGGCAGTGGATGGACGGACGGATGGACGGATACGTGGGTGGATGGATAGTGGGCGGGTGGATAAGTGGATGGGTGGATAAGCGGATGGGTGGATAAGTGGATGGGTGGATGCATAAGTGGATGTATGGATGGACAGGTGGGTGGGTGGATAGTGGATGGATGGATGGATGGATAAGTGGATGGGTGGATGGATAGTGGATGGGTGGATAAGTGGATGGGTGGATGGATAGGTGGGTAGGTGGATGGGTAGATGCATAAGTGGATAGTGGATGAATGGATGGATAAGTGGATGGGTGGGTGGATAGTGGATGGGTGGATGGATAGGTGGATGGGTAGATGCATAAGTGGATGGATGGATGGATGGGTGGGTGGGTGGATAGTGGATGGATGGATGGATAAGTGGATGGGTGGATGGATAGTGGATGGGTGGATAAGTGGATGGGTAGATGCATAAGTGGATAGATGGATGGATAGGTGGGTGGGTGGATAGTGGATGGATGGATGGATAAGTGGATGGGTGGATGGATAGTGGGTGGGTGGATAAGTGGATGGGTGGATGGATAGGTGGGTGGGTGGATGGATAGGTGGATGGGTAGATGCATAAGTGGATAGATGGATGGATGGGTGGGTGGGTGGATAGTGGATGGATGGATGGATAAGTGGATGGGTGGATGGATAGTGGATGGGTGGATAAGTGGATGGGTAGATGCATAAGTGGATAGATGGATGGATAGGTGGGTGGGTGGATAGTGGATGGATGGATGGATAAGTGGATGGGTGGATGGATAGTGGGTGGGTGGATAAGTGGATGGGTGGATGGATAGGTGGGTAGGTGGATGGATAGGTGGATGGGTAGATGCATAAGTGGATAGTGGATGGATGGATGGATGGATAAGTGGGTGGATGGGTGGATGGACGGATAGATGGAAGGAAGGAAGGATGGGAGGACGAATAAATTACCACCAGGCCCTGTTGTGTCCTCTGATTACACACACCAGTAGGAGAGGGTTAGACACTGGGCTTTATGCTCAGTGTCGTCAGCGCTGAGATAAGAATGCACGGAGCATGCAAGAGTGCAGATGAGGGACTTTTGCGCCAGGGGGACTCAGGGAGCCTTGGCTGGAGATCCAGGTTGCGACCTGAAAGACAGGTAAGAAGCAAAGGTGTGTTCCAGGCAGGGCACAGCATGGCCAAAGGCCAGAGTTCAGGTGGAGAAGGTGAGGCAGGAGTGGCCAGGCCCATGGGCCAACAGCCCAACATTTCGCCCCCTTCTCCTTGTCAACCCAGGATGCCTGAGGGCAGGGTCTGGGTCCTCCTCCTGGCACAGGCTCAGCTGCAGCAGCAGAGAGGACAGGGAGAGAGTACAGAGTAAGGGGACAGAGTATGGAGAGAGAGGATGGAGAGACAGTGCCAGGAAAGAGAGTACAGACAGAGAGTACGGAGAGAGCACCAGGAGAGAGAGCACCGGGAGAGAGAGTACGGGGTGAGAGAGGGAGTACAGGGAGAGTACCAGGAGAGAGTGCAGGGAGAGAGTACAGAGAGAGAGTGTGCAGGGAGAGAGAGTGCCAGGGGAGGGTACAGAGAGAGAGAGTACGAGGAGAGGGTACACCTGGCCGGCACAGCCCTGGTGCCCTGGTCTCCTCCAAGTGTCCTGATCTCTGGGGACGACACTCAGCAGGGTTTGACCATGATTCCTGCCTGAAGTCCCAGGGGTCCCCCCCCCACTCTGTTCTAGAAACAGGATCTGGGCCCCAGGTGGTAAGACGCTGAGCGGTGAGGGCGGCACCCCCTCAGCTGACCCCAGCAGCAGGGAGGGGAGCGCTGCCAGGAGCCCCCTCTGCCTTCTGCCCGCTCCCCTTCTCCATCGTGAGACAGGTAGGTGGTCCTCAGGGAGCAGGTCCCACCACCTGCCCTCTCGGGGATGGAAGCCAGGGCGGCTGTGGAGCCGGGAGGCCCTGCCCAGGCTCCTGTCTGAGGAGCAAGCCTGGGAGTCGGCGGCTGCTTCTCCCACGAGTGTGAGAGAGTGAAACCTCTGTCTCTAATTATACCCTGGCCCTTCTCCTCCTGCTGCCAAACCTTCCCACTTCTAAGGCCGCTGGCCTCTGGGCAGGGAGGGAAAGTCTCTGGGTGTCCTGATGCCTTCCCTCCCCCTGGGGTGGGTCCCTTGGGAGCAGCCATCCCAGCTGGGGGAGGGGTGCAGCCTGGGGCGCCTCATCCTTTCGTGAGCCCTGGGGGCTCCGGGCCGTAACCTAGCTCACTGGACTGCCAGCCCGTGCCGGTGGGTAGACGCTCAGCCCGGGACCCCAGCCCAGCCACGCCCCCAGCTCCTCTGGCCCTGGGTGAGTGGGATGCTGCGGCCCAGAGAGGTGGGGCTGGGAGCCTGGCTTGCTCACCACACCCGTGCCCAGCGCTTCTCCAGCTCCAGCCCCTCTCTGGCCCTCCGTGCCCACCGGCATCACTGCGCCCGCTACACAGCCTCTAGAAGCTCTGCAGTCTGGAGTCTGGCCCCAGCCCCAGGCAGCGGGCCCCCCACCGCTGGGGCTCTTCTGAGCCGTGGCTCACTCCAAGTTTGCCCTGCGCTGCCCCTTCCCCAGGCTCTGCCTCCAGACGCTCTTGCCAGAGACACACAGAGTTGGCACCTCTAAGACCACGTGGCCACCTTGAGCTGGTGGCAGGGGAGGGGGTGCTGGAGATTGCTGTCCCAGGCCACAGCCGCACCAGAGAGGGAGGCAGGGGTCAAGGGGCAGGGGCAGGCCTGGCCCAGGCTCAGGGCACAGTGCCCAGAGATGCCTAGAGGTGTGGGGGAGGCAGAGCCCAGGTTCCCAGGCTGGGGATCAAAGAGGCTGGAATGGGCAGCTGATGAGAGAGGGAGGCAGTGCGTACCTGGGGAGGCCCTGTGGGCGGGGCCAGGACGTTAATGACCCTACCCGGGGTGGGATGTGGGCCAGGCACCCATGCAGCTGGATGGTTCCCACAGGGCTGCAAGGGAGTAGATGCCAGTGCTGGGCCTGGGGTGGCACACCGGGACGGGGACGCCAAGCAGATCTGGCTGTGTGGAGGGAGTACCAGGGGGCAAAGGCCTGTTTGGTGGTATTAACAGAGGGTGAGTATTCAGAATGAGGGAGGTGAGTTCCTCTCTGCACTGATCAGGTCTCCCAGGCCAAACTCCCAGGCTCCCTCCCGGGAGCCCTCCCCTAAGGCCTGAGCCATCACCCCACCTGCAGTTTCTGAGTCCCGTTGCTCCCAACACCTTTTAGTCCATCCTAGAGCTGCCTGCTGGCCCTGTGTGTGGAGGTGCCAGCTGCCTCCAGCCTAGTGGCCCCCAGGGCCAGGGTTGGGGTGCCCATGGAGGTGGTTGAGGATGCCCGCAGAGGTGGTCAGCCAGCGCTGGCTCAGTTAAGATGAGATATTCCTCCCTTGAGGACTCCACTTCAGGAAGGAGGGAGGAGGGATGGGAGGAGGGAGGAGGGAGCAGGGAGGAGGGATAGGAGGAGGGAGGGAAGAGGGAGGGAAGATAGATGAAATGGGGAAGGAAGAAAGGGGGAGGGAGGAGGCTCCCAGGACCCCTCAGGCCTCTGAAGCAGGCCTCCTGCCTCTCCTGCCCCTCTACTTTATACTGTGAGGCCCCGAAACTCACTGCCTCTTCCCAGAGCATTTGATCTTGATTTCAAAGGGGTCTTTGTGCCGTGCCCGCTGGCATGTAGGCCTGGCTGCTCCTGACTCACCTGTCCCTCCCTCCCCCAGGCCAGGCAGCTGAGCCAGGGAGCAAGTGTGGCCTGGCCCTGGCCCTTCCCCTCCCCGCAGCCGGCCAGCCTCCTGGGGGTTGGGGGTACGGCACGCTGGCCCTCTCCTGGCCTGCCTCAGTCTCTCCCCAGCTCCTGTCTCATTCTCTGTCCCCGCTCCCTGGGAAAACAAGCCGCTGGTCTCCTCGGTCAGGGGGACAAATGCCAAATGGGCCTCGGCAGTTCCCAGGGGCTGGGCAGGGGGCTGAGGCCTCGCAGCTGGGCAGCAGCCTCAGCAAATGGCGTGTGTGGTCAGGCATCTCTGCCTGCCCCCCTGGGGCCCCCAGCCCTCCCACAGGCTCCTCCTGGCGGGCAGGCCATAAAGACTCCTTGGCCGGCTTCCCCTTGGGCAGCTGCGGGTGGCGGGCACAGAGATGGAGTCACGCCAGGTGCTGGGCAGGCCTGATGGTGCCCACGTCCCAAAGAGGGGTCCTGAGGAGGGGCAGGGTCTCCTTGCCTGCACAGATCCCGACCCCAGCACCACTGTGGGAGCTCCAAGGCCTCGGGGGCAGGGTCACCCCTCCCCCAGCCCCACCCCCCGCAGGCTGGCCTAG
>SJYX01002032.1:6626-17022 GCA_006410675.1 Oreotragus oreotragus
AAAACTAAGATCATGGCATCCAGTTCCATCACTTCATGGCAAATAGACTGGGAAACAATGGAAACAGTGACAGACTTTATTTTCTTGGGCTCCAAAATCACTGCAGATGGTGATTGCAGCAATGAAATTAAAAGACACCTGCTTCTTGGAAGAAAAGTTATGACAACCTAGATAGCATATTAAAAAGCAGAGACATTACTTTGCAACAAATATCATCTAGTCAAACCTATGGTTTTTCCTGTAATCATGTATGGATGTGAGACCCGGACCAAAAAGAAAGCTAATTGCTGAAGAATTGATGCTTTTGAATTGTGGTGTTGGAGAAGACTCTTGAGAGTCCCTCGGACAGCAAGGAGATCTAACCAGTCCATCCTAAAAGAAATCAATCCTGAATATTCATTGGAAGGACTGATGTTAAAGCTGAAACTCCAATACTTTGGCCACCTGACTCATTTGAAAAGACCCTGATGCTGGGAAAAGATTGAAGGCAGGAGAAGGGGACGACAGGATGAGACGTTTGGATGGCACCACTAACTCAATGGACATGAGTTTGAACAAGTTCCAGGAGTTGGTGACGGACAGGGAAGCCTGGGGTGCTGCATTCCATGGAATCACAAAGAGTTGGATGAACTCTAGCACCAATCAGTGGTTATCAAGCACTGGCACAACAAGCCTGAGTACTCAGTGAGGGAAAAACATTCTTTCACATTTGCCTTATTTTTATAAATGAATCAATTAGAACCCTAAACTGAGAAGCACCAAGAATTTCATATTTTTCTGCTGAACAAGACTTTTTGCTGTCTCTTGCATATACTTCAAACCAAGTGCAGATTAAGATAGCAGTTTTGAGGTGGGTTTTCATGACAATCAATTAGTAGTTAAAAATTTTCATATATTAGCCTAGAGACTTTGAAGATGATGATTAATAGAGCAGATATAGACCAGTTTTGAATAATCTATGCCTCAACATAGACTAGATTTTACATTTTTAAGGATTTTGGCTGTAACGTCTTATGACCTTTTAAACCTTCCGTTTCTAAATTAATGGTTTGGGGGCCTGTGTCTCTGTCACTGTAGAGCCAACAGCCTCTTATCCCTCCCAGTATCCTTTACTAGCAACTGGTTGTAACCATGTCCTCTGAAGTCCTCTGACTTTTATTAGGGTTCCCGGTGAAGGCCGGGTGGGAATCTGGCCCTGGTTCACACACACCGCCCTGGACACCACAGCAGCATCCCCCATTTTTGGTTAGGAGAAAATGTGCTGTGACTGTCACCCCAGTGTTTGCATCTGCCTTTAAGCTTTACAAGTTAAATCTAAAACCCATCATCTATCCAATATGCAGGAAAAGATCACCAGGCCAGTCCACACACCCTTCGCCCTGCCTTGAACCTAGGACACTTCCTTTCTGGGACATACAGAACCCTCACAGCCTGTGCTTGATTCCCTTCTGAGGGAGTCTCTCCCTGTTCCAGGTTGAGTGCACATCCCTATGTTTCCCTAAGCACCTGTGTGCACCGTGACCCCAGTGTTCAGATCTCCTTTTCTTTCCTTGATCTGGCTTTACCAAGTTCTGTAATGGCTCCTGGCAGAGACAGAGACGATAATCTTGAAATAGACAGCGGTGTCACCATATCTAATAAAATAGTAAATGGGTCCCTAATGTCTCCCTGGAAGTCTGCTCACAGCACTAAATTAACCATTTTGCAAGAACTTAACACCATTTAGTTTAAAATTCTCAGCCAACAGCTACCACAGTTCATGCCACTCACTTGGCTGTGTCCACGACTTTGATATCCTCTAAGGATAAAGATGGCAGGTGGCATCTGGACACATACTCTCCACATAAAAAATGTATCATTCAGGGCTGTTGAACTGGATTTATTCATTTTAGAAAAGCTTGTTGACTTTCTACTATGTGTGAGGCCTTACGAGGCCTTATTCTAGATATCCGAAAACCAGATCATTTTCTGGGAAAGTTTCCCACTCTGTAAGGATAACTGCTCACTGTTCAGTGACTAGACTGGGCCATCTAAAACTGCCCCATTATCAAAACACCCAGATGTAAATCAACAGTAACACATCATTGGGTTTGTTATAATTAGCTAAACAAAATTTCTGAGTACAATTCCTATCGAAAAATTGTGTGCCACTTATTCTTAAACTATTGTAACATCCATTCAGAAGGTATAAATTAAAAGAAACCATAAAACCCTGGGGAGGGGGGAAGTATGGGTTCTTAAAGAAAGCCTCTACTTTTTCTTGCTCAAAGTTAAATGCCAGGGTTCCTAATAATGTCTATTAGGAAGAAATCCAAATCTAGCTTATCCTGATTTTTATCCTAGATTTTGCCTGGGAAATTTCTAACTCTGTGCTAAATATTCCTATTAGTTCCTACAGTCCTGAGGGAGTTTGGTTCCATGTGTAGCTAACAGAGACAGCACAGCTGAAATGCTCTCTAGACGGAGATTGAGGGGCAGGTTAAAAAAAGAGCTTTTCCATACAGTATTAATCTGTTAAGACACCACAGGCTATCCTGGAGTATGCATCAACATGCTGTCCCATTACTGCCAGCCATCAGAGGTTTGAGGAAGTCTAATGGATCTGATCATGGGAAATGTCTCTCCAGCCAAAGGAGGATTCAGCAGAAGGCCCTCCCAAATGTTAGGGTTCCTGGACCACTTATTAACAAGACAAAGAGAAGCATGTGCCCTTAGATATAAATTGCTTTTACATAGGAGGATGAGCCAAAAAACACAAATGCCAATATACTTAAAATGCATGACACCAGTCAGTCTCTTCACACAACTGTCCACGAGAAGTGAACCATGGTATCCTGATGGACAGAGCCGCAAGGAACCAGAAGCCAAATCTTCGCAGGTGTCCTGGTTTTGTACTCTAGTCTCTATAATCAAAAATAACACAGATAGGACACCAAAAACAGAATGTGGAAAGGGATGATATTCAAGTCTCTACAAATGCTGAAAAAAGATGTTTTGGGCCTGATGAAGGTGAAGGTGACTATGACAATACAGATGTCAGCAGAGGGCAGGTGGAGAACGACCACAGGTGGAGAGGCCAGAGCTGTGGAAATACACAGACCTGACACCATCCAGTGACTTCTGTGGCACACTCTGCTCCAGCTACAGACGCCGCAAGCCCTTGGCTCAACTGTGTGTCAGAATTAGTTTTTTAATACTTGATGAGGTGCTTGGGAATTAAAAAGACATGTTAGCATAACCTCTTCCCTGCTCACATACACGGTTTGTCACTTGCTATACACTCCAGTACACTCGCTGGGACTAAAATTTCCCTGCCTGAGAAGCAGAATCATATTGAGGCTTTCTACCTGCCAAACCCAGCACAGGGCTTTCTACAACCGCTGTGCTGGCACTTACCAACTGAACAAGTGTCTGTGACTCGTGTTTCTCCCTTATTTGTCTGTGAGCTCCCTGTGGACAGCAACTATGGTGTTTCCTTATCCCTGGGCGCTTCACACAATGCCTGGAGCTCAGGAAACATCTGTGGGATGAACCAGATCCCTTCCTCCTTCCCTCTTGGTATTCCCCACCCAGCATCCCCATCTTGCTATACCTTTCCCAAGGTTTCTTGGCAAAAACTTCTGTTCCACCAACTGTTTTAGCTGCTTTGAGAATTATTAACATCCTAGTCTCTTATTTTCTAATTATCTTCAAAGAAATGAGGCTTAAATAAAGGAGTACCAAGTTACTACCAAAAGCTAGATGTATGTAAAACATTATAGTTATTCAGAATTTCCCATTAAGTAAAAAGAACTTTACGAGAAGGTTTAGGATTTCAGCAACCAGTCCCAGCCTGCCCTGGTTTTTACTTAAGATGTTTACTTAGCATTTAAATGACTGCTTTAAAAACATCTATTCTAATACCTTATTTGGGTTTTAAGGGAGATGATACAAATTGTCTATCATGTGGGCACTTGACCCAAATCACCTGATCCCCAGTACACTATCATTTCTAAAATAATCTGCTCTAGAGAATATACTTCAGGCAAAATAAAAATTTCAACTTATAACTGACCATCTCAAGCACCTGCATACATTTTTAACTTTTTTTTTTTCATTTAAAACACCATTTGAGGGAGAAATTCTTATGTACCAGTGATGGTTTGTTCCATTTATTTTGAGAGCTCTTATGTACAAACGGGGCAAGTCTTTTGCAATAAACCTAAGAATTACAAGAGATTCACTTGTCCTACTGTAGAACCTGGGGTTATCACCTCTTCATACAAGATTCAGCAGCCCATGCAAATTCAAAAATTAATTTCCACAAGCCTATTATCTTTGCTGTAACTATACACAATTGTCCAATATATACCTGACTTTCTCATTTTGACCCTTATAAACTTGTTACTGTATTATCTGAACATTTCACTCTTTTTTCTTTCCCCTGAAATAAGAGAAGAAAATATCCTGTGCCACAATTTTAAGTATGATTGAGAAGGGTTCACCTTCCCATTTTCAAGTGGCTTAATAATAGGAAATCATCAAAACAACATATATCTTTGGAGACAGCACATGATTTATTGGGCTGATTACCATTTATCCTGCCTATCCATGGGTGAACAAGGAAGATGAACTTTTAAGAACAGAATAAGACTTTTCCACAGATAAATGGTTCAACTCTAGCTCAGTTACATATTTCCCCTAGAGAGGAAAAATATACAATATTTACAATCACAGTCTCTCCTTTTTGTCCTCCACATGCTTTTTAACCCCAATACAACAATACTTTTAGTAATCACAAGCCACTTATCTATCCATTTAAACTATCAAAAGAACCTAACTTTAAAATGGTCTCTAAGCCCCCCAAAAGAGGTCTTTACATAAAAATCTGTTCTACAATTTTGTAAGAGCAGAGGCTATAAGCACTTACTCAGAGGCTAAATGTTTTATACACAATATGATTACACCAAAAGATTACACCCCTTCATAAAGTCATCATCAGATAGGTGGGTCTGGTGAGAAAGCCCTGATCGGGGAGAAAAAGCAACAATTACCAGGACATTCACTGCACCTCAGACAGTAAAGAATCTGCTTGCAATGCAGGAGACCTGGGTTCAATCCCTGGGTCAGGAAGATCCCTGGAGAAGGGAATGGCAGTGCACTCCAGTAGTCTTGCCTGGAGAATCCCATGGACGGAGGAACCTGGCGGGCAGGCTACAGCCCACGGAGTCACAAAGAGTCGGACACAACTGAGTGACTAACACTACTACTACGGCACTAAGCTAAGCGTTTTATGTGTCCTATAATCTGATTCTGACCAAACAGGCAAAGATGTGAGTATAAGCAACAAAGGAGCTGGAATTCAAAAATCAAGATGATCAGATGTTTTCTCTACGTCATCCCCAACACTTTAAGGTTCACTAAAAGCTCCAATGGCTGTGGAGAATCATCTCCCTGAGTTTCCTTAACCGTTCTTTGTTCACTCTTGCTCCATGACTCCTTGTAATGCTGAATGCTGGTAGTAATGATCCTGAGTCATTAAGATGAAACCATTACCCAGATCCATGGAATAATATAAGCAAATACTATTATGCATGTTCTATACAAGTTAAAAAACCTCTTTTTAGATTTAAACGAATAAGCTTCATTTAGCTAGAAAATTAATCTCTGTGGATTAGCTCATTCCTTCATATAATGGCAATCGAATTATGATTTCCACTTCCTCCACTATAAAGAGAAAGGAGGGAGGAAAACTTTTATTATGTGGCTTCATTATTTTCTTGTAATAGAAATTTCCATTTAACATGCATAACAAAATACACACTCATGGAGAAAGATTCCAAATTGAATGTATTTTTAAATCTTTCATCAAAACTATTTTTGCATTATTTAAAACTTTGCTCTTCTCGATCCATTCAAATGTTTACTAAATAACTCTGAGACACTGTGAAGGGCATATCAAGATGAGTAAGAATAGCTAGCATATTATATACATATATCAAATCTTAAGGAGAGAGAGAGTAGCCAGAGGATCATGTTTCAAATGAAATGAATGCTTATAAACTCTGTTTCATATTCTGTTTTGTGAAAGGAAACTGAAAACATATGCAGATTACACACCGATTTCACCAAAATATTGTATCCGCCCAATAATTAAAATCGAAGGATTGACTCTTCACAGCTCATTAAGCAGACATGTTCATTTATATTCCAGTGTTGTTTCTTACCATAAGGTTCCAAGAGCTCCAGCAGAGTTTTATGCGATGTGCTTACAGAGTTGCATAATTTTATGCTGACAAGACAGTGGATCAAAACTCAGAAGTAATATAGTGCATGCACGACTAGCAAACACTGGGCTTCTGTGGCTAGGCTTTCTTCTTCAAAATGGGGGTCACTTGTCACAAGGAGGCATGCCTTAGAACATGTTCTCCATGAACTTCAAACTTGAGCCAAGAGGGCGACTACAGGCCACAGTAGCTGATTCATTACAATAGCAGCTACACAGGTGGTGTTCTTCTTTTTGGTACAATGATTATCTGGAGTTTAACTCATTTATTTTAAATGCCCAATTAGTATTTATTTAACTCTCCTTTGTACTTTTTCATGTTTATTGCAATATAAAGAAGATCACATGCAGTTATCATTTTTCAACTGCTGCCTTGTGAAAACTAATGATTTCAAGTCAATAGCAGAAACCTTTAAATAGCTTTAATGCTCAGGCATAAAGGTCTAGGAAACATGGGATCACCTATTTAAGTAGTGATCATGCCAGAGATCTCTGACAACCTACCACGTTTTGATGAAATTTACTATGGGGCTTCCCTGGTGGTTCAGTCGGTAAAGAATCTGCCCACAGTGTGGGGGATCTGAGTTCAATCCCTGGGTTGGGAAGATCCCTGGAAAAGGGAATGGCTACCCATTCTAGTTCTTGCCTGGAGAATTCCATGGACAGAGGAGCCTGGCAGGATCTCAAAAAAGTCAGACACGATTGAGCGACTAACACTATGGATTCAATGCTCCTCTAAATGCAAAGACCCTTCATGTTTACAAAGATTATTATTTCTTTAGATCAAGGGCCCATAAAATGAAGCTATGGCAAAATATTTAGAATATTCCCAATGATAAAGGGATTATTAATTCCATATTGATTTTCACAAAGGGGTTATTCATTTCATATTGATTTTCAAAGCCAGTTCCCATAGAACAAGATTCTTGATTCCAAATCATAAAGACCTAGTCCAACTTTTAATACCTCTTTATGTCAAAGTATTAAATATAGTAATGTTCAGTGATTGCTTCCAAGTGATATTATTAATTTCCCAACCACTGACAAAGCATCTACATTATATTATCAGGCTGCACTGTGAATATGAGAATGGAAGCCATTAGCATTACCAAAGTAGGTAAGCCAACTGGCTAAACTGAACAAAAGTAAAAATGGTGGCAAACACAGCCAAAAACTTAACATCTCACTTCTCTGATTAATAAGTACTCACCACTATATGCTGAGCAGTATGGTATTCTTGCCAAAATGAATCAGTCATTTTCCTACTGAACCTTTTATAACTGAGGAGAACTATGGTTAAAAGTGTAGGCTTTGGAGTTTGAAAGAAGAAAGATTACATCTGGTTCAGCCCTTCCTAGTCATATGATACTGGGCAACTTAATTATTTAAACTCACTTCAAGCTTCACATTCCTTATCTGTAGAATCAGGTTAATCCTTTATCATGGGGTTATTACTTTTTATAATGAAATGATATATAACAGTTCTTCAAAAGCACTTTATGCCTTGGAACTGAAGATAATCATAAATGGAAAGGAAATGTTCATGCTGGTCTGGCCTGAAGACCAATGAGGTAATGTCTATTTAAAACATTAAATGGGATTCTCAAGGAAGTAAGTTTATCTGACTCATCTTGTATCCTCGGGAGCTAGTAATAGCTTAAAACTTAATACAGAATATATTATTGTTTAATGATGTAAATTATGATATCCATAACATATTCATGCCATATCCATTACCACACCCTACTCCCTTTACTTCCAAAATAGCAGTTCTGTTCCCTTCTCTTCATTTCTGTCACCAGCCCCCTCTTCTGTGCTCCAGGCAGCCTTCTCATTTCTGTAATCCTCACCTGAGAAGGCAGCATGTACCCTGGCTTTCTGCCAGTCTTATAATTTTCCTTTGCAAGGAGAATGATCTTTCAAAGTGTCACTGGATCTTAACACCCTTCAAAGACCCCCATTATTCCAGAATGAGTAGAGTCCCTACAAAGTTCTGCAAAGATTCCCAGGATCTGACTTCAATCAGCAATCTCAATTTTGTCTTATTTCAAACCACGTTCCCTGTATCTCATCATCCCCTTTCCAGCCACACCAGATTTCTTTCAATCTCTCTTCCTTTGCTATTGCCTGCAGTGTTCCGCCTGCCAACCTTCAGTTCAGATCTAGGTATCTCCTCACCCTTCACACCTCAGCTTAATTGTCACTTTCTCAGCAAAGCCATCCCTGAACTTCCTGTAAGTTCTCATGGAACCATGTATCTTTACTTTAGAGAATTTATCAACTTATATTTCTTTCTGTTTTCACCTAATGAATGTCTATGTACCTTCCCAACTAAAGAATAGCCTCCACAAGGGGAAGTGTTAGATTCTGCTACCGAGGTTCCTTGAGTATTCAAAATTCTGTTGAATGAGTGATTTTTCTATAAACATTAATACTCTTAAGAGACTACTCAGGATTCATCTCTGTGGTATCCTGAAATGATTTTGAAAGAAACACTATAATAAAAGAACAGGTACAGAGTACTAACTGACATATAGTCAAAATAAATAAAACACAAGGGCAATTGGAAGGAGATGCAAAAATTACTCTTCATCCAAGTTTGAAAATCTATTTACTCAGACTTATAACTTCATTTCTTTCAAGTTGTAAGCATATGCTAATTTCATAGCAAGCAACTTTTTCTTCCAAGACCAAAGGCTATGATGAAGCTTTGCAACAGCGCAATAATGCACGCATTCATGAAATACAATCATCCGTACATCTGAAGGGCTTTTAAGGCAAGAGGTTTAATCAGAATATTTTCAGTACAAGTTCTAAGTTCTTACCAAATGAAAATCACACCACCTGCAATGCATGCCTGAGTGGCAAGAAGCTGTGCTACAATTTCCTTTAAAAAGAAATAAATTCACTTAAGGGATCCAAAATGGTTCTGCCCCTTCATTAGATGGCAATATTGAGTTGAGTGGACAGGGTGGTGCCAAATCTTGTGTGTGAAATTTTAGGATTATATATTAGTTATAATGGCACCCCACCCCAGTACTCTTGCCTGGAAAATCCAATGGACGGAGTAGCCTGGTGGGCTGCAGTCGGACAGACTGAGCGACTTCACTTTCACTTTTCTCTTTCATGCACTGGAGAAGGAAATGGCAACCCATTCCAGTATTCTTGCCTGGAGAATCCCAGGGATGGGGGAGCCTGGTGGGCTGCCGTCTATGGGGGTCACACAGAGTCGGACACGACTGAAGTGACTTAGCAGCAGCAGCAGCAGAATACATTTTCAGTTGGAGAATATTAGGCAGGCGAGAAGCTAGAATTTTATCCTACAAGCTTACTGTTTTTAAAACGTGAAAAACAGGAAAAAAAAAAAAAAAAACAGAGGTTGCAGGCATCTGATAATATTAGCAGCTAATATCTGATAATATTAACTGCAGAAAATGCGGCTATGGACAGAAGGAAACCATCTTTTGCTGGGTTGTAAAGAAGCTAGGCAAGGTGGCATGGAATAAAACACCTTTCATCACTTCCCACCTGGGCATCTCCAATGCGGCCTTAACTCGGCGGCGGTCCAGCAACCAACCCCCAACCGCGCAGGCGCACTAGTAGGGCATTCTCCCTCAGGTAAGGTCAAGGTACGTGTTAGGAAAGGCGAGGCCCCAGGAAGCCTTGTGGAGAAGGAAATGACAACCCACTCCAGTATTCTCTCCTGGGCACTTCCGCGGACAGAGGAGCCTGGTGGGCTGCTGTCCACGGGGTCGCACAGAGTCGGACACGACTGAAGTGACTTAGCAGCAGGAAGCCTTGACCAGAGCTAAGGCACTTTGGACCCTGGAAACCCGATGGGCTTTTTGTTCTATCTCCCACTGCTGGTCCCCTAGCGAGACACGGAAGCTGCTCACCTGTGAGGAGCCCACAGGCCCGGAGGCGGCGGGCGGCGAGCCGGGTCCCCCCAGGCCCTGCAGCGCGCGGCCCCGCACGTCAGTCACCGCCTGGCCCGGGCGCACACGCGCCCGAATCTTCTCTCCATTTAGAGTACAACCCGGGCCTTCCACCATCGCCCGGGTCCGCGCTGCGCCCCACTAAGCTGCAAAGCCAGCCGAGAAAACTGCCGCGTAACTTCACCTCAGCGGAGAT
>SJYX01002034.1:0-14163 GCA_006410675.1 Oreotragus oreotragus
TCTTAATATCTTCTGCTTCTGTTAGGTCCATACCATTTCTGTCTTTTTTTTTGGTCCAATTTTGCATGAACTATTCCCTTGATATCTCTAATTTTCTTGAAGAGATATCTAGTCTTTCCCATTCTATTGTTTTCCTCTATTTCTTTGCATTGATTGCTGAGAAAGGCTTTCTTATCTCTCCTTGCTATTCTTTGGAACTCGGCATTCAAATGGGTATATCTTTTCTTTTCTCCATTGCCTTTCACCTCTCTTCTTTTCCCAGCTATTTGTAAGGTCTCCCCAGACAGCCATTTTGTTTTTTTGAATTTCTTTTTCTTGGGGATGGTCTTGGTCCCTTTCTCTTGTAAAATATCATGAAACTCCATCCATAGTTCATCAGGCAGTCTATCAGATCTAGCCCCTTAAATCTACTTCTTACTTCCACTGTATAGTCATAAGGGATTTGATTTAGGTCATACCTAAATGGACTAGTGGCTTTCCCCAATTTCTTCCATTTAAGTCTGAATTTGGAAATAAGGAGTTCATGATCTGAGCCATAGTCAGCTCCTGGTATTCTTTTTTTTTTTTTTTTAAATTTATTTTTTTATTTATTTTTTTACACGAACTCCATCTTTGGCTGCAAAGGATATAATCAATCTGATTTTGGTGTTGATCATTTGGTGATGTTCATGTGTAGAGTCTTCTCTTGTGCTGATGGAAGAGGGTGTTTGCTATGACCAGTGCATTCTCTTGGCAAAACTCTTACAGCCTTTGCCCTGCTTCATTCTGTACTCCAAGGCCAAATTGGCCTGTTACTCCTGGTGTTTCTTGACTTCCTCCTTTTGCATTCCAGTCCCCTATAATGAAAAAGACATCTTTTTTGAGTGTTAGTTCTAGAAGGTCTTGTAGATCTTCATAGAACCATTCAACTTCAGTGTTACATATATAGAGAGTATCAGTTCAAAAATATTTTGAGAGAGACAGGTAAGCAGGAAGGAAAGAATGATCTCAAGAAGTAGTGTTGATTTATATCACTACTAATTAGGGTGAAAATAATCACAGTATTTGTTTGCACTGTGACTTTCTAAAACATTTTACAAATTTTTAACTATATTTAGGAAATACATAAATCCCTTTCATTGTAAATCTGTTTAAATTGGACTTTTAAAGTGGAGTGTTATTTTCAGAGTAATCAATATAATCCTGGGTTTAAAGGCTTTATGTTGGGTGAGTGTATTCTTATCTGATAAGGAAGATGGTATAATAACACATTTATGAATGTTCCCAGAAGATAACATTTTTTAATATGAAACCAACTCATTTTCTTCACTATCTTCTTATTCAGGTTATTCAGAGCAGCAGAGTAAAGAGAAAATAGAGACCTAGTTCCTCATTTTGAATAAATCATAGAAACACCTCAATTAGCCACCTGTATACCTTCAAGTACTTTTTCAGCACGTGATTGAGAAAATATTATTTACTGTTATGATTAATAATAATGGTCTGCCAAGTATTTGCTGTTTAATGTGAAAATAATGGGCAACATTAAGGAAGGGAAACACTATACATATGTATGATCTTTGTGACATTACAATTTATTCAGAGCCTGGCTCTGCCAGTATGAGAGGCAAACAATCAGAAAATGGAAGTGGAATTCATCTACAAATCATCTTTCATCTGAGAACTTTGCCTGACCCTAAAGCTAACCTTATTCAAATGGTTACAGATTCCTGGACTTGCTATCAAAGAATATTGGAAGGCTAAGCAGTGTCAATTCTAGATATGAATGAATTAGGTATGCATGGGTCCAAATGGAGTTTTTAAATGTTTTTGTGCGTTTGTATTGTTTGCATTCAGTATATAAAGTGACCCTTTATCACCCCGTGCTCTCCATGCTGTCTGCTTTTCTGTATTAATGATTGTTTATTGAAGAAACCTCTTCTCTGCCCTTGGTGTTTTGAGAATTCCAGCTCCAGCTACTTGGTCTTGGTTTGTCTCTCTCCTTCCTGATATTACACACCATTTTATCCATGTCTCTTCTACTACTCCATCCCCATCTTGACTAGATATGTGATTGTTCTACACTAACCAGTTTGCATCAAGATTTGTGAGCAATCTCTATCATGCCTGAAATACCCTCCATACAAATGTCTACGTGTATCACTCTTACTTCAGTTTTGAATACAGTCAACATCAAATTTATTCCCTTCAAATGTCCAATCAACATAGTTAAAATTGAACTTGTCTTTCCTCTAACTCTGTTCCACCAGAAGACTTCTGCATATCACCCCTTCACTTCTGTTTTCTCACATGAGATATACATCCTCTGGAAGGAAATCCTGCTAGAACCATCTTCAGGATACATATCCAGAATTTAAACACTTTATACCACTCACATGGCTACTAGGCTAATCTGAGTCATTATTCCTTCTCAAGTAGATTACTACAGGCATCTGCTAGGAGTAGTCCTTTCTCTAATGCTCACTCACAGTTACAACTCTTGGAGTTTACTTAATTCATGTCCATTGAGTCAGTGATGCCATCCAACCATCTCATCCTCTGCCATCCCCTTCTCTTCCCACTTTCAAACTTTCGCAGCATCAGGGTCTTTTCAAATGAATCAGTTCTTCACATCAGGTGGACAAAGTATTGGATTTTCAGCTTCAGCATCAGGGTAGCTATGTGTTGATACTGTAATCCTCATGAAGAGCTGCCAGCAGTATAAACTGGAGCATAAGTGAAAAGGATTATAAAGGATGTACATGCATATACCATGAACTAGACATACTGCTAGATATACAGTAGATATACTGCTAGATATCAAAGTGTCTCAACAACTTCCCTCCCTTTTTTATAGAACCTCAAGTACAAAGATTTTTATCACAGCATTACCATTAGAAGTTTTAGGCAACTGATTATCCTAAGGTAAAAATGATAGGCTATAGTTGATGAAGAGCCTTCCCTTGTGGCTTATAGTTGATGGATGAACATTCTCAGAATGATAGAGGGAAGAAAAACACTTAGAAATACATATTACTGCATGGTTGCACCTGAAAAAAAAATTAATACTGTGAAATAGAAATACAATGAATTTACATAAGTCATTATGGTACACAAAATTAAAATTGAAAAATGATTTGCAATTGAAAAGAAAAAACACATGAATAAAACACATTTAGAAAGAGCATAAACAAACAAAATAACACATAAGTACAATAAAACTATGGCAGGATGTGAGTGATGAAAGTGCTGATGGGGTATGATAGTGATTTAGGGGGGAATAAAAGTTAACATGAAAATCAAATGAAATAGGAGACTTGCAGGGAACAGTAATTTTAATGGGCCATCAGCTGAAGGGTATGCTGATCTTAACACTTCATCAGAGCTGAAAGATTAAAAAGAGATGAGCTATGCTTGTCCTCCAGTCTTCTGAGAAGCAGAAACAAGGATGGAATTACCTGCACTATGATTTCCTTAGAAGAAATGCCTTTGATGGGAAATGGAGTGGGAACAGAGAGAAAAAGGGTGAGAGATTCATTAGGTCATGATGGAAGTCTGACCCCAGGAAAAGGAGAGAGGAGAGGGAGAAGTTTGGGTGGATGTACCCTAGACTCATGGGTTGTCCAATTAAGCCTCAACATTCAGGCCACATACTCCCAGAAAGAGTCTGCCCTGAGATTGCATCCAGACTCAGCCCTTGGCTTTGAACCACCTGGGAAATGTGGTCTGGTACCAGCATAATGATGGATTTCTGAAGGTGACAGCTGAGCCTTTGGATCTATTATGCAGTCTGGTACAGGGGCAAGAACACTTGCCTTCCTGAAGCCTTCTTGATTCCTACCATATTTTCCCTGAGTAGAAACTGGTATATTTTCTATCACTAATCAGGCAAATAAGAGAGTGTTACCTGGGACCCACATATAAAATCATGTCTGATGTCTGGGATCATTCCCGTTTCATGCTAAGAAGGAGGCTCAAACTGTTTCTTCAAGCTATCTTGCAAATTCCAGGGAAAGACAGACAAAGATGTGGAAAGTGAAGAGAAAGCCCCAGATTTTCCTCCAGAATGCCCCAGCTACAGTCCTAAAAGCCTTATTATAAATACTTATTGGGGAGGAAGAAATTTCCCTCTCCCTTTCTGGGTTCTTCTGGCCAATTTAAATAATCAAATTGTCAAGAGACAAACTAACAAAAGGAAAACAGACAAATTATAATAATATGTATACATGGGAGAGATCCAGGAAAACTGAGCAACTTCCCCAAATGTCTGAAAGCCTCACCTTAAGTACCGTCTTCAGCTAAAGACAAAGCAAGATGTTGAGGGGAGTAGTTTAGGGCTTCTAAAGGGAGAAAGGCAATTCACACAGAGATGGAAAAACAAAATATTTGGTAAATGTTTGCTGGGTCAGGCAGAGATAATGGGACAGAGAGAGGAATCTTAACAGTCAGACTGCTAAGTTTTTCCCAGTCTACATATCTAGTTCACACCATAGTCATTAAAAGAGCAGAGACATCATTTGCTGACAAAGATCTGTGTAGTCAAAGTTATGGTTTTTCCAGTCATCATATACGGATGTCAGAGTTGGACCATAAAGAAGGCTGAGCACCAAAGAATTGATGCCTCCACTATGGTGCTGGAGAAGACTCTTGAGAGTCTCTTGGACTGCAAGGAGATCCAGCCAGTCAATCCTAAAGGAAATCAGTCCTGAATATTCACTGGAAGGATTGATACTGAAGCTCCAAAACTTTGCCACCTGATGCAAAGAGCCGACTCACTGGAAAAGACGATGATGCTGGGAAAGGTTGAAGGCAAATGAAGAGGGTGAGAGAGGAAGAGATGGTTGGACAGCATCGCCAATGAGGTGGACATGGATTTAAGCAAACTCTGGGAGACAGTTAAGGACAAGGAGGCCTGGCGTGCTGTAGTCCATGGGGTCACAGAGTTGGACAGGATTTAGCAACTGAATAAAAACAAATAGTCACCTCGGTTGATAGCTTCCTTCCTGATACATCCTCTAAGGTGTTTCAAATGGTTAGGGGGAAGGTCAGAGTGTTTGGTTCCTTCATGAGTATTTAGGGCTTCTCTGGTGGCTCAGAGGTTAAGGCGTCTGCCTCCAATGCGGGAGACCTGGGTTCGATCCCTGGGTCGGGAAGATCCCCTGGAGAAGGAAATGGCAATCCACTCCAGTATTCTTGCCTGGAGAATCCCATGGACGGAGAAGCCTAGTAGGTTACAGTCCACGGGGTCGCAAAGAGTCGGACACGACTGAGCGACTTCACCTTCACCTGAGTATTTAGAGTCTTCTTGAGTGTTTGGGGTCTTGATTGTTTTTAGCTTAAAATAACCCCTTGCCAAAGAAACATTTGGGGTTAATAAATTTTCTTTGCCTGCATACCCCAAAAGGCATTGTGTACAAAAATTCTACCTCCTTAGTTCCCATACTCAGGCAAATAGAGTGACACCTAAAGGCCACATTTCCCAGCACAGAAAACAGGAAACCTTTTGCTTATAAGATATAGGAAGAATCACAGTGTGTGTTGATGATGTGTACCACCACAGGCTCTCCAAGCGCAGTTTAGGCCAATGACACATTTTTATTGTGAAATTCAGGGTTATCCATTGGCCATACAAAGGTTATCAGTCACTAACTGTGGGGGTTTTTGCCAAGAGATCGTCTACATGACAGGTCGTCTACATGACAGAACACAGTGAAAGTCAATAAAACTGAGGTTGATGTTGCTGAAAATGACCTCAATTGACTTCCATTTTTTATTCCACAGATGCCAATTATTGGAGGCATATTGGCCAGTGTTTAAGGAGGTCAACAGTGAGTATTTCCTGGGTGCTTGACAAGCCTATTGTTAATAATTATCCACAATGTGTGTGTTCTCATGAAATGATCCAGCTGGAAGGGGAAGTGGTTACAATGGCATAAAAATAATAGCTTTAATTTGGGTTTATTTATTGAATCTTCACATTACCTCACTGAATGCTCACAAGAAATGTTTTGCAGATAATATTGACATAACAAAGAGAAAGATAATCAGAAAAAAAAAAAAAAAACATTGGTTATGAGACTAAACAGTTTGCCTAATTAAAGGAACAGAGCTTTGATTTAAGCTCAACACTTTGGAGTCCAAAGTCTGTACTATTAACCACTGTGATATGGTGCTTTTTAAAGTCAAACCCTTTATTTAAGAGATGATAAAACTCACTCAGAAAGTTTAAATATTTAAGAAAAAACCTCACCCAAGGGAATCCCAGAAACATATCTCACCCATAGTATGAGTCTTATATTAGAGTTTCAAAGTTTATTCTGTTAAGATATACTGCAAAAATAAATGAATGAATGAATACAAAATACCTATGATTTCAAAGAAAGCACATTTCTCCTCCAATAAGCCTCCTCTTTCAAGACAAATATGTTTCTGTAACAGGACTATAGCACTTCTTTGAGATAATTGAGCTGTAAGTGTGAATTTTAATCTGGGAAATATACATACCAATTAAAACCCAACTATTTTCATATATTAAGCTTGGTTCCTAGCATACTGTTGTGACTTTTCCTCCAGATATGTGCATTATATATGTTCACAGGAAGAAACAGACTATTCAGGTTTCTGAACTGTTGCAATCTGNTCAGAGTTGGACCATAAAGAAGGCTGAGCACCAAAGAATTGATGCCTCCACTATGGTGCTGGAGAAGACTCTTGAGAGTCTCTTGGACTGCAAGGAGATCCAGCCAGTCAATCCTAAAGGAAATCAGTCCTGAATATTCACTGGAAGGATTGATACTGAAGCTCCAAAACTTTGCCACCTGATGCAAAGAGCCGACTCACTGGAAAAGACGATGATGCTGGGAAAGGTTGAAGGCAAATGAAGAGGGTGAGAGAGGAAGAGATGGTTGGACAGCATCGCCAATGAGGTGGACATGGATTTAAGCAAACTCTGGGAGACAGTTAAGGACAAGGAGGCCTGGCGTGCTGTAGTCCATGGGGTCACAGAGTTGGACAGGATTTAGCAACTGAATAAAAACAAATAGTCACCTCGGTTGATAGCTTCCTTCCTGATACATCCTCTAAGGTGTTTCAAATGGTTAGGGGGAAGGTCAGAGTGTTTGGTTCCTTCATGAGTATTTAGGGCTTCCCTGGTGGCTCAGAGGTTAAAGCGTCTGCCTCCAATGCGGGAGACCTGGGTTTGATCCCTGGGTCGGGAAGATCCCCTGGAGAAGGAAATGGCAATCCACTCCAGTATTCTTGCCTGGAGAATCCCATGGACGGAGAAGCCTAGTAGGTTACAGTCCACGGGGTCGCAAAGAGTCGGACACGACTGAGCAACTTCACCTTCACCTGAGTATTTAGAGTCTTCTTGAGTGTTTGGGGTCTTGATTGTTTTTAGCTTAAAATAACCCCTTGCCAAAGAAACATTTGGGGTTAATAAATTTTCTTTGCCTGCATACCCCAAAAGGCATTGTGTACAAAAATTCTACCTCCTTAGTTCCCATACTCAGGCAAATAGAGTGACACCTAAAGGCCACATTTCCCAGCACAGAAAACAGGAAACCTTTTGCTTATAAGATATAGGAAGAATCACAGTGTGTGTTGATGATGTGTACCACCACAGGCTCTCCAAGCGCAGTTTAGGCCAATGACACATTTTTATTGTGAAATTCAGGGTTATCCATTGGCCATACAAAGGTTATCAGTCACTAACTGTGGGGGTTTTTGCCAAGAGATCGTCTACATGACAGGTCGTCTACATGACAGAACACAGTGAAAGTCAATAAAACTGAGGTTGATGTTGCTGAAAATGACCTCAATTGACTTCCATTTTTTATTCCACAGATGCCAATTATTGGAGGCATATTGGCCAGTGTTTAAGGAGGTCAACAGTGAGTATTTCCTGGGTGCTTGACAAGCCTATTGTTAATAATTATCCACAATGTGTGTGTTCTCATGAAATGATCCAGCTGGAAGGGGAAGTGGTTACAATGGCATAAAAATAATAGCTTTAATTTGGGTTTATTTATTGAATCTTCACATTACCTCACTGAATGCTCACAAGAAATGTTTTGCAGATAATATTGACATAACAAAGAGAAAGATAATCAGAAAAAAAAAAAAAAAACATTGGTTATGAGACTAAACAGTTTGCCTAATTAAAGGAACAGAGCTTTGATTTAAGCTCAACACTTTGGAGTCCAAAGTCTGTACTATTAACCACTGTGATATGGTGCTTTTTAAAGTCAAACCCTTTATTTAAGAGATGATAAAACTCACTCAGAAAGTTTAAATATTTAAGAAAAAACCTCACCCAAGGGAATCCCAGAAACATATCTCACCCATAGTATGAGTCTTATATTAGAGTTTCAAAGTTTATTCTGTTAAGATATACTGCAAAAATAAATGAATGAATGAATACAAAATACCTATGATTTCAAAGAAAGCACATTTCTCCTCCAATAAGCCTCCTCTTTCAAGACAAATATGTTTCTGTAACAGGACTATAGCACTTCTTTGAGATAATTGAACTGTAAGTGTGAATTTTAATCTGGGAAATATACATACCAATTAAAACCCAACTATTTTCATATATTAAGCTTGGTTCCTAGCATACTGTTGTGACTTTTCCTCCAGATATGTGCATTATATATGTTCACAGGAAGAAACAGACTATTCAGGTTTCTGAACTGTTGCAATCTGTGGGCTCATTATTTTAACTGTCAAAAAAATTCTACTGTTGGATCCAAGATTTTACGCACAATTTGCTGCATTTATTTTACCTGAATGTCAGTATAGACTTCCATATTAAATTGATATTATCAGCTTGAAAATGAAATCTTCAATATAGCTTATATCTAAAATGTTTCAACAGATGTGTATTTGATCCATGCAGACATTAAAATCAGCCACTTGTATATGTAGGAAAACACATAGTAACAAACACATGCATATATTGATGCCGTTTCTTTTTCTGTTGAGTTCTCAAATGAATGGTCATTTTTGATAATCACACAGCCGTTTAGAGTCTTGAAAAGATCTTTTTATTTTAAATTCACACCTCTTCTATGGGATATTTAATCCAATAAACATTCATGAATACCATCTTTGTGTTAGGTATGATACAAAAACACTGAAAGACCTATTAAGTTTATAATTTAAATTCTGGTCTTGCACCTTCACAGTGATCTATAACACAGATTACACAAAGACAATCATCTATGTGCAAAACAATATTTTATACGGAGTAAAGAAATTATTAGTAGATGACAATTTGTTTAGAGAAGATTGAAGGGTGAGAAAGCAGTGACAGTATACAAGAACCTCTTAAATCAGATTTTTAGCAGTTCTTTCGTATTAAACACTACTATATTCATTATTTCTTTTGATTTTCTAAATAATAGAAAGTGTTTTTGTGTTGGATGAGTGTTATCCTTTATTTAATCTTCATACACACACACATACTTTCAGAGTTCTTTACATGACCTCTTCTAACTTAGGGTACAGCATCACCTATTCTATCCCAGAGAAGATTTTGGAAAATGCTGAAGGAAAAGATAACTCTTTTTAATAACACTAAATTATCATCTGTTAAATATAAGGACAACCATCCAACATTCATATAAGTGCAGAAGATTAACAAAATATTGAGTAATTAGAATTCATAGTTTGTATGCATCTAAGCTAATAGTTATTCCTATATGAATGCCTAATACAAACTTAATAGTTTAAGAATGGACCTATAACATTAAGACACTTGTAAAGCTTTTGAAAATGTTCTGAATTGACACTTGTAAAGCTTTTGAAAATGTTCTGAATTGTATTGTCTTAATACATCCTGTATGAAAAATAAGAACAGAAAAACAAACTGATAATGATAATAAGCACTAATAATCAATTCATTAGCTATCTTTGTTTTGGGGTTCCCTGGTGATTCAGAAGGTAAAGAATCTGCCTGCAGTGTGGGAGACCCGGATTTGATCCCTGGGTTGGGAAAATACCCCGGAGACGGGAAGGCAACCCACTCCAGTATTTTTCCCAGGAAAATCCCATGGAGAGAGGAGTCTGTTGGACTACAGTCTATAGGGTCACAAAAAGTGACTGAGTGACTAACATGTTTGCTTTTCATCTTTGTTTAGATATAAAACAGGCCCAAGCCAGGACTTACAAGCACTTTACACTGCAATTTTTCCATTTTACTCAAGTATGAGAATCTTGAGGAATTATTCTCATATGTGTCCTTGATGCAGTCCAATAAAGAAGTAGTAATTACTCCCAAAGCTTGTACTAAACTTGACTGAATTGCCCAGAATTACTTAGCTATTTGGAGTATAACTGATTCTGACCTTTAAATAATGCTGTCTGAAAGAAGTAATACAAAATCCATTCAGATCATAAAATTTTACATGTTTCACTTTATGTTTGTGATTTCATATAGACCTTGATAAAGAATTGTTAAAAAAATCTTTATTGGTTATCATTAGACTAATGGTTTCTTTTCTCAACACTAAAGTGAAAGTGAAAGTCGCTCAGTCATGTCTCTTTAGGATCCCATGGACTATAGAGTCCATGAAGTTCTCCAGGCCAGAATACTGGAGTGGGTAGCTTTTCCCTTCTCCAGAGGATCTTCCCAAACCAGAGATCAAATCTAGGTCTCCTGCATTGCAGGCAGATTCTTTACCAGCTGAGCCACAAGGGAAACCCAAGAATCCTGCAGTGGGTAACCTATCTTTTCTCCAGCAGATCTTCCCAACCTAGGAATCGAACCAGGGTCTCCTGCATTGCAGGCAGATTCTTTAACAACAGAACCACAGGGGAAATCTACATATTTTACCTAGAAGAAAGATGATTATTTCAAAAGTACCAATGAGTCATATCAATTATTGTCTTTATTCTAAAATCAAAGAATATCTCAAGCTCATTTTTCACCTGTGCACATTAATATGATTGTACCTTATATGCATGTATGATTTTGAGTTATTTTCTCTACCTTAGTAACAGCAAAACTCCCAATTAAATTTTGAAATACCATATGCTATCACTTAAATGTGGGACCTAAATACAACACAAATGAACCTATCTAGGAACCAGACAAAGACTGATAGATATTGACAGATATAGAGGTCAGACTTGTTGCCACAGGAGATGTGGGTAGGTAAGGATTAGGTTAGGAGTTTGGGATTAGCAGATGAAAGCTAGTATATGTAGAATGCACAAACAACAAGGACCTACTGTATAGTACAGAGAAGTATATACAATGTCCCATGATAAACCATAATGGAAAATATAAAATATATTTATAAAAATAGAAAAAATAAAAAATCATAATGGAAATTTTTCAAAATATTAAAATTATATTTTATATTTATATAAAATATAAATAGTAGCACATACCGATAACTGAGTCACTTTTTATATAGAGCAGAAATTAACACAATATGCTAAATCAATAAAAAATGAATTTATATTTCAATAAAACTTTTAAAAATTTTAAATAAATAGATCTTGAAGTATAAGTGTTATTAAATGATAGATCTTACAACCAAACCAGGGCCTTTGCTACTTAAGTATCTGATTTTTCTAGAAGTGTAATGTTCTGAGAAATTTGCTATCACAAAAATATTTACAATGCCTGTATCATTTTACAGTTGCAGGTTGAATTAAATAAAATTTTGTTTTACTTTAGCTTGTAAAGTTAGAGACTAGTTCACTGGTCTTGACATTTCCCACTGATCATGGATAGAAACCCAGACTCAAGATCCACCTTCAAATATATCTTCATAAGGTTATTCCTATCACTACTGACATACGACATGAAACTTTTCCATGCTGGGTGTTTATCCCTTCACAGAGATACTGCTACTGCTGCTGCTGCTAAGTTGCTTCAGTCATGTCCGACTCTGTGCAACCCCATCGACAGCAGCCCACCAGGCTCCCCCTTCCCTGGGATTCTCCAGGCAAGAACACTGGAGTGGGTTGCCATTGCCTTGTCCATCACAGAAATACTACTAAGCACCAAAAAATGATTATCCATACTGGGTATGTGTCCCTTCAGAGAAATACTACTTAGCATTAAAAAAAATGATTCACNCAGCCCACCAGGCTCCCCCTTCCCTGGGATTCTCCAGGCAAGAACACTGGAGTGGGTTGCCATTGCCTTGTCCATCACAGAAATACTACTAAGCACCAAAAAATGATTATCCATACTGGGTATGTGTCCCTTCAGAGAAATACTACTTAGCATTAAAAAAAATGATTCACCAATAACAAAGAACACATTTGAGTCAGTCCTAA
This sequence comes from Oreotragus oreotragus, assembly GCA_006410675.1. Taxonomy (NCBI): domain Eukaryota; kingdom Metazoa; phylum Chordata; class Mammalia; order Artiodactyla; family Bovidae; genus Oreotragus; species Oreotragus oreotragus. Next base: position 12,274 of record SJYX01002034.1, read on the forward strand.
TGAAGTGAATGAATTTCGAGCCTGTTATACAGAGTGAAGTAAGTCAGAAAGAGAAAAATGTCATATACTAACACATACATATGGACTCTGGAAAGATGGTACCGATGAACCTATTTGCAGAGCAGCAACAGAGATGCAGACATAGAGAACAGGCTTAGGGAAAGAGCAGGGAAGAAGAGGGTGGGACGAATTGGGAGAGTAGAATTGAAACAAATGCATTACCATATGTAAAACAGAAAGCCACTGGGAAGCTGGTGCACGACAAAAGGAGCCCAAATCAGGCGCTCTGTGACGATCTCAACTGGTGAGATGAGGTGGGGAGGGCGAGAGAAGTTCAGGAGGGAAGGGACACGTGTATACCTTTGGCCAAATCATGTTGAGGTATCGTAGAAACCAACCCAGTATTGTAAAGCAATGATCCTCCTATTAAACATGAATCAATTGCAAAAAGATACAATGGGAACACACACATTATACATTTTTAAGGATAATATGTAGAGACATTATCCTTATAATATGATAATATGAAGAGACATTAGTAACCCTACTCTGAAATGATACATCAGGCTTTCAAGGAAAAGGTTTCTGGTGAATCTGTGAGAAAGATGAAGAATAGATCTAAAATGCTTAAATTTATTTCAATTAAAAAAAATTAGACTCAACTAAATTTACGTCATTATCATCGCTTTTCTTCGTTTTTAGAAATAAATCATTATTTTTATAAAGAACAAGTTATAATGTATTTCTCGTGTTATTCCACCAATTTTATTGAGCAATTACTTTCAGTACATGAAAGCAAGCTGAGANAAAAAAAATTAGACTCAACTAAATTTACGTCATTATCATCGCTTTTCTTCGTTTTTAGAAATAAATCATTATTTTTATAAAGAACAAGTTATAATGTATTTCTCATATTATTCCACCAATTTTATTGAGCAGTTACTTTCAGTACATGAAAGCAAGCTGAGACAAAAACAAAAAATTCAAACGGCAAGTACAAGTTTTCATGAAAATGTAAGGTAGGGCCAAAGCACCATTTGCATACCTCAACATGCTAATGCCATTTTCTGCCATCATGGGTTTTTACATCTCTAATGGGAATTATATGAATAGATGGACAAATTAATTTGTACCAGCCATAGCAGAGAATGAAATCTTAGCTGGCTTAGCATATTATATGACATTCATAGGCAATTGTAAATTAAAATAACCAGACTTTGTCTGGTTAAGTGAATATATATAATTTTAATATTTTTTCAGCACCATTTTCCAAATTCACTTGGATACTGAAGCAGCCAAGTTTTTACAGAACGATATAAAGAATGGGCATTTTTTATTAAGATGGAAAGAGAAGACACATCTCTTTAAAAGCATTAGAGCCACAAAGTGCTGCATTTCAAGTTGCATTTTATCAATTTATCTGACTTGAACACAGCAATACATAAATTTTAGTAGTCATGAAGCACATGGCAAGCAGGTGTGGCATGCTTTGCCAGCAGAGAGCTGACGTTTTTATGAGCTCTCTCAGCTGGAGTGGCCAAGGAGCATGGGAGAAGGAAAGGAAAAACGCCTGCCACCCAGTCATTTTATTTTCAATTGTAACATCTTGAAGAGAAAGAAATTACATTAAAATGAAAAATCTACCAAGATTGAGACAGAGGCATTATACCCATGCCTTTTGAATCTATTACCTTCACAATGAGAGAATTGTTAATGCCTAGTATTATTTCTCATCAGAATATATCCAGATAAATGGCTGTTTAAGGAGTTAAGATGCATGATGTATGAGAAAACACAACCTAAAAATATGTGTTCCTTTTCTTCTCTCTCTTTTATTTGGGCTGACTGGGATGCCTTAATCGAGTCTCCTTTGCTCAGTAAACGTTTTGA
>SJYX01002034.1:22543-33867 GCA_006410675.1 Oreotragus oreotragus
AAGAATTGATGCTTTTGAACTGTGGTGCTGGAGAAGACTCTTGAGAGTCCCTTGGACTGCAAGGAGATCCAACCAGTCCATTCTGAAGGAGATCAGCCCTAGGATTTCTTTGGAAAGTGAAGTGAAGTGAAATGAAATTGCTCAGTCGTGTCCAACTGTTTGCGACCCCATGGACTGTAGCCTACCATGGGATTTTCCAGGCAAAATTACTGGAGTGGGTTGCCATTTCTTTCTCCAGAGGATCTTCCCAACCCAGGGATCAAACCTGGGTCTCCTGCATTATAGGCAGATGCTTTACCAAAGGAATTATGTTAAGCTGAAACTCCAGTACTTTGGCCACCTCATGCGAAGAGTTGACTCATTGGTAAGGACTCTGATGCTGGGAGGGATTTGGGGGCAGGAGGAGAAGGGGATGACAGAGGATGAGATGGCTGGATGGCATCACTGACTCGATCGATGCGAGTCTGAGTGAACTCCAGGAGTTGGTGATGGGCAGGAAGGCCTGGTGTGCTGAGATTCATGGGGTCACAGAGTCGGACATGACTGAGCGCCTGAACTGAACTGATGCTCTATGTAACAATAATATAAATAACAACATAAAGAAGGAGGAAAAGAAGGAAAATAAAAAGTATAAAGCTACCTGAATCTACTAGATGTCTCATGAGTTTAACATTTATTCCTTGATAAGTTCATTTGCATGGTATTATCATCAGGAAAGATGTATTTCTTAGATGGATAAACTGGAAAAAAAATCACCAGTATAAATCTAAAATTAATATATTAATTCACAGTATAAGGGGAACATATTGCCTTAATTCTCTCTTTGCAGAGGTTGTGGTATACATCTTTAGGTAATTAGTCTATCCCCAAATATTTATACAATAATGAATTGCACAAGAATCTTACAATAGAAACTACAACTTGGAATAGAATCCTAATGCTTCCATGTGTCCAATTCCAGCCTTTATCCAATATTGCCATACATTCTAATTTTACTCATTTTATAACCCTCTGCTGCTAAGTCACTTCAGTCATGTCCGACTCTGTGTGACCCCATAGACGGCATCCCACCAGGCTCCCCCATCCCTGGGATTCTCCAGTATTCTCCAGAATACTGGAGTGGGTTNAGCCTTTATCCAATATTGCCATACATTCTAATTTTACTCATTTTATAACCCTCTGCTGCTAAGTCACTTCAGTCATGTCCGACTCTGTGTGACCCCATAGACGGCATCCCACCAGGCTCCCCCATCCCTGGGATTCTCCAGTATTCTCCAGAATACTGGAGTGGGTTGCCATTTCCTTCTCCAATGCATGAAAGAGAAAAGTGAAAGTGAAGTCGCTCAGTCTGTCTGACTGTTAGCGACCCCATGGGGGTCTGTTATAACCCTCATTGCCCTGTTAATATAAATTTTGTAAACAGAGTCAATTATATTTTTACTTTTAAAAATTTTTAGTTGGAGGATAATTGCTTTACAATGTTATGTCAGTTTCTGCCAAATATCATCAAGAATCAGCCATAAGTATACAGATGTCCCCTCTCTCTTGAACTTCTCTCCCACCTCCCACCCCTCCAGGTTGTCATGGAGAAATGGGTTGAGCCCTCTGAGTCATACAGCAAATTCCCACTAGGTGTATATTTTACACATGGCAATGTGTATGTTTTCATGACGCTGGAGTCAATTACTTCTTAACAGTATTTAAATAATAAGAGAAAGCATTTGTTTGCCTATATATCTGTCATTTCTGCAGATGGAATAAGGTTGTCAAACACCTGTCCTCATAACTGTGAGATGATTCTGGACGATCTGCGTGGGACCAAGGTAATGACAAGTTCTTGTGTGTGTTGCATGCTAAGTCGCTTCAGTCGTGTTCAACTCTTTGCAACCCCATGGACTATAGCATGCCAGCATCTCTGTCCATGGGATTCTCCAGGTAAGAATACAGGAATGTGTTGCCATTGCCTTCTCCAGGGGATCTTCCTGACCCAGGGATTGAACCTGCGTCTCTTATGCCTCCTACATTGGCAGGCGGGTTCTTTACCACTAGTGCCACCTAGGAAGCCTAACAACACTCTTGGGAGAAGAAAAAGGTAGGAAAGAGGGACAGAGTGAAGAACTATAAGAAAGATCTGACAACTGGTCCTCATTTGGAAAGAGAAAGGGGTATAAGTCAAAGAATGCAGGAAGTTTCTAGAAGTAGGAAGATGAAAGACACACCTTCTATTATCCTGTAGTCTCCAGAGAGGAATGCAGCTCTGCTGTCACCTTGATCATGGCTCATTAGACCCACGTGGGGCTTCCCTGGTGGCTCAGATGGTAAAGAATCCACTTGCAGTGCGGAGACCTGGATTCAGTCCCTGGGTTTGGAAGATCCCCTGGTGGAGGCCATGGCAACCCACACCAGTGTTCTGGCCTGGAGAAGCCCAGGGACAGAAGAGCCTGGCAGGGTACAGACCATGAAGTTGGACACAACTGAAGTGACTGAGCACAGCAGACCCACGTTGGCCTTCTAACATATCGAACTGCAAGAGAATGAAGCTGAGTTGTTTTAAGCCATGAGTTCTTTAGAAATGAGCTCCACCAGCCACACAAACTTATGCACTCTCTGCCCTTACTCCAGTGTTCTGGCCTGGAGAAGCCCAGGGAGAGAGGAGCCTGGCAGGGTACAGACCATGAAGTTGGACACAACTGAAGTGACTGAGCACAGCAGACCCACGTTGGCCTTCTAACATATCGAACTGCAAGAGAATGAAGCTGAGTTGTTTTAAGCCATGAGTTCTTTAGAAATGAGCTCCACCAGCCACACAAACTTATGCACTCTCTGCCCTTACACTGAGAAACTCTAGAGGCAGCAAACTGGGGTAATTCTAGGTCCTGTATCTGTATCTCATGCTTCTCAGGGATAACTAGCCTTTGTTGTCTAATGTTCAATGTGTTGTAGATGGCTGTTTATTTTTATGTTTACAAAATATTGTTCTAGGTTGTTTCAGGCAGAAGAGTAAATCCAGTCTCTATTACTGTATCTTAGCCAGAAGTATAATTCACCAATATATTTCTTAATGATAAAAAAAGTGAACTCAAAGCTGTTTTCTTTCCAGTAGAGCAATTAATTTATAAGAGATTAATCAAGTTAGTTAACCTCATTTCACTTTAATTACTCTTCTCAAATGACATTGGCTGCAATATCCTAGATAATTGAAGGCCGTAACTTATTCAGAAGAAATATCTGTTCCATAAAGAATTGTTCAGTCATTACTTCCTGCATGAATGTGGGGGGGAAAGTTCTGCATACTCCAACATCAGCGGATGTCAACCAAGCGAGGTGAAAAGAAGCGAGGCTGGTCTCCCAGAGAATGGCAATGAGCTAATTACCTACATTAATTTGCAGAGACCCACAATCTGGCCTTTTTTCCAGGAACTGGGAAACCTGATTGAGTCAGCATGTGCACTTTGGTCCTGTCTCTTTAGAAGGGAGTCACATTAGTCAAGACTCGGAGATGGATGTCTAAATGGAAAATGCCTTTCTCTCTGTTACAAAGATAAATAGACTGAACAATAAACCAGTCATACCATTCCTCCAGCACATTCTCTCCATAAACTCTACCTGTGGAGACAAATTATCCAAGTTATCTGCAGTGATTTTTAGCATAGACGTGGGGTAGGGGGCTGGAGATAAGCACACAGTTCAAATATGTGCAGACCTCAGGCTAAAATTGCTGAGGATCTCTGAGTCTGAGAAAAATAAACTGCCCACAGCAACCGCACAGATCCAGCTGGTATCCCATACATTTCCTTCCTGAGTGCTGCCAATGTTGGCTCTGTGAATTTGACTTTTGCTTATCATTTTATTTCAGAAAAATCATCTATTTTTCATTAGATGAGCTATTATTTTCAATTAAATTTCAGCTAAAATTTTAAGTTTACAACAGATTACTCTTCTTTAAGCAGACTTTGAATATGTGTGTGCCTGTGATCTTATTTTTCCCTTTTGGAAATCAGTTATTCTGGCAGATGCTTTCCCCTATAGAATGTTACAACATATTGAGTATATTCTCTCTGCTCTATAGTGGGTTCTTGTTGGTTATAAAACTTTTTTTGCATGCTTCCAAAAATCTTCCAGTTTTAAATTTTAAATGTACTGATGGAATTTTAACATTTAATATCTGTCATTCACCATTGTTTCCATTCAGGATGTAGAAAATGTGTATTTTCAATCAAAATATATCTCATGTTTAGCATATTATATGCATGTAGTAAATATTCCAGACATATTAGTAAGTGATGGAATGCATACTAAATTGAACTGTGTGTATCCTCAAGTAAGGAAAAGGCAATGGCACCCCACTCCAGTACTCTTGCCTGGAAAATCCCATGGACGGAGGAGCCTGATAGGCTGCAGTCCATGGGGTCGCTGAGTTGGACACGACTGAGCGACTTCACTTTGACTTTTCACTTTCATGCACTGGAGAAGGAACTGGCAACCCACTCCAGTGTTCTTGCCTGGAGAATCTCAGGGATGGCGGAGCCTGGTGGGCTGCCGTCTATGGGGTCACACAGAGTCGGACACGACTGAAATGACTTACTTACTTACTTATCCTCAAGTAAAGTACTTTAAGTGATTCACTGACAGTGTGTCTTCCAGATATGCTCTGAAATATAGTTTCATTGGGCTGACTTTCACTTGACCCTTTCATTACACAGTCTGCCATTTGCTCTATCAGACACATTTTTAAAGGCATGCCTCCTTCTTTCTTGGATCTAAGACAATTAAAATTTGATTTCATGCAGAAAATTATGTCACTTCTTGTTTGTAGGAAACACGCATTTCTCCTTAATGGCATATGAACTTTTCTTCACAACGATGAAAGCTTGATAACAGCCTGGAAATTTCACTGTAAAAATATTTGTCATATCTGTAAAATATGTGTTGAAATGAGAGGTTGACGTGAGGACAATTTGCCAGTGCTGGAGACAGCAGAGAGACTAAATATTTGTTAGTCTATTGTTGCAGAAACAGAAGCCAGCTCAAGATCTCAACCAACTCTTCCCATTAGAAATACCCACATATATACTGCTCTCAGTATCCCTATTGATATTGTATCCCTCAAGCTTTTGGCTTAAACCTTTCCCATTCTTCTGACCTTATGTCAGTTCTACACACTACAGCAGCCTTACCTGAGTGTCTGGTCACTGTACCATATTTGATGGGGTGGTGCATATTGTCTGTGCATGCATGCATGCTTTGTCGCTTCAGTTGTGTCTGACTCTTTTCTACCTTATGAATTGTAGCCAGCAAGGTTCCTCTGTCCATGGGATTCACCAGGCAAGAATACTGCAGTGGGTTGCCATGCCCCCCTCCAGAGCATCTTCCTGACTCAGGGATTGAACCCATGTCTCCTTCATTGCATGTGGATTCTTCACCCATGGAGCTACCAGGGAAGCCCACATATTGTCTGTACTAATTACTTAATGCTTTAAAGATAACATACCATGTATCTCTTTGTCTTCTATGAATACGTCCTATCTCACAAACTAATCATAAAATATTTCAGCTCAGAGACCAACATTTGTCTTCCTTTGCCTGATACGTAGAATCCAATCTTGAACACAGAATCACATCAGCAAAAATAAATGAGAATACAAACTTTTTACATTTGAATAACCTGGGCTTAAATTTCAACTCAGCTTTGGTTGCATGAGTTTGGAAAAGTTATTTAACCACTCGGACATAGTTTCTTTACCTATAGACATCACCAGATGAAACTAGAGGATAAAATATAAAAAACCACTGCCATACAGTTAATGCTGAATAAATTACATCATCTTCCTTTCCAGAGATGAAAATATAGAACAGAGGTGAAAAGTTCTTAAAAAGTAGATCTTGCCCAAAGAGCAGAACCATGACATTTTCAGGCCCCGTGTTTTATGATTCCTGACAAAACTTTCCTCACAGAAATCAATACTTGTGAATAAGTTGTATTAGATTATAGTGTATGTCATAGCTATGCAAAGAAAAAAAGTGTTACATTCAGAATTTTTTTTAAGTGTGCTGCAAAAGTAGATTCTTTTTCTTACATAAATTTGAGAAATTTACTTTTTTATTTAGAGCATTTAATTGTCTGCAAAGGAAAGAAATAAGCCTTAGCCTTTTGGATGTTCAGTGTAACCTTTTCTGCTTGAAAATCCCTTGAAAGACACAGTCTCTTCTGCAGCAGGTGTGGTTTTAATGATGCTTTGATGCCATATGTCAAATCTCATCACTTGCTGTGAAGAGTGACATTTCTCCTGAAAGCACCTAGCAGTGGCAATGAGAGTTGCTGCCACGTGTCTCACAGAACACACACAGCTCCTGAAGCCAGCACACTTTTTTTCAGCTTCTGCAGACTTACACAGAGGCTGAAGCCATTTCCACTACCTTATCTTTAAGGAAGATGGTTTATATATTCATACAACATGAGGGGGATAACTTTTATTAGCCACTAGTTTATGAAACTCCTTTAAAACCTTCATTTCCTTTTTGAATGTTCGTTCTGCATATTTTTGCAAATTATCATGTGTGTGTGTATAAAATAATAAAACGTATAAACCTTCAACCACACAGGCTTAGAGAAAAGGAAGATTATGGGCCATCATGTCAACATCCTCTGACCTAGGGATCACAGCATGGACACTCTATTAATGAGCATTAGGGGAATCAATAGTAACACAGAGTGCTCATCCTCTCCAACCTTTAACTTCATCCATGTGGCAAAAATAGACCAGAATCTCAGAACGTCTTTCTACCAAAATCTCTTTTAAAAGCTGAGGTTATCTGTCTATGTATTCCTTACTGCTCACCCTACTTCCTTATGGGTTCCTTACCCAGCACACAGCAGTCAGAGCTTAAGGGAAAAAAAAAAAAAATAGCAGTCCCTGATCATTTTGGCAACAAGGACCAGTTTCATGGAAGACAATTTTTTACATGGACCAGGAATTGGGGGATGGTTTTGGGATGATCCAAGTTCATTACTTGTATTGTGAAATTTATTTCTATTATCATTGCATCAGCTCCACTTCAGGTCATCTGGCATTTGATTCTATAGGTTGGGGACACTTCCTTTAATACATAAAAAAACATAAAAACTCTCTTTCTCTTTCATAAAAACTCTCTCCCACTATCATGCATGCACATCATTACTTAAGCACTTGATAGAGAATGGGAAAAGAAAACCAACATGGAATTTGTTGACATCTATTTCATTCCTTTATCACAGAAAAATAATGCTTAGAACAGTTCTGCATTTCCTCCTGTGGCTTCTTATTAATAGATGCTTTGTTTTCTTTTTTCCATGTCTTAATCATAGTCAGCAATCATATATTGCCCTTATAGAATTTTTTCACTTTGATTTTGTGCTCTGTTTGGGTCACTGCTTTGTACCAGCAAACAATCAAGCTTTCAAAATTTGCCCAGCAGGAAAAAAGAGCCAAGAAGAAGGCTGGTGTTCCTGGCAGGGTACAGAGCCACTGGCAGAAGGTGTGCCTAAGGCAAAACCAGAGGAACCACAGTCGTCCTGGTCAATTTCTTTGAATGAGTGAATCTATCAATAATTCAGGCTTACCATCTCTATGGTATCTTTAAAAAAACACTTTATCTGTCTTTGAAAAACTGTTTCAGGCATCTCTGAAAGCGAGATGCATACATGCCAATTGTATACTAAAAAGCAAACAATCAACCCAGGGAATTGATGGATTAAAGGCATTGCTCTCTTCATGAAGGAGGAGGAGGAAAAGAAACATCACTAAAGCCTCACCTTGCCATTTAAATGAAATCAGAGATAAAACAAGGAAAAAAAGACCCTCAGTGGAGACTGTAAAATATAGACCTTTTCATATGAAAGCCAGAATAATTTTTATTTATCTTTTATGCATGCTTTAGGCCATAAATTGATATGGCTTTATCTATGATTTTAAAAATTCATGATTCAGTTTTGAAGAAATGGAATAGTTAGCATGTATAAGATGATTCTTACTACTATTCTAAGATATTTTTATAACATTTTGATACCAGATCTAAAGTAAAAATCTTTTTCCTGTATTCCCTAATTTTGGATGTCTCTGTGAAAAATTGACATTTATCCCTGACATTGAATCAAAAAACAGTACTAAAGTCACAAAATGTATACCACAGAGCATATAGGTCTAACTAACATAGTTCTGTATAAAGGGAGGAAGTGTTCATGGCTGGAAATATATGAAGTAAGAACACCAGTGCAGGCATGCCAAGCCGAACTATGTCTCAATCTTCATCATGTTCAGAACCATCAGTCAAAGAGCTGCCTGCATTGCCCACCCAGCCCAGAGTGTAAGGCTTCTTACCATACTTCCCCACGTTCCCAGGTGCTCCAAAGATGCCAAATGAATTTCAGTTTCTTGGTTGGCATATGACTTCTTCCTGCGGTGCCTCTGGACAGGAGCTTTGAGAAAGCAAGGCAACTGGGCAAACACAGCCTGGAGCTGCAACATGCGGAGGAAAGAGAATGTATGACCCTCATACAACATGGGTTGTCAGGAGAGATTTGCTATTATTATCGTTGTTATTTTAGCTTAAACTTCAATTTTGCATTTTATTATCCTGATGATAATTTCATCCTGGGAAGGTATAATGTAGGAAAAGAAAAAAAGTGGAGATCACATGGAATTTAGGCACTGCAGGGCAGCAAGTGCATACAAAGACAACGTGTGCCCCAGAGAAATAGANTTTGCTATTATTATCGTTGTTATTTTAGCTTAAACTTCAATTTTGCATTTTATTATCCTGATGATAATTTCATCCTGGGAAGGTATAATGTAGGAAAAGAAAAAAAGTGGAGATCACATGGAATTTAGGCACTGCAGGGCAGCAAGTACATACAAAGACAACGTGTGCCCCAGATAAATAGAAGGGTCATGTGTCCTACAGACATAGGTTGACCAGTTAATCCCAACCGTGAAACTGAACGGTAGCATAAATGAAGCTGTAGCAGAAACACTTCAGTTTTCTACCTAGAAAAATATATGAGTTCTTCCCCCTTTATTTTTAATGTGTATTTCCACTCATAGCCAGTTTAACTGAATTAATTTTTGTCCCCAGTCTTTTGGTCCACGTGTCTGACATCTGTTTTTCTCCAGATAGAGGGGGTTCAGGCTAGTGATGGAAAAGAGTCAGACTCTTCCCTTTAGGAAGGAGAAAGAAAGTATATGTACCCAGAGGTTAAATGTTTATTCTGTAAATTCCAAATCACCTTCCTCACCTGCTTAAGACCCTCTCAACTTTCAGTAAGATTATTATCTTCAGGAGTCAGCATTCAGTTTTTTCCATCTAATCACGTCATCTTCAAATCTGTACTTTGCACTGACACAGAATAAGCCATCCATAATCAAAGTATAACTTACCTATTTATAAAAACGCCAGTGAACACAGATGCTATTGGTACATTTTCAGATCATGAATATAAGAAAAAATAATTCTACTCTGACTTATTCATAGTACGGTTCTTCAACAGGTGCCCTGTTTAATTTTAATTCACCTGCTTATGAGATTGAGCCCTTTTCCATTCAGACAGTGTCTTTTTAATGCACTCTGTGAGTCCTGTGTTCATATATTTATTGAAAAGGATTTCTTTTTTTTCTAATTTTTAGGAAGTCCTTATATACTTTGGGCAACAGCTTTAGTTGTAAACATGAGTATAGATGTATAGATATATATCTTTTCTTAATGAATGATTTGCTTTATCACTTTCTTAACTGTCAGTCTTAATGAACAAAAGTTCTTAATTTTAATGTGCTCCAAATGATCATTTATTTCCCCTGTACTAGTAGTAATGGACAATTTAGAAAAAAAAAAAAAAAACTTACACCAAGGGCAAAAAGTTATTCTCCCTTTTTTCTAGAGGTCTTTTACAATTTAAATTTATAGTCAAGTTAGAATTCATGTTATGAGTGGCATAATGAAGGCATCAAAAATTGTATTTCTCCAATTAATCAGTGAAAAGAATGCTCTTTTTTCCAATTAATCAATTTATCCAATTAATCAATTAAGTTTCCAATTAATCTCCCATTATCACTGAAAAAACACTCTTTTTCACTGGTCCATGGAGCCACATTTGTCAATATCTAGTACCTGTGTGTTTGTGTGCACACGTGTTGGGGGGCACTCACATGTGCTTGCACACCTCTTTCAGGAGCCTCCCTGGCACCTCATTACTGCTGCCCTCGATCCTTCCATCATAACACACCCTGCTAATTGCCGCGGGCTCATCATCACTTTTGATTGCTAGAAAATAATGTCTTCTGCTTGTTCTCTCTCTTATTGTTGNGTCACTCAGTTGTGTCTGACTTTTTGCCAGCCCATGGACTGTAGCCCACCAATCTCCTCTGTTCATGGGATTCTCCAGGCAAGAATATTAGAGTGAGTAGAAAATATTGGAATATTTCCTTCTCCAGGGGATCTTCCAGACCCAAGGATCAAACGTGCATCTCCTGCACTGCAGGCAGATTTTCTATCATCTGAGCTAGTTGCACCTGTCTCTTATACACATCTGGTTCATCATCACTTTTGATTGCTAGAAAATAATGTCTTCTGCTTGTTCTCTCTCTTATTGTTGGTTCTTTTCACTGCCATGGAAACCTAGCATTCTGCTTCGGGGAAAATGACCTCCTGGGATTTCTTTTTGGTATTTGCGCTAACACTAAATCTCTAGAGTACTTTTTGTGTGAGAACTGGGTCTTTAAATTAAACATGGAGACTTCCAATCCATGGGCATAAGACATTCCTCCACATATTTGTCTATTTCTTCCCATAAATTTGAGTGATTTTTCCAAGAAGAAATCTTGTACATTTTTTAATGTGCTTCTTCCTAGAAATTTTATTTTCTATGGCACTGTAAATGGTGAAATGTTATTTTCTCACTAGCTCATTCTTGTCTAAAAATGTAAATGATTTCTGGATAATACTTTTGCATCTGAGAACTTTGCTCAGCTCATTAACTTAAAGTTCATAGAATACTTTAAATTTTCTACATAATCAAATAAAATGCCTTCAAATAATCAACACTGTATTTTTCATCCCTGTCTTGTTTTTTAGCATTCTTTCTTTTGACTTATTTCACTCTCCAGAAACACTAGTAAAATTAAATGCAAATAGTGAGCAAGCATCTTGTCAAAAGTCCAATATTTGGCAAGTTATTTCCTATAGCATTTGTACACAATATTTTGCAGATTAAAGATTCCATATTTAAGTAATTCATATCAAACATTTCACATTTCATCACACATTTTCACATTATCACATCCTTGGACTATCAA
>SJYX01002036.1:8787-25757 GCA_006410675.1 Oreotragus oreotragus
AGTCCCTTGGACTGCAAGGAGATCCAACCAGTCCATTCTGTAGGAGATCAACCCTGGGATTTCTTTGGAAGGAATGATGCTAAAGCTGAAACTCCAGTACTTTGGCCACTTCATGAGAAGAATTGACTCACTGGAAAAGACTCTGATGCTGGGAGGGATTGAGGGCAGGAGGAGAAGGGGACTACAGAGGATGAGATGGCTGGATGGCATCACAAACTCGATGGACGTGAGTCTGAGTGAACTCCGAGAGATGGTGATGAACAGGGAGGCCTTGCGTGCTGCGATTCATGTGGTCGCAAAGAGTCAGATACGACTGAGCGACTGAACTGAACTGAACTGAACTGAAGTAAAAACAGAAGATACAGTTAAGCAACTAACAATATCCTCAGAGCATAAATCTGGGGTGAGGAGAGACACAAAGTGAATATGGGTTTGTCATTTTAAGGCTGTTAGGTCATCCTTATTCCTAAATTATATGAACACATAAATGAGTAAAACAAAAATTAAATTAAAATTTAAAAACATTTTATTTTTTTCTTCCTTCGCTCTACCTAGGATCATAATACTTTATTTGAATTAGTTAATTCTGCAAAAATTCCATTTTATCTCCCCATCCTAACTATCATTAATTTTGTAAATTTGCTCACATTAAAGATGAGAATCTATATTTTGGTGGAATGCTCATATATTAAATGTGCATGTAAACAGTCAAGCTGAACACAGACAAATAAATAAAGATCTGCCATTTATCCCACTGAAGGTATTATTTTACCATAAGCATACAGAAGTGAAAGTCGCTCAGTCATGACTGACTCCTTGCAACCTCATGGACTATACAGTCCATGGAATTCTCCAGGCCAGAATACTGGAATGGGTAGCCTTTCCCTTCTCCAGGGAATTTTCCCAACCCAGGGATCAAACTCAGGATTCCTGCATTGCAGGCAGATTCTTTACCAGCTGAGCCACAAGGGGAAGCCCTAAGCATATGGACGTTAAGTCTAAATCAATGAATTTGATTTTCCAGTTGAATTATCAAAATTTTCAAATAAAGGAATTGTTTTTGTTAATAAACTATGACTTAGAGAAGATGTTGAGGCACAAGAAATTTTTCTCTACTCTTCTAGGTTTTTCTGGTTGGTCTAAGAATACACTGACATGAAATATATTAACAAAAGAAAATCAAACAAAAAATAACATGTACACATGAGAAAGATTCAGGAAATTGACTAACTTGCCAAAATGGCCAAAGTGAAGCCGTCATCTTAAATCCCATCTCCAGCTAACTAAAAACAAAAGGATATGCTGAAGGTGGGAAGAGGCAGTTATGACAGGGTACCAAGAACAGCACAATAAAAAGGGAGATTGTGGTAAAGACTTAAGCCCCTGCCTACTCTACATGGGCTTCCCTGGTTCCTTAGATGGTAAAGCAACAGCCTGCAATACAGCAGACCCAGGCTCAATCCCTGGGTTGAAAAGATCCCCTGGAGAAGGAAATGGCTACCCACTGTGGCAAGAATCTCCAGTATTGAGTGGAGAATTCCATGAAGAGAGGAGCCTGGCGGGCTACAGACCATGAGGTCCCAAAGAGTCAGACAAAGCTGATGACTGCTTCACTGATGAGCATTTCTTGAGTTTGGTCATCCTCCTTTCTAGAAATAGAGAAGGAGATGGAGACTTCTCTTACAAATGTAATTATCTCTTGTTACTGGTGTTTAGTTGTCCAGTCATGGCTGACTCCTTGTGACCCCACGGACTTCACCATGCAAGGCCTCCCTGTCCCACACCATCTCCTGAAGTCTGCCTAAGTTCATGTCCATTGCATCAGTGATGTCATCCAGCCTTCTCATCCTCTGACACCCTCTTCTCCTTCTGCCCTCAATTTTTCCCAGCATTAGGGACTTTTCCAATGAGTTGGCTATTAGCATCAGAAGATCCAAATACTGCAGCTTCAGCAACAGCTCTTCCAAAGAGTATTCAGGATTGATTTCCCTTAAGATTGACTGGTTTGATCTCCTTGTTGTCCAAGGGACCTCTCGGGAGTCTTCTCCAGCACCACAGTTCAAAGGCATCAATTCTTTAGGGCTCTGCCTTCTTTACACTCCAGCTCTCACAACCATACATGACCACCAGGAAGACCACAGCCTTGACCATATGGACCTTTGTTGGCAGAGTCATGTCTCTTCTTTTCAACACACTGTCTAGGTTTGTCATAGCTTTCCTACCAAGAAGCAGTCACCTTCTGATTTCATGGCTGCAGTCACCATCTGCAGTTATTTTACAGCCCAAGAAGAGGATATCTGTCACAGCTTTCAGAGTTCCTCCTTCTATTTGCCATGAAGTAATGGGGCTGGATGCTATGATCTTCATTTTTTTAATATTTAGTTTTAAGCTGGGTCTTTCACTCTCCTTCACCCTCATCAAGAGGTTCTTTAGTTCCTCTTTGCTTTCTGCCATTAGAGTGGTCTCATGCATATATTTGAGGTTGTTGATGTTTCTCCTCTTGATTCCAGCTTGTAACTCATCCAGCCTGTCATTTCTCATGATGTGCTCAACATATACGTCAAACAAACAGGATGACAGCAGACAGTCTTGTGGTATTCCTTTCCCAACTTGAACCACTCTGTTGTTCCATACAGGTTCTAACTGTTGCCTCTTGACCTGCATACAGGTTTCTCAGGAGACATGTAAGATGATCCTGTATTCCCATCTCTGTAAGAGCTTTACACAGTTTGTTATGATCCATACAGTCAAAGGCTACATCATAGTTGAGATAGATGTTTTCTGGGATTCCCAGAAACAGAGATAGATGTTTTCTGGAATTCCCTTGCTTTCTCTATGGTCCAGAAAATGTTCAATTTGGTCTCTGGCTACTCTGCCTTTTCTAAATCCATCTTGGACATCTGGAAGTTCTTGGTTTGCATAATGCTGAAGCCTAGCATGCAAGATTTTAAGCACGACCTTACTAGCATGGGAGATGAGTGCAACTGTCCAATGATTAGCACATTCTTTAGTACTACCCTTCATGGAAATTGGGATGAGGATTGACCTTTTCCAGTNATGCTGAAGCCTAGCATGCAAGATTTTAAGCACGACCTTACTAGCATGGGAGATGAGTGCAACTGTCCAATGATTAGCACATTCTTTAGTACTACCCTTCATGGAAATTGGGATGAGGATTGACCTTTTCCAGTCCTGTGGCCACTACTGGGTCTTCCAGATTTGCTGACATATTGAGTGCAACACCTTGATGGCATCATCCCTTAGGGTTTGAATAGTTCTACTGGAATTCCATTAAATCCACTAGCTTTATTAACAGTAGTGCTTCCTAAGGCCCACTTGACTTCACACTATAGAATGTCTGGCTCAGGGTGACTGACCACGCCATTGTAGTAATCTGGTTCATTAAGATATTTTTCGTACAGTTCTTCAGTGTATTCTTTCCATCTCTTCTTGATCTCTTCAGTGTCACCCACGTCGCTACCATTTCTGTCCTTTACTGTGCCCATCTTTGGGAAAAATGTTCCCTTGATATTTTCAGTTTTCTTGAAGAGATCTCTAGTCTTCCCCCTTCTGTTGTTTTCCTCTAGTTTTACACACTGTTCATTGAAGAAGGCTTTCTTGTCTCTCCTTGCTGTTCTGTAGAACTCTGTGTACAGTTGGATGTAACTTTCTCTTGCTTTTTGCTTCTCTTCTTTCTTCAGCTACTTGTAAAGCCTGCTCAGATAACCACTTTGCCTTCCTCCTTTTCTTTTGTTTCTGCCTCCTGCACAATATTAGGGACCTCTGTCCATAGTTCCTCAGGCATGCTGTTTAATATATCTAATCCCTTGAGTCTATTCATTACCTCAACTGCATATTCATAGGGGGTTTTATTTAAGTCATACCTGGCTGGACTAGTGGTTTTCCCCACTTTCTTTAGCTTAAACCTGTTTGTTTTTTTTTTTTTTTTTAATTAGNGACCTCTGTCCATAGTTCCTCAGGCACGCTGTTTAATATATCTAATCCCTTGAGTCTATTCATTACCTCAACTGCATATTCATAGGGGGTTTTATTTAAGTCATACCTGGCTGGACTAGTGGTTTTCCCCACTTTCTTTAGCGTAAACCTGTTTTGTTTTTTTTTTAATGAGAAGCTGACCATCTGAGCCACAGTCAGCTCCAGGTCCTGGATGAATAGCTGTAAGAAATGTTTCTTATAAATGGATAACTCCTACTTGGTTTTCAGGACCTTTTTCAGGTCTACTGTTTCTCAGAAAATAATCAGCTTAAACCAATTAAAATGCCAAAGAGACAAATTTTAGGGTGGCAAATTCGGCTCCCCTAAAGGAAAAACAAGATAAAAAGTTGAAGAAGAAAATATTACCATACCTAATCCTAAACAATGTACTTCAACAGTCTTCAATACCATTTTGAACTGTTACAAAGAAACATCAATGGTGAGGTTCCAAACTGAAATCAAAATAATGCTGTTGTTCAATCGCTAAGCTGTATCCAACTCTTTGCAACCCCATGTAATTATATACTAATTACATAAACGGTGAGTATAAAATGCCAATACGGTCATCCTTAGATTCCTCTTGGAAGTCACTGCTTAATTCCTTACACCATACAAGCTTTTGGCATATATAAATACCTAGGCCAAAGCTACATGAGAAGAATAGTGAAATAAGTAACAGAACAGCCAAGTTGGAAGTCTCCAGTCCTAAACTATTTTGAAGTTAGAATACTGAACATTGTCATTGACAAGTCTGTTACTGAATAGCTAAAAGCTATTTTCGAAAAATTCCTGTTATCACTTTACGTTTATGATCATGTTTTTTCACCAACATTACAAGCAACATAGGAAATGCTCCTGCTAGTATATAGATTTACTGCCACAGTGTCTTGATTTTGTTTGTTTGTTTTATAATGTGATTCCAGTTTTTCTTTGTGTTAGGTAGTTAGAATAGGAAAAAGGAGTCCAAAATGGCAGTGGCTAAAGGACAAAGAAGGGAAAAGCCAGCAAAAATGGAACAAAAGAAGGTCTGAGGACTGGAGTGAGGACTTCAGGTAAAACAAACAGCCCTCCTGGCTAGCCCAATTTACATAGGGCATGCCCAGGAGGAGGAGAGAGAGGGAAAAAAAATATATATATATATATATATATATATATGTATAAAAAAAGGAGTCAAAATTGAGCTGGGGCTTCTCTTCTCTTCCTGTCTTTTGGGTCAGCTCACCCTCATGCCTCTAGGATGTATTTTCCTTTGCTTTCTAAATAAAACTGAGCTATAATATGGAGCTGTTATTATCCATCCATTGCTTCAAATTTTTATTGTGACGAGACAGAACCGAGGAAATTACAAACTCCCCTGACACTTTATAAAAAGAAAAATTATTTTCCACTTTAGTCTGATCAGAGGCTAAATCCAGACATAAGGAGCAGAGATAGGAAACAAAATGAAAATGATTCACTTCACCCTTCTATTCCTAAAGATTGCTGCTTCAAAACACAAAGACCTCCTATGCAATAGTTATATTTTGTTACTTTACATAATAATACAGCTTACAGTCACTTCTATTTGCTAAATTACCTGGAGGCAGCAAATTGTTCTTGCAATTATCTGATTTTCTACTTAACTAGGACAGAGTTCTCAAACTGTGAAGCTGATCACCCTGGGATGACTTCAGTCTTCCTGGGGATGTGAAAGCCAGCCCAAAGAGAAGGATGGTATATTTTCCTGCACAGTAATTATTTTCACTAGTGGTTGAGAAGGCATTTAATTAGGAATTTTTGGTATGTTTTATTTCTTTTGGATGAAGTATATCATTTCTATATTGTGAAATAAAAAAGATATTTATGTGTTTCGTTAGCATTCAAACATTAAATAATAACAGTTGTAATTTATATTGGTTGCTATTCAGTCATGTCCAACTCTTTGTGACTCCATGGACTGCTATACACCAGTCTTCCCTGTTCTTCACGATCTCACTGAGTTTGCTCAAATTCATATCCATTGAGTCAATGATGCCATTCAACCATCTCATCCTCTGTCACCCCCTTCTCCTCCTGCCCTCAATCTTTCCCAGCATCAGGGTCTTTTCCAATGAGTCAGTTCTTTGCATCACAAAGTATTGGAGCTTCAGCTTCAGCACCAGTCCTTCCAATAAATATTGAGGGCTGATTTCCTTTAAGACTGACTGGTTTTATCTCCTTGTTGTCCAAGGGACTCTCAAGAGTCTTCCTCAGCACCACAGTTTGAAAGCATCAGTTCTTCAATGCTAGCCTTCTTTACAGCCCAACTCTCACATCTGTACATAACCACTGGAAAAACCATAGCTTTGACTAGGTGGGGGGCTTCCCTGGTGGCTCAGAGGTTAAAGCCTCTGCCTGCAATGCGGGAGACCTGGGTTCAATCCCTGGGTCAGGAGAAGAAAAGCGCAACCCACTCCCGTATTCTTGCCTGGAGAATCCTATGGACAGAGGAGCCTGGTGGGCTAGAGTCCACAGGGTCGCAAAGAGTCGGACACGACTGAGCGACTTCACTTTCACTTTCACTTTGAGTAGGTGGAGCGATGTCAGCAAAGCAAGTCTATGCTTTTTAATATGCTGTCTAGGTTTGCCATAGCTTTTCTTCCAAGGAGCAAGCAAACATCTTTAATGTCATTTCATGGCTGCAGTCACCATCTGCAGTGATTTGTGAAACCAAGAAAACAATTCTGTCACTCTTTCCATTGTTTCCCCATCTATTTGCCATGAAGATATGGGACCAGATGCCAGTATCTCAGTATTTTGAATGTTGTTTTAAGTCAGTTTTTTCACTCTCCTCTTTCACATTCATTAAGAGGCTCTTTAGTTCCTCTTCAGTTTCTGACATAAGGGTGGTGTCATCTGCATATCTGAGGTTATTGATATTTCTCCCACAATCTTGATTCCAGATTGACCTTCATCTAGTCTGGCATTTCACGTGATATACTCTGCACGAGTTAAAAAGCAGGGTGACAACAGACAGCCTTGAAGTACTCCTTTCCCAGTTTGGAAGCAGTCCATTGTTTCATGCCTGGTTCTTACCTCATACAGGCTTCTTGACTTCATACAGGTTTCTCAGGAGGCAGATAAGGTGGTGTGGTATTCCCATCTCTTTAAGAGTTTTCTGCAGTTTGTTGTGATCCACACAGTCAAAGGCTTTATCATCCATGAAGCAGAAGTAGATATTTTTCTGGAATTCTCTTGCTTTTTCTATGATTAAACAGATGTTGACAATTTTATCTATGATTCTTTTGTCTTTTATAAATCCAGCTTGTACATCTGGAAATTCCCAATTCATATACTGCTGAAGCCTGGCTTGAAAGATTTTGAGCAATAATTTGCTAGCATGTAAAATGAGTACAATCATGCAGTAGTTTGAACATTCTTTGTCATTGGCCTTCTTTGGAAATGGAATGAAAACTGACATTTTCCTGTCCCATGGCCACTGCTGTTTTCCAAATTTGCTGGCATATTGAGTGCAGCACTTTCACAGCATCATCTTTTAGGATTTGAAATGGCTCAGCTGGAATTCCATCACCTCCACTAGCTTTGTTTGTAGTAACACTTCCTAAGGCCCACTTGACTTTGCACTCCAGGATGTCTGGCTCTAGGTGAGTGATCACACCATCGTGGTTATCTGGGTCATAAAGATCTTTTTTTTTATAGTTCTTCTATGTATTCTTTCCACCTCTTTATAATATCTTCTGCTTCTGTTAGGTCCATACATTTTCTATCCTTTATTGTGTCCATCTTTGCATGAATTAGTCATCAGATTAATAATTTCGTTCTGCTTGCATCTCAGAGTAAAAGTGTAAAGATCTCCATGAATCAGATGATAAGGGTTCTATTTGCTCTATAATATATGCTGCTGCTGCTGCTAAGTCGTGTCAGTCGTGTCCGACCCTGTGTGACCCCATAGACAGCAGCCCAGCAGGCTGCTCTGTCCCAGAGACTATCCAGGCAAGAATACTGGGGAGGGTTGCCATTTCCTTCTCCAATAATATATGCCACATATGCTAAAAGAAGAAACATTCTTATATTTTTGTGCTTTGATTTAGTTTCGGCTGTACCGGGTCTTCACGGCTACATGGGCTTCTCTCTGGTTGCGGCTACTGGCATGTGGGCTACGCTACAGCTGTGGTGCTCGGGCTTCTCGTTGCCGTGGCTTCTGCTGTTGTGGAGCACGGGCTGCAGGGCAGGCAGGTTTCAGTAGCTGTGGCACATGGGCTTAACGGCTGAGGCGCCCAGGCTCTAGAGCACAGGCTCAGTAGTTGTGATGCATGGGCTTAACTGCTCCCTAGCATTTGGGAGCTTCCCAGATCAGGGATTGGACCTGTGTCTGTTGCGCTGGCAAAGGGTGATTCTTTACTACTGAGCCACCAGAGGAGCACTGAAAATATTGATAATCGTGCTGTTTCTGAGATATTATAATACTCCAATTTCTTTTTGACTTAATAAGTCATTGTCTATTCCTCTACCGTCTCACCTCAACATCGTTTTTTGTCTTTAACTAGAATTGGTATTTAACATAGTGGCTTGGTCCATTTTGGGGAGTTACTCTGTTTTCTTGGGTCTCCCTTATTTTTCTCCTATTAACCTCTCTTTTTCTTTCAGGGGACTTCTGAGCCAAGAAACTAGAAAGAGAGAGGGAAATTATTTGTCCTCCCTTGCCAGATCACAGAGAAATTACTTATTGCCTACATTCTAGCCAACCTGGTGAAGCAGGGTACAGAATCAGAAGTAATATTGCCACTGAAGAGTAAGTTTTCACAAAGCCATGCTCTGTATAAGTAAGAAATCTTTACAGCTCATTAGTTGATCTATTCCCCAGAACAGGCATAAACAACCTTTACTTTTTGCAAATGGAGAAGCCATAGGAATAATATACATGTTATGGCTTATCTCTACTATGTTTAATTAACCAAAAGTCTAATTTTTTCATTCTGACTTATTATTATTTTAAATAATTCTTTGGCTGATATTCCCTCTATTTTGTATTTTTCTAGAATACATATCTTTGTATTTGTATATGCAAAATGATCTTTATTAACTCCAGCAAGGTCTCAAAAATAATCAGAACATTGCAGAAGAAATAATGTAATCAGTGTTGACATTTACATATATTTACTAGTGATAATTTTATGTTTATATTTTCTGAAAAGAAACTAATTATTATCTTCAATTTTGTATTCTACTTTTTGTTCTGCTTAACATTATTTTTTTGTGAATTTTCCATATGCAAGTAATTAAAAAACATATCATTAAATATATGTACCAAAGTCTTTAGAGCCATGTTGGGAGGACGTTAAGCAGTTACTGCAATTTTCTTACCCAATTCAAAGATATGTTAACTGAAAGGACTACAAATTAAGAGAGAGTAGAGTTCTGCTTATACTAGGTATTAGTCTAATGGCACACATTTGTTTCTACAGAAGAGTAAAGAAATCAGAGAAACTTAAATATCACATTGAAATGCTAGAGTTTACTGAACTAAAGAAAACTCAAGTGAATTCTTAGACCAGCTCCAGAATATTACTGAATGAATGAAACATGTGCCACTTAATACAATAGCAGTCAGTAAGAACTGTGGAAAACGAGAATATTCATCTTACTTATAGCCAATAAAAATTAACTTTTCAAGCCAAACAACATATTTCTGATAACCTATCAGCAGGGTGTAACCTTCAGATATTGAATAAAGCTTTATCTGTACTTGAGAAGAATTCCAGAATATCAGACTTAATTTTATATAATTATGATACTGTTCGTAGACAAATAAAAAAGACTTAAATCATTTAAACTTTTTGCAATATCTGTGACCTTCATTTTGATAAATTCTCTCTTATGGCAGCTTCTAACCACCAAGACTTATTTACTTAGACATCTGCTACATAACTGTTCATATACATTCATTAACCACCATGTACTAGAAACTTCTATGTAACCTCAAATATTCTGTGTGCTTTTCTCCTAGCTGTGGAACCCTGTGAGACTTAGTCTCAACTTGCCCATCACTTGAGTGCTATGGGCTAGGACTATTCACTCCTAAACATGTCATTCACTTGGTTCTCACTATTCAAAGGTCATGCTATAAATCATTCATCACCCAGAAAACACACCAAGACTTGGAAAACTAGGCAAGAACTCTTTCAGAGGAATCTCTGTAGATTATTTGGAAAGTAGACCAACCATAAAATCTCAATAACCGAAGGATGTAGGACTATGAGTGTGCCTATTAAAATGGCAAATGAAGCTCTGTTATGCCCGAAGTCCGAGTCCCCAAGACCGAGAGAAATAAGACGTCCTCGGCAATGCAAAAGCATAAAGGGGTTTATTGCTAGCTCGAGCTAGGGCTCAGATCTCATCCAGCGCAGTGGAGTCTTGACAAGAGCCCCGAGCTCTGAATCACAGCTACTTTTATACAGGCGGTTCTTTGTTTCAGTAACAGCATAGCTGGCGGGTGATGACTGGCTAAGCCATTCCTGCGCACAGGATTTTCAAATCTTGCATCCTTATCCGGATTGGCTCGGGCCTGGCGTGGGCAGGGTTTTCCTGATTGGCTCAGGCCGGGGCTATGGGGATTTTTCTGATTGGTCGAGCTATACCGCCAGCGGGAGTTCCCAGTGACTCAGCTTTCCCAGAGACCGAAACTCAGGCCTAGCTTGCCCCTTGGAGCCTGTTATGGCTCCAGTTTGGTCCTAACAGTTCTAGAATATTGCAACCTGTTTAAGAATATGTTTTTATATTAGGATTTATTAGCATGAGTGTGTTTTGTAACTATGAGAAAACTTCATAAATGGTACTGCATAAAAATCATGAACTTTGCTACAAAATAGACTTTGATTACAATCCAGTTCAATTGGTTAAATGACTTCAGAAACTCTCAGGAGTCACATACAAAATGAGGAAAAAGAATTCCTAGCAGAATGAATTATTTTAAGTATTTGAACTAATCTAGTCAGAAATGGACCCCCTACTCTGATACTGTGTTTTCATTCCAGGTCTCTATAATAGGTATTCCATATGCCTCCAGATAATGATAGTGCTCTGGCAGGAAAGCTGAACCCATAAGTGTAATAGGTATCTCTCCTTGAAAGGATAAACCACTGGTTTTTCAAGTATAGAAGGCGATTTTGGAGTTAACTTGCCACAAGTGGTTGGTTAGTCTCCCTCCAAAATAATATCATATTGGGGGATTCATGTTGGGTTTCATTACTATAAATTGTTTATTCAGAGGCAGAAGTAGCTTGATCACCATTAGTACACAAGACCATACTGTCAGACATGTACCTAAACTCCATCAACTGCATCAACTGTGGGCACTGACAGTGGAAACAGTGATTTCCTTGAAGATGTTACCACTACATCTTAAAAAATGCTTATGGTGTATTTTTAGTTCATCTATAAAATCAATTCATAAACATGCAAATTATTGAGAATATGAGGATCTTCAAGAATACAAACAAAAACCCTCAGGGATCTGTTAATCCTGTGCTTGAATATACATCTACTATGTTAATATATTCAAATGATCAACTTGGAAAAAGGATATAATTTTAAAAGCTGTAAATATAAGACTATCAATGGGAAATTACAGTAACATTCAAAACCCCAAAAGAATGGGCAGCACGGCTTCATGGGGTACTGAGGATGTAATTAGTAACATCAAAAGATTTACTAAATTGCTATCTTCCTAAAACAGTGCGAACAGTCAGAGTAAGCAGAAAACAATGATAAATACATGTGAACGTGTTTTGATCTGTGTATTTTCAGACCCATGTTTCTTCAATTACAAAGAGAAAACCATTTTGTAGCAGGTTTATTGGTGACTATTAAAAAACCATGCTGATAATCTTCCTGAAAGCATATTCATCTAGCTCCTCCTTTAAACCCACAAAATGACCATTAGTCTAATCCAGAATCACTTCACATACTCAAGTACTTTTGTCAACTACCTTTCATCTACAACTCACTTCCTTATATCTTATTCAAAATTATCTTCCAGCAAATTCTCTTTTCTCCAACAAACTGATTTCGTCAGAAAAAAAAAAAAGGGAAAGAAATGTGGATGACTGTTTTCAGCCTGATTGTTTTTTATTATACCCATTCACTGCCTGACTGCTGTTAAACACAATTGTTTTTAAAACCATGCAATATGGCCTTGAAGTACATATTCATGATATATGATACTTACTCAGTTGGAAAATTAACCTAACTTGCTATAAAAATAAACACTGCACATTTCTATATTATTGTTGCTTATTATATAGAGAACAGGTATACTTCAGAAATCTAACATTCTCACTTTATCTCTCTTTTATTTCACATGTCTAATTCAATGATGCATATGACTATATAACAACTTTTGCCTCTACATAAAGCTTTATTTCTGGTTTTCCAGTTCTTTCAATTTTTTGAGAACTGGATTAGAAATATATTACAGTTACAGTGTCTCTGTATACACTTAATCTAATGTTTCAAAAAGTGAGGCTATTTTATTTAATTTGTCTTTTTACTTTATGAAAATAAAGAACAAGTAAGTATTCTAATCAACACATTTACACTTTTAAATATTACACTTAATTATATCCTTCTGCTTAACAAAAAAGAGACAATTGAAAGTAGTTAGAAGTGTTTTCCATAATGGGTTTCTATTATAAGATGAGCTAACCCTCTAAAGGGTATGCATCAATGTTTATGAATTCAATACCGCAAGTCTATTAATTCTGCCTCAGGGAAGAATTCAGAGAACCATCTTAACAGGAATATCTGAATTTTGCTAGAATGATGACAAACAATCATAAAAACACATCATTTAAAATGATATCTGCTCATATGTGAATATATGAAATACCGAAAAGTGTATATTCAAGCTTATCCTTTTACTAATACCAAGGGTATAGAAATTAAAATTTGATGGTAAATCAGCTTCTTAGTGACCAATGCACTATGATGAGACAGTCTTGAAGACTACTAAAATAATCATTTTACCTAGCACGTTTACTTAAACTGCCCTTCATTTCATTTAGAAAGCTGTTTTCACTGATGGTTTTACATGAGTTGGACAACCAGCTCAAATACTTGTTCTGGATTAGACTTAACATGAATTAACTGGATAACAAGCATAACTTGTTAAGTTTATCTAGCTGGCCTTTAGAAACAACTTTTCCATTTGAAAAGAGTCATTTATTCAAGAACGAAGGTTCATTGGGAAAGTGAAAACAGGAAGGGTTGTAGAATATAATTGTGTATTTTTTTAATATAAATTTTTAAAAAGATGAAATAAAAAATTAATCCTATGGGTTTGAATATCTCTTCTATTTAAAAATTCTCATGTAATCATGATAAAAAAGAAATCCAAAATATTAAATACCTCAAAGAAACTAATTTCTGAAAGACAGACAAACACTCAAAATCTTCCTTATTCCTAAAATATTAGTACTCAGATCACTTTCTCCATTAACAGTGCCAAGCCCCAGTAATATGACTGCTCAGTTTAGGTATCAAGCTGTGAACATAATCTTTCCTTAAAGTCCACTTAAATGCCCCCACATAATACAACATTGAGTGATGGACAGACACATATCCCTCTGATCTCTTCCTAAACTTGTCAATCATGTGCTCTTTGTCCCAGCTTTGCCCAAAAGGCTTTAATAAGTAAATGGATTTCTGGTATACCTTTTCTTGTATGCAACTGGATGTTTTATTATGACTAACTCAGGTTGGGTTTATAAGTACTCAAAAAATTAAAATTAAAAAAAAATTTCAAACTATAGGTACGATTAGTTAGAAGCCCTTTGCTTTGTTCACCTCTAAGTACAAGGAATAAAATAAACAGTGAAATTTACTTTTGGTGGCTTCCCTGGTGGTTCAGTGGTAAAGAATCCACCTGGCAATGTAGAAAACAGGGGTTCAACTTCTGATCCCAGAAGATCCCTTATGCCACAGAACAACTAAGCTCATGTGCCACAGCTATTGAGCCTGTGCTCTAGACCCTGGAAGCTACAGCTACTGAGCCCACCTGCTGCAGCTACTGAAGCCCATGTACCTACAGTCTGCTCCACAAGAGAAATCACTGCAATGAGAAGCCCGTGCACTGCAACCGGAGGTTTGTCCCTGCTTTCTGCAACTAGAGAAAAGCTAGTGCAGCAAGCCCGTGCATAAAGATCCAGAACAGCCAAAAAATGAATAAAATAAAATAACAATACTATTAATCATTAATTGGTTCCATTTCCTTTCTTACTGCTATGTTACTGCTAAAAGTGAAGTCGCTCAGTTGGGTCTGACTCTTTGCGACTCCATGGACTCCAGCCCACCAGTTTCCTCCATCCATGGGATTTTCCAGGCAAGAATACTGGTGGGTTGCTGATTCCAAGCACACATTTAATATATTTTTTTTTAATATCATGCTTAATTAACTTAGTTGGTCAAGTCACTCTAAAGTACTAAAAATCAAAATGCCTAATAAATGGTTAACAAAAGCTTTATGCTCATCTTTAAAAAAAATAAAACTTTTTATTGAGACATAATTAACATGCTATAAAGTCTACTTAGTTTTAAAGCTTGCTTTGGCTATTCTGGATCATTTGCATTTCCATACAAATCTGATTATCAACTTATCAGTTACTGAAAGTAGGTTAGAATTTTGGAAGGGAGTGTGTTCAATCAGTAGATTAAATTAAGGAGAACTCCATCTTGATAAGGGGCTGCATTGGGAAGATTCCCTGGAAGGGAAGGCTACCCACTCCAGTATTCAGGCCTGAAGAATTCTGTGGACTGTGTGGCTTTCACTGTCACTTTCTTTCCATTTTGATAATATTGTCTTCTGATTTATGAACATTGTATGTGTTTCTGTTTATTTAGAACTTTTTAAATTTCTTTGAATCCCATTTTCAAGTTGTCAGTTTCTACTTTTATTAAATTTATTCCTAGGTTTTTAAAAAAGATTTTGCAAATCGAATTATTTCCTTAATTTCATATTCATTGCCACTTACAGAAATAAAACTGATTTTTACATTGATCTTGTATCTTGCTGCTGCTGCTGCTAAGTCACTTCAGCCTTGTCCAACTCTGTGCGACCCCAGAAATAGCAGCCCACCAGGCTCCTCCGTCCCTGGGATTCTCCAGGCAAGAACACTGGAGTGGGTTGCCATTTCCTTCTCCAATGCATGAAAGTGAAAAGTGAAAGTGAAGTTGCTCAGTCGTGTCCAATTCCTAGCGACCCCATGGACTGCAGTCTACCAGGCTCCTCTGTCCATGGGATTTGCCAGGCAAGAGTACTTGCTTATTAACTCATATATTATTTTTAACAGTATCTTGGCAGGGTGTGGATACCTTAGGATTTTCTGTGTTCAAGATAATTTCATCTGTGAATACAATTTTACCCTTTCCTTTTCAATCTGGATGTTATTTATTTTTTCTTATTTTTTTTTCCTAATTTTTCTGGCTAGAACGTCTAGTACAATATCAAATAAAAGTGGAGAGTGGAGACATTATTGTTTTGATCCTGATCTTAGGTAAAAGCACCCAATCTTTCTTTATAAATGGTAAGAATGATTCTTAAGGCAGGCAAAGAAGCTATAAAGTTCTTTCGGCATGGGGGAATATATTTTAACCTTGCAGGTAGTTTGTTAAGTCTAGAAAGATCACTGCCCAAACAGACTTAATTGGGATCATTCTAAAAATCAGAAAGGCTTCCTAGGAAGAAAGCAGGATTTTTATATGAAAATTTCATTGTAAAGCATATAATAGTTTAAGTATTTTGGAGACTTTAGGCATATTAGCTATTTCTATTCAGTGAGTAAAAAGAGATTTTAAATATCAAGATCATAAAAGTTCTATTACACAAGTGCCAGTCTATATCTGACTTCTATATTATCTGTCATCCCTAAAGAAACTATTTCTTATAGCATAGAATGCTAGAGTAGAATGCAAACATTCTTTCATTCTGAGTGCACAACAGGAGTACAGAAGAATGTATGATGATTTCAGGTTTGCACTGTCTCTTTGAAAAAAACATAATCAAGTTGACCTTACACAGTCTTACATTTCGTTCTGTCTATCCACATCTCCTCTATGAAACTTTCATTCCACCACAAGAATATGTTAAAAGCTAACAATCATTAAGTCATTGATCTTTATAGATCCTATTCTTGGAAATACAAATGATTCTCTAACTCAGAGGCCAATAAACAAATACAGGTGACATCTGGGTTTCCCCTCCCCTCAATACCAGATCCTAAACTAGGGAAAACCACTAGACCATTCAGGTATGACCTAAATCAAATACCTCACGATTATACAGTGGAAGTGAGAAATAGAATTAACAGACTAGATCTGATAGATAGAATGTCTGATGAACTATGGACGGAGGTTAGTGATGTTGTACAGGAGACAGGGATCAAGACAATCCCCAAGAAAACAAATGGAAAAAAGCAAAATGGTTGTCTGAGGAAGCCTTACAAATAGCTGTGAGGAGAAGTGAAAAGCAAAGGAGAAAAGGTAAGATATACCCATTTGAATGTAGAGTTCCAAATAGCAAGGAGAGATAAGAAAGCCTTCCTCAGTGATCAACACAAAGAAATAGAGGAAACAATAGAACGGGAAAGACTACAGATCTCTTCAATAAACTTTGAGATACCAAGGGAACATTTCAAGCAAAGATGGGCTCAATAAAAGACAGAAATAGTATGGACCTGACAGAATCAGAACATATTAAGAAGAGGTGGCAAGAATACACAGAAAAACTGTACAAAAAAGATCTTCACGACCCAGGTAATCACCATGATATGATCACTCACCTAGAGCCAGACATCCTGGAATGAGAAGTCAAGTGGGCCTTAGGAAGCAACTCTATAAACAAAGCTAGTGGAGGTGATGGAATTCCAGTTGAGCTTTTCAAATCCTAAAAGATGATGCTGTGAAAGTGCTGCACTCAATATGCCAGCAAATTTGGAAAACTC
>SJYX01002036.1:27525-59501 GCA_006410675.1 Oreotragus oreotragus
CCAGTCCATCCTAAAGGAGATCAGTCCTGGGTGTTCATTGGAAGGACTGATGCTGAAGCTGAAACTCCAATACTTTGGCCACCTGATGCGAAGAGCTGACTCATTGGAAAAGACCCTGATGCTGGGAAGGATTGAGGGTGGGAGGAGAAGGGGTTGACAGAGGATGAGATGGTTAGATATCCTCACTGACTCAATATGTGTTTGATATGAGTTTGAGTAAACTCTGAGAGTTCATGATGGGCAGGAAGGCCTGGTGTGCTGCAGTCCATGGGGTCACAAAGATTCGGACACAACTGAGTGACTGAACTGAAACTCCAGTTGAGCTTATATTAAGCTGTGCTTCTCTAACCCACTGCAATAGCCTTGAAGAAAGTCTTCTTTGCTTAACTTGGGAACAGTTTTTGCTTTGACAGTGATTTTTATAATTATTATAATAATCAGCTTTATTTATTGACATTTATGTTTAAAACAAAAGATTTACTCATGGAACTATTATCTCAAATAATTTTTTTTTTTGTATTTATTTCTCTAATTTTTCTTGGGTACATGTGTCAAAAACATAACAAAAGGATTCAGGGTATTAGATAAATAGAAACAGCTACAGTGAATTAATATGATAAACTAACTAATCTCCTTAAAACACAGTTTTTAAATACAACTGTTGATCACAGAAGCACTGAATAATTTATAGATGAAAGCAAAACAATCCAATCATTGTAAATAATTATCATCCTTGCCATAAATATACCAACTACACTCCTTTTCTCAGCATAATAAAAGGGAAAGGAGATATCCAGTGATAATACTTTTCAGCCTTGCCCCTGTTGACCATAGCCCACTGCTGCTGCTGCTAAGTCACTTCAGTCGTGTCCAACTCTGTGTGACCCCATAGACAGCAGCCCACCAGGCTCCCCTGTCCCTGGGATTCTCCAGGCAAGAATACTGGAGTGGGTTGCCATTTCCTTCTCCAATGCATGAAAGAGAAAAGTGAAAGTGAAGTCGCTCAGTCTGTCCGACTGTTAGTGACCCCATGGACTGCAGCCCACCAGGCTCCTCCATCCATTGGATTTTCTAGGCAAGAGTACTAGGGTGGGGTGCCATTGCCTTCCCCGATAGCCCACTGATCCCCTATGAAAAATGTGTTTGTGTGCCCAGTTGTGTCCAACTCTTTGCTGCCCATGGTCTGAAGCCCACCATGCATCTCTGTCCTTGGGATTCTTCAGGCAAGATAATTGGAGTAGTTTGCCATTCCCTTCTCCAGGGAATCTTCCCACCCCAGAGACTGAACCTGTGTCTCCTGCATCTCCTGCATTGACAGATGGATTTTTTTTTACCACTGAGCCACCTGGGAAGCCCCCTATGACAAATAGTATCCCTATATTCCATACAGGTAAGCTGGTGGACCTGAATTTCTAAACTCAGGCATGGATTTCTAGAAACAAAATCACATTTTAAATGATCAAAGAAAATTTCTCTTTAAAAATATACTTTTAATGTGAAAAAATCACCACTTAGATGTCTGTTAAAGTTTATTTGTAAATAATTGGTTTTTAAAGGTGTACTAACCTGTGTTGAAGAACTTTACTAACCTCCTTCAATTAGCTGAGCATTAATATCAACTTGAGGCAATAGTACATAGTGGTTAAAACCACTGTAGTCCAGGGATTCTGGACTATAACTGACTAGTTTAATGTTTCAAGTCCACCCCTTACTAGTTGTGTGAGCTTGGGCAAATTATCTACACTCTTTGTACATTCAATGAATCACATATACAATGAAGGTTCTTAGTATCTACTTACAGAGCTGTGAAGATTAAATGGTTATATGTAAACTTGACTTGAAAATGTTTGCAGTATACTAAATGCTATACAAATGCATGCAGTTTTCATAAGGAAAATTTTTGTGCATTGAAAAGAATTATTTCTGACATAATCCCAGTGTAGCAAGTGGCCATTTAAAATGCTTACGTGAATTAGGTTATTTAGAGCAAACTAAATGCAACTATTAACACAACTCCAAAAAGTATTCCAATCCTATAAAATGTACTTCCAGAGATCTTGTATTTATTTTTAAGGCTTTTTAAGGAATAAATAACATTACAATGCAGTAGAAAGATTTTATTTTTGCCATTCTTATTTATATCAGTTTAAGGTGACTAATCAATCATCCATCCGTGTTTCAGTCAGGAAAAGCCTGATAATGCTCAGTAACAAAAAGTTCCCTTTTATTTCTTGTCTCCCAGTGCCTTCTGTGGACCTAGGCAGTAACTGCCTCCCATATAGCCATTTAGCAGAGTTGATTGATAAAGAGTCTGAGCCTATAGCTTTTTGGTCAGGGGGAGGGGAGAATAAAGTATATCTGACTATGAGTTTCTCAGAGGTACAGATCACTTCTGCTCTCAGCTCACTATAATAACATTATTTCTAAGGTCCTGCCTGACTGCAAATAAGATGAGTAATAAGAGAAAAAAAATTACCTATTGGGTGGCCATTATATCTCTACCTTAGTCTGTCCTCCAAATATCCCTCACATGAAATACTTCCTTAAGGGAGATAGCACAAAGTTCCATCAATTCCATCAGTGTATCCAGTTCAAGGCTTATTTTGAGTGACATGCAGTAGTGTCTATATCAGGTCAAGGCATGGCTTTGTTTGGTGTAGATATTTCTGAACTAAAAGTATAATTTAAGTCTCTTCTACATTCCAGTATAATGTAAAGTTTGTGTGAAATCACCGTAAAAATTACTATCCTTTTGAAGAAGGAAGAATGGGTGACATGTAGTAATGCCGTCTATTTGATTTATTAAGAAATTGAGAACATAATACTATGAGAGACAGTAAGGCTCACTAACTATTCTATTTGTTCCGTTCTATTTCCACATACACAGGGAGGTCTGCCACATATCTCTCTATCTGCAACCCCACTGGGAAGGTACCATAAGGGACTCCATGTCTTTGACTGTTATCAATGGAAGGCATAACTACAAAAGGACCATTGATACCAGCAATGAATGTTCTTTGATCCACAGAACATTTGTAGTTGGTATCAACGGTCGATTGGTAGTGTCTGTCTTTATTCTTCACGTCCATGTCTGAAGTGGACACTTGGGTACTATGCAATCTTGATGGCTGAGGAGATATTTCAATTCATTTCCTTAATCTAAAAGGTTTGAGCAATTTAAAGTGATATTGAGCCTTAGACTCAAACATTTTGCTCTAAGATGCAGTATCTTCCCAAAACTGAGCTTCTTATATATTTGATTCCACTTAGTTCATAGGTACAATCTTAGCCTTTCCAACATAAGTTTCAGATGCACTATAATTTTTGCTCCCTTGTCCCCATCCCTCTCTATGTATTTAGAGGCTACATGATTTCCTAGACTCTAATCAGATTTTTGCCTCAAGTTATTTTTTTCAGTTTAAAGTATTTACTGTCTTATATTCTTGGTCTGATTTTTTTCTCCCCTGAAGTAACTAAATCAGTTGAAGATCTTGCTGGTTTTTGATATTTTTACTGGTTGGGAGTCCAGAAACAGTGGACTTTCTTAATCCTGAGAGGCCCAGATTTTGTGTATTATATTTCTTCTCCTTCATTTTTGCTTAGAAACAAGCCAACTCTTGTCTGAAATCATCACCTTCACGTAATATCTTGCCAATACAAGCATTTAAAACTATTCAAAATTCTAAATTTTTCAACCTCTCTGTCCCTAAAAGCCACACATTCATTGTTTTAATCACTGTGAATCCCACTGGTTGGTGATGTTTTCATTTTGTCTTATTTTGAGGTATATGATCTGTCTCCTTAAACCCTGGAGGTATATAATTTGCCAGATATTTTACTACTGTAAATATCACCAACTTTTTAAAGTTTTGATATAAGTTTAATGCTACTCCATACATCAGGCTTTTGCCACTCAAAAGTTCTAGAGCTTTGGTTCCATTAACATTATTTGTCAGGTTAGGCTTGGATATTCTGCACTAACAACTGCCCAGTGTAAAACTGCCAGTGTTAGCGGCTTATAGCAACAAAAGCTTATTTCCCTCTCATACAAAATTTGGCATCTCTCTAAGCAACCCTACAGTAAAACTGTGTACCAGTAACAGAAGTTCCATTATTTGAGTTATGCCATATGGAATTGTGGAGGACTCTCTTCACTTCTGTTCATAGCCCAGTGACCATTACCTCTGACAGTGCCCCTGCCTAACTTCAGAGGTGAGGCGATGTAAAGGAATAAATGAAATAGTTGATGAGCATACTGCCTCTGGTCAGTATTACTTTCTAGATTTATCAATAAATTAAATAGATCACATAATGCAATCTCTGTCTGTTGCTGATATCCTTTGGTTAAAGCTTTTGGTTGTGTGGAAAGAAATCTCCAGCAACTGAACATGTGAGGTTAGTATCATAAACATGTGATTTACTGTCATTGAAATTATATTAGGAAAATAAGTATGAAATCTAGGGCTGTTGTGTTCAGTAAAATTGAGAGAAAGAATTTGCATAAAAATTTAAATACTGTATAGATTAGTATATTAATGCATATATAAAGAATTTAGAAAGATGGTAATGATGGCCTTATATGTAAGACAGCAAAAGAGACACAGATGTAAAGAAGAGAATTTTGGACTCTGTGGGAGAAGGAGAGGGTGGGATGATTTGAGAGAATAGCATTGAAACATGTATACTATCATATGTGAAATAGATTGCCAGTCCAGGTTTGATGCATGATACAGGGTGCTCGGGGCTGGTGCACTGGGATGACCTTGAGGAATGGGATGGGGAACACATGTACACCCATGGCTGAGTCATGTGAATGTATGGCAAAAAACACCACAATATTATAAACTAATTAGCCTCCAATTAAAATAAATAATTTTCTTAAAAATGAATTTAAATATTGTATAGATTAATATTATGTAACCCTCAAGCTTAAAATCTGTCTTGTGTATAAGAGTCTTAACAGAAAATGATCAAAGGATAATTAACATGAACACTAAGAAACACTATTAAGAAAATACATAAATAAAATTCAAAAACTAATTTTATTTTGAAAGTCAAAAATAATTAGGATAAGTAAGACTCTGTGAGTCAAAAAGTGATAAGATAATAAAACGCCGACTTAGCCTAAGACAGATTGTACAAATGCAGTGTGCAAAAAAATTGCAATATAATCTTAGATATTAAAATATTTCAATTACTCTTTTTCCTTAATGACAATAAACAAATCCATATACAATTTAAGTATGCACATATTTTCAGAGAAACATATTTTTAAAGTTTATGATATTAAAAATGTCATTCAGCTATCAATAAATTAGTTAGCAAATTTCTGTCATTTGAAGGCCATCTTATAAAATAGTTTGCAACTAGAAATGGTGTGTATATCAGAGTCTATCTGAAAGGTACTTTAGTTCTCATAAAAGATGAAAAATAGATTCATCAGAAATTTTAGTCCGCAATAAGCCTTAACATATCACTCAAGTCCATCTGAACAAAAGAAAAATCCTTTAATATTAAAATATTTTTAATCTATGTCGTCTGGTCCATTAGACACTAGTTTGATAATGCACTGCTTCATTTGCAGTTAACTGCTAATTTTTTTTTTCTTAAAACACATTTACACTCATTAACAGTACAGATTTGAAAAACAGGAAATGAGACTTTTAAAGATACTATTTTAAATATTTGCTGCTCGATATTTTACTAGCAATCTGAACACTGGGAAAAATCATCATTTAAAGGTAAAAATTAAAGTGAGTCTGCAAAATTAATTGAGCATTATCCCTTATTGCATGTACTGTAATTACTTCTTATAACGAAACTGAACATTATTTTGGTCATTAGAATGGAAGTTTTGAACGGTACTAGGATTCTTTATAGTAAAAATAAGGCATTTCCCATAGAAATATACCACAGGAAAATACATAGAAGAAAAATAAATTTAGAATTTTATTGTAGAATAAAACCATGTTTTAAAAATGCATCATGCAAGCACAAGATAAATTATCTGACCACAGTTAACTTGTGAAGCAGAATAGCAAATGGGCATACCACCGGGGCTCATTACTAGCTTTGCATTTAGCTCTGAGATGTGGTTCCAAGAGCAGAGTTTTCCATTAAATCCAGAGTCAGACAATTCAATCTTGGGAGGCTTGGGACAAGAGAGGGAGCAGGTGCCTCAGGGACAGGAGGGAATACAGAGTTCTGATCCACATTTTATTCCCCACTAGATGCTTAATGCTGGACCAGGAAATATGCCAACTTACGATCCTACTGGGCAGAAACTTCAGCCAGCTCTTCTTGGAATTCCACATTTAATGAGTGCCAGGGCTCATTAAAGGTTCATTACTAGTCGCAGTCTCCCAGTTCTTTGGGTTTCTATTCAGTAGAACAGTTGAAATACTGCACTATGTTTAGAGAAAACTGAACTATGCTTCCACATTTGCTTCATTAGCTTAGTTCCCTCAAAGGCAGAGCCGTAGACAAGGACTTGCAAGGCAACTAAAGTGATCTCAGGAAATTAGGGGCAAGGAGAGTTTAACAGGAAAACAAGGAAAGCAAATTAAAAGATGTGTTATTTCATTACCGACCAGGCTGGAATGACAGTATTTGATCTTGCAGGACAGTCTGAAAAGGTTTATGAAATGTATATTGGAACTTGAAGCCCAGAGGACAATTGAGGAGTGTTTATTCATTAACTTCTGCCCCCATAGATATTGACTCTCCAACCCCAGCTGTCCAGCCATGAGCATCCATAAAATACTTTCTATAATTTCAAGCTGTGTCCTCAAAAATGCATGGAATATGAGGCTAGAGGAAGCCTATTCTTCAAAGTGAAACATAATCAAATTGCCCCTGTATGAGGCTAAGAAACATCTGCAAGGAACTGGGCACTACTAACACTGGCTGCATAAAGAGATGCATCCAAGAGGATGTGGAGTGATTCACAAGAGGTTCTCACACGTTGGTTTGATTAAACACCAGACCAGAATTAAAGTACTGGGAATATGAATGAGAGGGAAAGGGGAAGAGAGAGGTTCCAGGACTGCTTCCTAAATACAACTATACTATTTCACCACCACCTCTTAATTTCTTTTCCCTTCTTACGTGGTAAGCAGTGCCTCAGAGGACTGGCTTGGAAGGAAACTTACATAATACTATTAAAAATTCAGTATAGTCAAATAACAAGATGACTTTCAAAAGAAAGTTGAACAACTACAAAGAAAGAATCAATATTAAACATTATTACTGAGTGAATTATTCTGAGTAAATGTGGTATTCTGGGTAAGAAACAACGAAAAACATATGCTGTGAAATACCTGGGGGTGGTAATGCTCCCTTCTGATGTCGTAGGAAGAGCTCTGAACTTGAGCTAAGAAGCTGTGGGCCTGAATTTTGGGCCTGAAACACTTTTATTGTATAAATTTGGAAGTCTCTTAACATCGCTGAGTCTTTGTATGCAAAGCTGAACTAGTGCTCACAAATGTAACTGGTTGAGTACAGGGTCAAACAAGATGATGTGCTGGAAGATACTGTTTTCCTGGGCCATTGTTTATCTTGGTCATTATGACTTTTCTGGTTCAGAAATTTCAGAGGCCATCCTAGATTGGTCCCCAGCCTAAGACTAATTCTAGCTAAAGAAGCCCAATCCAGTCATTCTCCATCCCTGCCAACCCTGAAGAGCCTATCGACAATTTTGGTAATCTTGTCTACACACATAAAATTCTGAATCCTGGTTGGTCTTTTCCAACCTACATTCAGAACAACTTAGTCTTTTGATTCTGTAACTGTGCCTCTCAATATTAATTGTTATTCAGTTCAGTCGCTCAGTTGACCCAATCCAGTCATTCTCCATCCCTGCCAACCCCAAAATTGCTATCGACAATTTTGGTAATCTTGTCTACACACATAAAATTCTGAATCCTGGTTGGTCTTTTCCAACCTACATTCAAAACAACTTAGTCTTTTGATTCTGTAACTGTGCCTCTCAATATTAATTGTTATTCAGTTCAGTCGCTCAGTTGCGTTTGACTCTTTGTGACCTCTCGGACTGCAGCATGCCAGGCTTTCCTGTCAATCACCAACTCCCGGAGCTTACTCAAACTTCTGGTTATTAGCATATACATTTTGATGGTTATCCCTGATTATTCTCATTTTCCTAAAGTTGAATCTTCCAATGTCAGAATTTTGTTCCAGCATTTTAAAAGAACCATGCCATCATTTTTACTTTGTTGCTCTCTTTAGACTTTGACTGAAATAATTCTCTCAACATACTAAGAACAAAAAAGTCAGATTTTTAATCAATATCTGACCTAGTACTGGTTATGATACAATTTATTTATCTTTCAGTTCTTGAATTATTAAATTAAGGCAACTATTTGGATCACGAACAAAACAAAACATTTCAACATGCTATGTGTTGTTCAGTTGTTCAGTCATGTCCAACTCTTTGCAGTTTCATGGACATCAGGCTTCTCTGTCCTTCATTATCTCCTGGAGTTTACTCAAACTCATGTCAGTGATTGAGTCAGTGATGTCATCCAACCATCTCATTCTCTGTCACCCCTTCTCCTCCTGCCTTGAATTTTCCCATTAGGCTCTTTTCCAATGAGTAGGTGCTTCACATCAGGTGGCCAAAGTACTGGAGCTTCAGCTTCAGCATCAGTCCTTCCAGTGAATATTCAGGACTGATTTCCTTTAGGAGTGATTGGTTGGATCTCCCTGCAGTCCAAGGGAGTCTCAAGAGTCTTCTTCAGCACCACAGTTTGAAAGCATAAATTATTTGGCACTCAGCCTTCTTTATGGTCCATCTCTCCCATCCATATGTGACTACTGGAAAAACCATAGCTTAAACCTATGTTTAACATAGGTTAAACAGCTTTAACCAGAGGCTAAAACAGTCCCTCACAAAAATTTACACAGGCAGAAAAACAGAAATCTTCAGAACTGCCAAAAAATATATTTCATAAATAAACTGTAATTTAAAATATTGAGATACTAGAGGTGATTATAAAAGCAAAAGGACATCTAATAGAATTGAACTTATTAGAGTGGAAAATTCTTAAATAGACAGGAATACCAGACTGCCTGACCTGCCTCCTGAGAAGTGTGTGAGTGAGTGAGTGAGTAAAGTCGCTCAGTCGTGTTCGACCCCATGGACTGTAGCCTACCAGGCTTCCCCCTCCATGGGATTCTCCAGGCAAGAGTACTGGAGTGGGTTGCCATTGTATGCAGGTCAAAAAACAACAGTTAGAACTGGAACAGACTGGTTCCAAACAGGGAAGGAGTATGTCAAAGCTGTATATTGTCACACTGCTTATTTAACTTATATGCAGAGTATATCATGCAAAATGAAAGGCTGAATGAAGCACAGGCTGGAATCAAGATTGCCAGGAGAAACATCAGTAAATATCAGTAACCTCAGATACGCAAATGATACCACATTTATGGCAGAAAGCGAAGAAGAACTAAAGAGCCTCTCGATGAAAGTGAAAGAGGAGAGTGAAAAAGTTGTCTTAAAACTGACCATTCAGAAAACTAAGATCATGGCATCTGGCCTCATCATTTCATGGCAAATAAATGGGGAAACAATGGGAACAGTGAAAGACTTTATTTTGGGGGGTTCTAAAATCACTGCAGATGGTGACTGCATCCATGAAATAAAAAAGACGCTTGCTCCTTGGAAGAAAAGTTATGACCAACCTAAACAGCATATAAAAAGCAGAGACATTACTTTGCCAACAAAGGTCCATCTAGTCAAAGCTATGGTTTTTCCAGTAGTCATGTATGGATGTGAGAGTTGGACTATAAAGAAAGCTTAGTGCCAAAGAATTGATGTTTTTGAACTATGGTGTTGGGGAAGACTCTTAAGAGTCCCTTGGACTGCAAAGAGATATAACCAATCAGTCTTAAAGGAAATCAGTCCTGAATATTCATTGGAAGGATTGATGCTGAAGCTGAAACCCCACCTGAGTTTGGCCACCTGATACAAAGAACTGACTCATTTGAAAAGCCCCTGATGCTGGGAAAGATTGAAGGTGGGAGGAGAAGGGAACGACAGAGGATGAGATGGTTGGACGGCATCACCGACTCAATGGACATGAGTTTGAGTAAATTCCAGGAGTTGGTGATGGACAGGGAGGCCTGGCATGCTGCTGTCCATGGGATTGCAAAGAGTCAGACATGACTGAGAGACTGAACTGAACTAAATAGCTCAAGATAAAAATATAAACTTAGAATTGACTTTATACTAAAAGTATAAACTAACAGTCTGGAATAGTAAGCAGAAAGTTCCAGAGGTTTTTAAGTTAAGTAACTGTTTTAATTACATTCAAATATACTGCATATCCATCAAACTTTATTATATTTTCTATGGCACTAAGATAATAGATATGCCTGCAGTCCAAGTCCCCAAAACTGAGAAAACAAGACATCCACGGCAATGCAAAAGCTAAAAGGGAATTTATTTCTGGCTCGAGCCAGGGCTCCCGCCACATCCACCGCAGTGGAGTGGGGCAAGAGCCCCGAGCCCTGGATTACAGCAGTATTTATAGGTTTAGAACAAAGACAGGGAGTTGGCAGGGGTGGATTGGTTGTAGGGGTTATTAGGCATTTATTAATTGGCTAATTTTTCATGCACGCAGACTTGCTTAGGGGACTTTTCATGTTATCTGGGAGTCTGGGAATATGCTGACTGGCTGAGCCCCAAGGTTGGGGGGAGGATGATCTCAGTTCCTTCTGGGCAGTGATCCAGTTTTTCCTGTAATTGTAGCTCTTGCCCACTTTAGTTCTTGAGGCCTGTCATGAGTCAGGTCTCAACATTCCCCCCTGTCCTTTGATCATGGAGAGGAATCTTCCTCTCCGTTCTGAGATACTGCCTGATATTGTTGTACTTTATTTAAAGCTAGCATCTCTTGTTGAAAAGCACACAATGAGAGAGATGGTCTATTTTTCCCTTTAAACACCGGACAAGTGGGGGGTGGACTTTCATATATAATTTCAAGGGGGTTAGACCTAATTTATAGTGGGTGTTGTATGCCCGAAAGAGCATGAAGGGAAGGAGGGTCACCCAGTCCCCGCCAGTCTCTATTGCCAGTTTTGTCAAAGTTTCTTTTAGGGTCTGATTTATTCTTTCTAGTTGCCCTGAGCTCTGGGGACTGTACTCGCAATGCAGCTTCCATTTGGTCCCCAGAGCTGACTCCATGTAGAGAAGAGGAGAGTCTCTGCTTCCTTATTCCTATCTCTTTCCTTACTCTTCTGCAAGAGGTGATAGTGCTAATCAATTATAGAACATTAATCGGGCCAGTTTACAACTGAAGCCATTAATTATTTAAAGGGAAAATGCATATGCTCTGCCTCAATTACTACTCCTATCAATATAAGGCCAGTGGTCAAGGCAGGACATGTCACCATCAGGCGCAGTTATCATGCTTAGTCCTCTTTCTCACCATATATATGACTAGCCAGAGGGCAGAAAGACTCATCAAACAGACTTGATCTCAGAGGCAAAAAGATGCATATCTTCCCAAGTTTTAGCAGAACAATGTATTGAGGAATATTTGGCACTAATCCCCAAACAAAATACTTTCATCTTGCACCATTTTGCTATTGCGTCTTGCCTTGTCATAGAAATATTTATTTTTGCTCATACCTTCTCTCTTGAAAAGTTACAAATTATTTTTTAAAGTTGCAAGAATATTATTCATTTGTATCTCTGCACTTAACATTTGTCAGTTGTTAACATTTTATCTCATTTGCTTTTACTCCTTTCTCTGATACTTTTGTCTCTAGACAGATGCATGGATGGATAGATACACATACAGACACAGACACATTTTTCCTGAGTTATTACAGAGTTAAGTGCTAACATAACAATACCTACCTTAAATAATTATTTATGTCATGAGTTAAAGGCTATTATAAGAGAGTAGCAAGAGATGAATGCAATATCACATATTTAAAGGCAAAAGTAAATCTCTTCAGAGGTCATTATATCCATTATATCTT
Source organism: Oreotragus oreotragus (assembly GCA_006410675.1). Taxonomy (NCBI): domain Eukaryota; kingdom Metazoa; phylum Chordata; class Mammalia; order Artiodactyla; family Bovidae; genus Oreotragus; species Oreotragus oreotragus. Next base: position 39,532 of record SJYX01002036.1, read on the forward strand.
TTATTTTGTCTATTAGAAAAACTGAGCCACAGAAAGGTGATTTGATTTGCTTAAAGTAATACCACCAGTTTGTGCCAGCATGATATCTTTTGATTCCTGAATCAGTGCTCTGATAACTTCACATAATTATTACTATGTAACAGGTTGGAAATAATATCAATTAACTCTCTATATCCACAAGCTGAAATATAGTACTGATTAAAATACTGTGACATGGAGTTACCTTCTTAATGATAAATTCTTATGCAACTACTTAGCTAAATCATACCAGAAAATTAACTGCTTTCTGCAATAAGAACATGACTCTAGAATTCAGGTATATTAAAAAATACTCCAATCATGAAATCACATTGCTTCTATTTTTCTTCCCATGAATGATTTTGCTTTAGAAACTTATAAGGTATGGTAAATGTCTTCAACTAGCACCAAAATTTCTTAAAAAGCAGAAAGGTTATTAAAATGCAGAGACCCACTGCTCTTCTGATTTCTATCTTCTCTATGTGTTGAACATCTTCCTAAAAAGTTTGCTAAGAGGGGAGAAGATGTATTGAGCAATTTAATACTTAGATAAAATAAAGATTAGAAACATTTTTGGTTTTCATTGAGTCACTATTTAATGAGGATAGTATGGAGATTTATATAAAAGCCAAGGGAGAGATGAAATTTATAATCGTGATTTACTAAACTAGCTTCCAAAATCCAATATTCACAAGAAATTTAGATAAATATTTTTCAAAAATTACTTCTCATTCAAGTCATACTAGGTGGGTCTGGTTTTCTATGCATAGGTATGAAGTACTCCAAAGAGGTTTAAGTAAAAGTCATTCTTAGATGTATCAAGAAGGACTGCCACCACTATGATCTCCCTCACACAGGCAAGTCAGTCTATATAGAAAAAGGATGTGATCTGGGATACTAGAATTAATAGTTACAATAAAATTGAACAGATTACACTACTCAGGCAAAGGACAGCGTAAGTGAGTGATGGTAGCAACCAAGTGAATGACGGTGCATATATCTGCCTTCAACTCTAGGCAGAGACCCACATTTAGAGGAAAAGGGACTGGTTGGAAAAGTACTAGTGTGGAATAAGAAAATATACATTTCTCTTTGCCCAAAGGTTCTCTCAGTATTACATATTTTATTTATTATTATTATTATTTTTAGCAGAGCATAAAATGGAAAAAAAATTAATTGTTCAATCACTTTTATGGAGGATAATGGTTACTAACTTTCTGGAATTCATTACTCATTTAGTTACCAAGGGTCCCGGTTCCCCAACTTCATTCTAAAAGCATACCCTACCTCATTCTGGGAATGTTAACCTCCACTTATATTAATCTTCTAGTATTTACTTTAATAGTCATATATTGTGTATATCTGTAAAAGGAATTTTTCAAAGCTCTATTTGTGATTTTATTTGAATTTGTGCTTTCACATTAAAAAGTGAAGAAGGTTCATCCTCTGTTCTGAGATTCTTTCCCTCTATAGATCATTTTTGCCCTTAAATAAATAAAGGCAGATTCCTTATTGATGTTCAGAATATTACCATTTAGGATGGAGGTATATTTTGGCTCCAAATGTTCAGTAAATACAAAATATTTTACAGTGCTCAGCAGGATTCAATAAAAGGAATGACCTGATTTACCAAAAGTGATCTGTAAGAATAATAGTAGAGCTAACAGTAATACCAATTATTTTCTTTTGTCTAGACCTACCTTCTTCCTTTCCTTCCTACTTGCTGAGCCTTGTCCTGCCTTTCTTACAAAAAAGAAAAACAGTACTCACTTTTTCATAGTTAGCTGAATAGGATTATAGAAAAAAAATAGCAATAACAAAAACAAGCAAACAAACAAAAGGATAACATGTCTGCACTCATCGAATTTACATCCTCTTGAGGGATAGATTCAATAAGCAAGTAAATAAATATGGATATATTTTTGTGTTATAAAAATTCTATGAAAGAAACAAAGTGAATGGGGTGATGGAGAATTTGAACCAACAATACTTGAGATGTCTGAAGGATAAGAATGAGTTGCTCTAGAAAGCTGGAAAGAGAGCGGACAGGCAGAAGGAGCAGGAAGGACGCTGAGAATGGAAAGGGCTCTTGTATTCCACAAGCAAAGCACGTGTTCCCAGAGTATGCATAGAGAATACGAGGGAAAACAGTGCAGAAAGCTGGCTATGAAGAGATCAGGCAGACTTTGGAAAAGCCATGGTAAATATTTCTGGCTTTGATATAATGACAAGCCCTTAAAAGATTTCAACTAGAGAGAAGTTACATGACAGGTTGGCTGCTGTGTGGAGAATGGAAACTAAAGCAAGAAGGAAGATGAGTGAGGAAGCTACTGAACTCACCAGAAAACAACGGTGGTCTCGAAAAAAGCCAAAGATGAGCCCTCCTAGCCAGCATGAGAGTGCAGAGAGAGACACCAATAAGAATCTGCTTTCCATCACGGGCAAGAGTAAGGGCTATTGTATGGTAACAATAAGGAATCTTTAATTAACATCTCTCTAAAAAAAATTAGTATAACACACAGACACACACACAAATATATTCACTGTAAATTTCTCTGACATAAAGAATGTGTGGCAAATATTTACAAATTTCTTTATAAATTCTAGAGCACCAAGAGATTCTAATAGAGTTCTTTGATTTTCCTAAGGAAATCTTATACCATAACCAATCCATGATTGCAAGAGCATATTTCTGATGAAAGAGCATATTTCCGTTGAAAGAGCGTATTTCCGACATGAATGGTGACTGATATTTCCACTTATGTGACCAATTAAAATGAAAGTGAAACAACACAAACTTCTGTCATAACTTTACGCATTCATTAATGACATGAGCCACTTTGGTGAATCAGCTTACTAGTTTTTAAGTAATGAAAGAATAGCTGCTTACTTTTTTTGTGGAATTCCCTAAAAGCTATAACCATAACACAATTTCAACTTTGTCTCCATTATTAACATTTTCTTCATCACTTTAAGTCTAGACAATCAAAAAATGATAAAAATCTATGGTGGATTGTAGTGTTTGCTAATTGTTGTGGTATAAATACTCTACACATGGACATCACCAGATAGTCAATACCAAAATGAGATTGATTATATTCTTTGCATAAAAAGATGGAGAAGCTTTATATAGCAAGCAAAACTAAGACTAGGAGCTAACTGTAGCTCTGATCATGAACTCCTTATTGCCAAATTCAAACTTAAATTGAAGAAAGTAGGCAAAACCACTAGACGATTTAGGTATGACCTAAATCAAATTCCTTACGATTATAGAGTGGAAGTGAGAAATAGATTCAAGGGATTAGATCTGATAGAGTGCCTGAAGAACTATGGACTGAGGTTCATGGCACTGTACAGGAGGAAGGTATCAAGACCATCCCCAAGGAAAAGAAATGCAAAGAGGCAAAATGCTTGCCTGAGGAGGCTTTACAAATAGCTGTGAAAAGAAGAGAAGTGAAAGGCAAAGGAGAAATGGTAAGATATACCCATTTGAATGCAGAGTTCAGAAAAATAGCAAGGAGAGATAAGAAAGTCTTCCTCAGTGATCAGTGCAAAGAAATAGAGGAAAACAAAAGAATGGAAATGACTAGAGATCGATTCAAGAAAATTAAAGATACCAAGGGAACATTTCATACAAAGATGGACACAATGAAGGACAGAAATGGTATGGACCTGAGAGAAGCAGAGGATATTAAGAGGCAGAAAGAAAACAAAGAAAAACTACACAAAGAAGATCTTCATGACCCGGATAATCACCACGGTATGATCACTCACCTAGAGCTAGACATCCTGGAATGCAAAGTTAAGTGGGCCTTAGGAAGCATCACTACCAACAAAGCTAGTGAAGGTGATGGAATTCCAGTTGAGCTATTTCAAATCCTGAAAGATGATGCTGTGAAAGTGCTCCACTCAATATGCCAGCAAATTAGGAAAACTCAGCAGCAGCCACAGGACTGGAAAAGGTCAGTTTTCATCCCAATCCTAAGAAAGGCAATGCCAAAAAATGATCAAACTACTGCACAATTGTACTCATCTCACACACTAGCAAAGTAATGCTCAAAATTATCCAAGCCAGGCTTCAACAGCATGTGAACTGTGAACTCCCAGATGTTCAAGCTGGTTTTAGAAAAGGCAGAGGAACCAGAGATCAAACTGCCCATATCCGCTGGATCATCAAAAAACCAAGAGAGTTCCAAAAAAACATCTACTTCTGCTTTATTGACTATGCCAAAACTTTTGACTATGTGGATCACAACAAACTGGGAAATTCTGAAAGAGATGGGGATATCAGACCACTTGACCTGCCTCTTGAGAAACCTATATGCAGGTCAGGAAGCAACAGTTAGAACTGGACATGGAACAGAAGACTGGTTCCAAACAGGGAAAGGAGTATGTCAAGACTATATTGTCACCATGTTTATTTAACTTATATGCAGAGTACTTCATGAGAAACACTGGGCTGGATAAGTGAAGAACTAAAGAGCCTCTTGATGAAAGTAAAGGGGGAGAGTTAAAAAAAAAAGAAAAAAACTCAACAGTCAGGAAACTAAGATCATGGCATCTGGTCCCATCACTTCAGGCAAACAGATGAGGAAACAGAGGAAAGAGTGACAGACTTTATTTTGGGGCTCCAAAAATCACTGCAGATGGTGACTGCTGTCATGAAATTAAAAAGTACTTGCTCCTTGGAAGAAAAGTTATGACCAACCTAGACATTATATTAAAAAGCAGAGACATTGCTTTGCCAACAAAGGTCAATCTTGTCAAAGTTATTATTTTTCCAGTAATCATGTATGGATGTGAGAGTTGGACTATAAAAAAAAGCTAGGTGCTGAAGAATTGATGCTTTTGAACTGTGGTGTTGGAGAAGACTCTTGAGAGTCTCTTGGACTTCAAGGAGATCCAACCAGTTCATCCTAAAGGAAATCAGTTCTGAATATTCATTAGAAGGATTGATGCTGAAGCTGAAACTCCAATACTTTGGAAACCTGATGCAAACAACTGACTTATCTGAAAAGACCCTAATCTGGGAAAGATTGAAGGTGGGAGGAGAAGGGGACAACAGAGGATGAGATGGTTGGATGGCATCACCAACTGAATGGACACGAGTTTGGGTAAACGCTGGGAGTTGGTGATGGACAGGGAGGCCTGGTGTGCTTCACTCCATGGGTTTGCAACGAGTTGGACATGACTGAACAACTGAACTGATCTGAAATACTCTCAATGTGGACATTTTTCACCTATTAATATTATACCCCTGAATATGGAACACACAGTTATGTAGTACATCCGCTATACAGATACAGTAAATATAACCTCAGACATACAGATAACACTGCCATGTGGCAACAAATAGTTAGAATTTGATAAAATCTGAGTGTTTATTACCTTCACTTTTAGTATACTTTAATTTATATTTTAGCAATGGCTTCATTTAAGAGCCAGCTCACAACATTCCTGAAAACATAACAAACATCCCATGAGTCAATGTGAGCTGCTGTGAGCCAGTCTGGCATATCACTAAACTAGGGCCATATGACAGGTATAAGGGACTAGATCTCTCCCTGGTCGGACTCCATCTTGAGACCCAACCTTGATCCTCTGCCCTAGACTCCACTTTACCTTGGGATAGGAAAAGAAAGTACCTGTGAAACTGGGCCATAGTCTAGAGGAAGCCACTGAAATTATATCACCCCCAAGAGAAGAACATCAGGATCTAAGAGCAAGTTTTTTTCAGGATCAATGATCAGAGAACAGTTCACTGAGTGACCGGCACAATTTTTATACCTCATTTTGGTGAAGTAAAAGTCATTCAGTTGTGTCCTACTCTTTGCCAATCGGTGGACTACCAGGCTCCTCTGTCCATGGAACTCTCTAGGCCACGATACTGGAATAGGTAGCCATTCCTTCCCCAGGAGATCTTCCCCACCCAGGGATCTGAATCACCAGGAAAGCCGGAGAATACTGGAGCGGGTAGTCTATCCCTTCTCCAGGGGATCTTCCCGACCCAGGAATCAAACCAGGGTCTCCTGCATTCAGGTGGATTCTTTACCAGCTGAGCTACCTCTTGGTACCTAGTCCCAATTTCTTGAAGTTGAAAAATGCTTCTTGTGAGTAAATCATGTAAGTGGGTTACAAATAAATTAGAATCTGTACCCATTTCTTAGTGCTGCAAGTAGTTCAAAAGCTTTTAAAGGTCAGAGATGTGTTGCTACAATACTTGGTGCAAAATTCAATAATCTAGCTTAATATTATGTACATTAACCATAATCAATATAGTAAGTAAAAAGGTCTGGGGCAATTTTAAGTTGCTCTCCCTTCATTGTCCCCTGGTGACTCAGCGGTAAAGAATCCACCTGCCAATGCAGGAGATGAGATGCAAGAGACGTGGATTAGATCCCTGGGTTAGGAAGACACCCTGGAGGAGGAAATGGCAACCCACTCCTGTATTCTTGGCTGGAGAATTCCATGGACAGAGGAACCTGGAGGGCTACAGTCCATGGGTTATGATGAGTCAGATACAACTGAGCAACTGAACACCGAGTACCCTTTGTTACAGATCTTTGTCTCTCCCCTTATATCCCAGAAGCCATTGTATATACATACATGACTTATTTGGTAACCAAAAGACACTACATTTCTCTCAAGTCAAGGAAAAATAAATGCTTTCAGGAACATTCACTGATGTTATTAATTCCAAGAATTAATTTTTTAAGATCCTGCAATTGAATGCATCAATATGGTTTCTAGGCTAATAAAAAATTATACCAGCACCACCACCACCCCTTTTTTAATATAAACCACTGCAGATGGTGATTGCAGCCATGAAATTAAAAGATGCTTACTTCTTGGAAAGAAAGTTACGACCAACCTAGACAGAATATTAAAAAGCAGAGATATTACTTTGTCAACAAAGGTCCATCTAGTCAAGGCTATGGTTTTTCCAGTGGTCATGTGTGGATGTGAGAGTTGGACTGTGAAGAAGGCTGAGCGCAGAAAAATTGATGCTTTTGAACTGTGGTGTTGGAGAAGACTCTTGAAAGTCCCTTGGACTGCAAGAAGATCCAACCAATCCATCCTAAAGGAGATCAGTCCTGGGTATTCATTGGAAGGACTGATGCTAAAGCTGAAGCTCCAATATTTTTGCCACCCGATGTGAAGAACTGACTCATTTGAAAAGACTCTGATGCTGGGAAAGATTGAAGGCAGGAGGAAAAGGGGACAACAGAGGATAAGATGGCTGGATGGCATCACCGACTCAATGGACATGAGTTTGGGTAAACTCTGGGAGTAGGTGATGGACAGGGAGGCCTGGTGTGCTGTGGTTCATGGGGTCTCAAAGAGTTGGACACTACTGAGCGACTGAACTGAACTGAACTGATGTTTGCATACTATATACTGTTTTACTCTAGAAATAATAGCAAGATATTTTAAAGATAAATCTTTTAAAAACATGGATAAGTAAATATATCTAAATTCAGCTTTGCTTATTCTCAAACCTGGTGTGCTGCGGTTCATGGGGTCTCAAAGAGTTGGACACTACTGAGCGACTGAACTGAACTGAACTGATGTTTGCATACTATATACTGTTTTACTCTAGAAATAATAGCAAGATATTTTAAAGATAAATCTTTTAAAAACATGGATAAGTAAATATATCTAAATTCAGCTTTGCTTATTCTCAAACTACTCACACATTTTATATCCTGATAATGTATTCATGAATCTACTTACTTTAGCATTTGTTATAGAACTTCTAGCTGTTTCATTTACATATATGCAAAATATATTTTATATTAAGAGAGGAACTTGTCACCTTTTTAAGTCTTGTGGTGCATAGTGCTATGCAGTGTGCACACTGTCCAACTCTTTGTGTTCCCATGGACTATAGTCTGTCAGGCTGTCCATGAAATTCTCCAGGCAAGGATATTGGACTGGGTTGCCATTTCCTCCTCCAGGGGATCTTCCCAACCCAGGGACTGAATCCCTGTCTCTTACATTCCTACACTGGCAGACAGGTTCTTTACCACTAGTGCTACCTGGGAAGCCCCACGCTTATGGAATAATTGTGCTAATTTCTAATCTCAAACCCTACATACAGATTTTTTTCATAGGTTATATATTCTTAATATCTTTGTACTATTTCACTCATGATAAAACAGTCAGAATGTGTCAGTTTCAGAAAAATTAAGCAAGAAAATATTATCCCCAACCTATGTAAAACACATGTTGAAATAGCACATAATTCACTTAGTCAATCAAGTACTATGGTTAGGCTCTTGTTGCTAGGGAACATTGTTTGCTGTATACCTTTCTCTGGTTTTAAGATTCTCCACAACTCTAAAAACCTGTTTGATAAGTATTTTATAGACTTTTTACACTTTTCCTTTTTATTGGATTATACTTGCTTTACAATTCTATGCTAGCTTCTGCTGTACAAAATCATGAATCTGCTATCACTTTTAATTTGCAAATGGATATGAAAATAATTCCAACAGCTTATTTAAAGTAGTATAATTCAGAATCTTCTTTCATTCTACTCATTCCTTACAATAACCTTTCATAGATAATTAGTTTACAATGCACAAGAGGTTCTTTAAGTATTTAGGGATATTCTTAAAGTTTTAATGGTTATTATTAATAATTGAAAATAAAATGTGATGCAACCAATTTTTCAAAACACTTTTAACAGATGCATAATATCATGAGAGGCTCAATTTATTCATCTTTTTGGTGAGTCATCTCAATTTAGTGATATTTCATCTAGTGATAATTACAAACTTTGGAAATTTCTTAGCAATATTTTTGTGATTAATTAACTATAATAATCTATAAATATGCTGAACATAGAAAAATTAGTAAATATGAACAAAATGCCTATGTGTTTCACACTTTACAACATTGGATTTTATACTTTAACAAATAAACAAAATAAAAGTAAACTTATATAGAATGTTTCTATTTGCATATGCAAATATCAGTGGTAAAGACCCCGCCTGCCAATGCAGAAGAAACAGGAAAGAAGACCCATAGAGGAGGCCAGGAAGAATACCTAATCCAGTATTCTTGCCTGGAGAATCCCATGGACAGAGGAGCCTGAGGGGCTACAGTCCATAGCGTCACAAAGAATTGGACATGACTGAGCATGCAGGCGCACATCCGCTTATCAGTGTTGAACACAAAATTTTAAAATGAAAATTCTAATTTTTATGTTTAAATGACTATCATTCTTAGGAACAAAATATTTTTATTGTGGATTCTTCTTGCACAGCAGAAGAACCCTAATAGTAATAGAATATGTAGGATAAGTGAAGTTAAAGTCATTCAGTAGTGTCTGACTCTTTGTGACCCCATGGACCATACAGTCTATGGAATTCTCCAGGCCAGAATACTGAGAGGGTAGTGGTTCCCTTCTCCAATGTAGGATACGGATGTTAGCAAAAGTGTTTTCCTCATACGATAAAGTCTCTAAATTTAGTGGGCTTAATACCATTAAAATTTTAATGATTATACATTTATATAAATATCTAATATCTAATACAGATCTAATTACTAAATCATTCCTGGAAAATCAAACAGTTAAACAACAAAAGCTAGTTTACTTGAAATTACTACAAAACTGCAATGTCAGTGGTGAAATAGAAACAAATGTAGACAATTAAATGTGAGGAAATTCATTGACCATAAGACCACTGATATTCGTGATGTTTGTTTGCATTCAATTTTTCAGATTTATAATAGTTCTATGTAAGAAAAATTATATCTAGTGTCATTCAAACTACACCAGTACCATGAAAGAGACCCCTTAGATTTTAGGATGAAGAAATGCAGGGTCTGATGATAACACTTAAATTTTAAAAGACACTGATATATGACAAATCACTTAGGAAAATATTAGTGAAGTGCTGATAATAAGTATAAAAAAGTCTACTTCTAAATATAAACTTTGTCATTTTAATTTAAATCACTAGGAATATCTTCCTATTTATTATCATTATATACACTAAAATGTACTGAGTTTATCTGTTTTCATCAATATATCTTGTTTACAACAGAAACTCCTTTATATTTAATTCTGTTGGTTCCTGAAGTAGTTTAGGTTCTTATAGAAGACCCTCAGGAGTAATTACCCACATCACAAAACCATTATTCCATTTCATATATTTAACAAGACACACGACTAGAATATCAGTGATGCACAAAATCAGTGCTGAGATCTAGGAAAACCAGTTTAGCAATTTTCCCCATAGTGCATGTCTCCAGACAACACCAAGTAGCAAATATTTGTTGTATCTTAATGATTTTTACAGTAATAAGCACTGGATTCCTTGATTTCATTTGTTTTCTAGAGTATATATAAATTAGATAAATCAATGTTAAATGACATATGGCCAGTCATGAATGAAAATAAAATTAGAGGCAGTAACACTTTGTAATAACTTAAAAATCACCTTCCAAGATAGCAGTGATTTTCCTTTCTTGTATTTTCCAGACCTCCTTCTACTCCTGTTTTAAGCTATATTTTCGTTAGGACTTCATTATGTACCTTGGGAGACAATTTCACACTCTATTAGTTACAGGCAATTTCATCACATTACTAGAAGTATAAACACCCACAGTTTTTGCACCTCTTGAAAGCACAGTTCTTCCTTTTGGTATTTAATAAACTGTAGGCTGGAACTTGAATTAAGGGGTAATTTTATCCCAGAAAAGTGGGGAAAATCTTATTTCCCAATTTCAAATTCTATATTATATGAAGATAAGCTGCATATGTTTTTTGTATATGATACATTTTTGTATCAGAAAAACTCCCCAAAACTTGGAACTAATGCAAGTAATTGGGGAGATGTGTATAAGAGACAGTCCCTACCCAGGGACTGAATCCCTGTCTCTTAAGTCTCCTGCATTGGCAGTCGAGTTCTTTACAATCTTTTTGGTGAGTCATCTCAATTTAGTCATATTTCATCTAGTGATAATTACAAACTTTGGAAATTTCTTAGCAATATTTTTGTGATTAATTAACTATAATAATCTATAAATATGCTGAACATAGAAAAATTAGTAAATATGAACAAAATGCCTATGTGTTTCACACTTTACAACATTGGATTTTATACTTTAACAAATAAACAAAATAAAAGTAAACTTATATAGAATGTTTCTATTTGCATATGCAAATATCAGTGGTAAAGACCCCGCCTGCCAATGCAGAAGAAACAGGAAAGAAGACCCATAGAGGAGGCCAGGAAGAATACCTAATCCAGTATTCTTGCCTGGAGAATCCCATGGACAGAGGAGCCTGAGGGGCTACAGTCCATAGGGTCACAAAGAATTGGACATGACTGAGCATGCAGGCGCACATCCGCTTATCAGTGTTGAACACAAAATTTTAAAATGAAAATTCTAATTTTTATGTTTAAATGACTATCATTCTTAGGAACAAAATATTTTTATTGTGGATTCTTCTTGCACAGCAGAAGAACCCTAACAGTAATAGAATATGTAGGATAAGTGAAGTTAAAGTCATTCAGTCGTGTCCAACTCCTTGTGACCCCATGGACCATACAGTCTATGGAATTCTCCAGGCCAGAATACTGAGAGGGTAGTGGTTCCCTTCTCCAATGTAGGATACGGATGTTAGCAAAAGTGTTTTCCTCATACGATAAAGTCTCTAAATTTAGTGGGCTTAATACCATTAAAATTTTAATGATTATACATTTATATAAATATCTAATATCTAATACAGATCTAATTACTAAATCATTCCTGGAAAATCAAACAGTTAAACAACAAAAGCTAGTTTACTTGAAATTACTACAAAACTGCAGTGTCAGTGGTGAAATAGAAACAAATGTAGACAATCAAATGTGAGGAAATTCATTGACCATAAGACCACTGATATTCGTGATGTTTGTTTGCATTCAATTTTTCAGATTTACAATAGTTCTATGTAAGAAAAATTATATCTAGTGTCATTCAAACTACACCAGTACCATGAAAGAGAGCCCTTAGATTTTAGGAGGAAGAAATGCAGGGTCTGATGATAACACTTAAATTTTAAAAGACACTGATATATGACAAATCACTTAGGAAAATATTAGTGAAGTGCTGATAATAAGTATAAAAAAGTCTACTTCTAAATATAAACTTTGTCATTTTAATTTAAATCACTAGGAATATCTTCCTATTTATTATCATTATATACACTAAAATGTACTGAGTTTATCTGTTTTCATCAATATATCTTGTTTACAACAGAAACTCCTTTATATTTAATTCTGTTGGTTCCTGAAGTAGTTTAGGTTCTTATAGAAGACCCTCAGGAGTAATTACCCACATCACAAAACCATTATTCCATTTCATATATTTAACAAGACACACGACTAGAATATCAGTGATGCACAAAATCAGTGCTGAGATCTAGGAAAACCAGTTTAGCAATTTTCCCCATAGTGCATGTCTCCAGACAACACCAAGTAGCAAATATTTGTTGTATCTTAATGATTTTTACAGTAATAAGCACTGGATTCCTTGATTTCATTTGTTTTCTAGAGTATATATAAATTAGATAAATCAATGTTAAATGACATATGGCCAGTCATGAATGAAAATAAAATTAGAGGCAGTAACACTTTGTAATAACTTAAAAATCACCTTCCAAGATAGCAGTGATTTTCCTTTCTTGTATTTTCCAGACCTCCTTCTACTCCTGTTTTAAGCTATATTTTCGTTAGGACTTCATTATGTACCTTGGGAGACAATTTCACACTCTATTAGTTACAGGCAATTTCATCACATTACTAGAAGTATAAACACCCACAGTTTTTGCACCTCTTGAAAGCACAGTTCTTCCTTTTGGTATTTAATAAACTGTAGGCTGGAACTTGAATTAAGGGGTAATTTTATCCCAGAAAAGTGGGGAAAATCTTATTTCCCAATTTCAAATTCTATATTATATGAAGATAAGCTGCATATGTTTTTTGTATATGATACATTTTTGTATCAGAAAAACTCCCCAAAACTTGGAACTAATGCAAGTAATTGGGGTATACATCTTTTCAATATTATACTCTGAAAAGTTACCTAAAGATTGTCTTTCCTTTCTCCAGGTGATCGTCCCAATTCACGGATTGAACCTAGGTCCCCTGAATTGCAGACAGATTCTTTATCAGCTGAGCCACAAGGGAAGCCTAAGAATATTGAAGTGGGTAGCCTATCACTTCTCTAGTGGATCTTCGCAACCCAGGAATCAAACCAGGGTCTCCTGCATTGCAGGCAGATTCTTTAACAACTGAGCTATCAGGGATGGGCAGATAGCATCACTGACTCAATGGACATGAGTTTGAGTAAACTACAGGAGTTGGTGATGGACAGGGAAGCCTGCCATGCTGCAGTCCATGGGGTCGCAAAGAGGCGGACACGACTGAGCAACTGAACTGAATTGAACTGAACTGAAGAATTTTCTAAGAGAATGTACTTAGTTCATTTCATGATTTATTACTAATTAAAGGCCTTGGATTTAATGAAGTTATTTATTAATACTTATAGGTGTTTTTTTTTTAATAAAGATGAAAGTTGTTTTTGTCTGCTTAGGTAACTACAAAGATGTGTGATCTATTGGATATTAGATCCAACTTAGCAATCTTATCCTAAAATCTTTTTGATAAGTTTCCTATAAATACATCAACCTGTTATGTGCTCTTTGAACCAGTCATTACATCTTATTGGTCCCTTCAGAAACTAATGTGTTAAATAAAAATTTGATATAGCCATGTTATCTGAGACTTCTCTCCTTGTTTGAAAAGCTGACTCATTGGATAAGACCCCGATGCTAGGAAGGTTTGGGGGGAAGGCAATGGCACCCCCACCCAGTACTCTTGCCTGGAAAATCCAATGGACAGAGTAGCCTGGTGGGCTGCAGTCCATGGGGTCGCTAACAGTCGGACAGACTGAGCGACTTCACTTTCACTTTTCTCTTTCATGTATTGGAGAAGGAAATGGCGGCCCACTCCAGTATTCTTGCCTGGAGAATCCCAGGGACGGGGGAGCCTGGTGGGCTGCCGTCTATGGGGTCACACAGAGTCGGACACGACTGAAGTGACGCAGCAGCAGCAGCTAGGAAGGTTTGAGGGCAAGAAAAGAGGGCAACAGAGGCTGAGATGATTGAATAGCACCACTGACTCAATGCACATGAGTTTGAACAAACTCAGGGAGATAGTGAAGGACAGGGAAGACTGGCATGCTGCAGTCCATTGGGTCACAAAGATTCAGACATGACTTAGCGACTGAGAAACACAATTTCTATTTACCTGAGAGTCATGATTTTGCTTTTTAAGGTAAGCTTTAACCTATGCAGTGATCAAAATTTATCCAAGCAATATGAGTAACATTACTTATTCTGCTAAAGATCCAGAACCTATCCAGATTTTTTCTAAGAAATTTAAATACTGGAGTAAGACTTTGTTAACAGTATTACAACAGGAAGATCCTGGTTGAATTAGTCTGCCATGTGCATCTTACTCTTCCTTAGTCATCATTCTTCATGTAGTTTACAGTTTGATAATATGTCAGATCAACTTCTGGTGTCTCAGGTGGTAAAGAATCTGCCTGTAAGGCAGGAGTCCCAGGTTCAATCCCTGGGTTGGGAAGAACCCCTGGAGAAGGAAATGTCAACCCACTCCAGTATTCTTGCCTGGAGAATTCTATGGAAAATTGAGCCTGGTGGGTTACAATCCACGGGGTTGCAAAGAGTGAGACATGATTGAGTGCTAACACAACAACATTTCAGAAAAGTTATAAAAATATAGTATCATTCAATGCATTTACACTCCTAAAACCTCATCAAAAGTCATTTCCACAACAATTTATGTCTAGTACATTTCAATACGTATCACATACCAATATTGACTTACTTGTTAGTTAATAAAGCTTCCACATGATATATTCAATAATTTGTCAATCCACATCCTCAGATAGGCATAGACATTTACAAGTGTATGTATCTATATAATTTTCACTGCTTAATTTAAAAAATATACATGACGTCTCACATCTATAAAAATATGTGTTTGTTATATACAAGTTTCACTGTGTAATTGTTTTTACATATTAAAAAATATCAATTTTTGTGCCAAAAAAACAAACATAGAAAGTGAAGAAAAAGACAAACTATGCATTAGCAGGTGGAATGACCTAGAGGCTGAAATATAAAGCAGCAAAA
Source organism: Oreotragus oreotragus (assembly GCA_006410675.1). Taxonomy (NCBI): domain Eukaryota; kingdom Metazoa; phylum Chordata; class Mammalia; order Artiodactyla; family Bovidae; genus Oreotragus; species Oreotragus oreotragus. The sequence continues at coordinate 54,770 of SJYX01002036.1, forward strand.
AAGTGAGACAACACAAACTATATACTGAGTTAATAATTACCTCTGATACGTGCCACAAAATAGGAAATATAAAATTGTACTCAGGCTTAGAAGTAGATGAGAAGTGTTAAAAGAAATTTAAAATTATTACTTACCCTGAATTCATCACAGTAAAATTAGAAATCTCTATCATATCATTGGGAATGTATATCAATATTCTTACTTTGCCTAGAAATAGTTGCTTCAGGTATTCAAATTTATTTGTGTATTAATTGATGACAAATACTGTATTTATGGTCCCTCCATAAACTTTGTGCATTTGGATCATTTATTTGAGGTGGAAAGTTAAAGACCATTTATTTGATTTTTGCCTGGGTGTTGCTTCACAGAAATCATTTCCAGAGGCCTGGAGATATAAAATACCCTAAAGAATATTATCTTCATTCCATTTCAGAGATAGATGGGTCAGAAGTAAATAAAAGCCATTTTCTTCAGCCACTTTCCAATACCAACTTAGTCAGCCATCCCCACAAGAATGAGCTTCATAATTAATAAGGCTTAGAAATAAGGCTACAAATAAGGCTCTCTAATCTCCAAGTATAACAGATTCCTGTGACTAAAAAAAAAAAAAAAAACTATCAAGCTGATTTAATTGCATTCTAGGATCTCAATTATCTCATGCAGATGATCTAGCACAGAAATGATATCCTTCAAGCAACACAAATGCATTTAAACAACAATTTTCCTAAGGATGCTTGAAAATCTGCTTTCTTCTGTATGCTACAAATAGATGCCAAGAACTGGATGATAGTAAAAGATATTAGCAATGGAGTTGGTTTTATCTAAGGTTTGGTTATACCAAATGCACAGAGAAATCAAGATTTGGGTTTAAAATTGTATAAAACAAAATAAAGTGTTAAGCCTAAGAGCTTATTAGCAATCTAGAAAAATAGTTACCAAGTCCTCTTCTTGATAAGCCTTATTTTTCAAATAATTTTTAAAACTAAAAGCATCTAGGCAGAATTATATTCACATCATATCTGCAGAATTCAAAGAATTATTACCAAGATACAAATGCGATTACCACCAAACTCAGTTAAAATACTATTGATACCACATCAGAAATTCACCACATACTATTTTACAATTGCTACCCTTCATGTCTCCCCAGAGATAACTATGACCCTGAATTCTAAAAGCCTTAATTTTTTTTTTAATTTATGAACTTCAAACAAATTGAAGAATACAATATGTACATTTTGGCTAGTTTCTTTCACTCAAAATAGGTTTGTGGACTTCACTGTAACTCTATCAATAATGATTATATATATATATATTATCCTAAGATATGAATATACCACACTTTATCCATTTAACTAATAATGGGCATTTGGGAGATTTTCACTTTGGGGCTATTAAAAGCAATGTTGCCCTGAACACCTTTGTACATGCTTGGTGCACACATAAAATTGCCACTTCAGTACACATATAAACAAAATTCTGTTGAGAACCCACTCAGGAATGGAATTTATAGGTTATAGTATATATTTATGTCAACTTTAGAAGACACTACTTAGTAGTTTTCTAAAATTATTTAATAATTAACAGTCACAACAGAATTGGAATTGTTCCACTTCATTGTAAGATCTTGATATTAACATTATTTTCAGTTCAGTTTAGTCGCTCAGTCGTGTCCGACTCTTTACAACCCCATGAATCGCAGCACACCAGGCCTCCCTGTCCATCACCAACTCCCAGAGTTCACTCAGATTCACATCCATCGAGTCAGTGATGCCATCCAGCCATCTCATCCTCTGTTGTCCCCTTCTTCTCCTGCCCCCAATTCCTCCCAGCATCAAAGTCTTTTCCAATAAGTCAACTCTTCACATGAGGTGACCAAAGTACTGGAGTTTCAGCTTTAGCATCATTCCTTCCAAAGAAATCCCAAGGCTGATCTTCAGAACAAACTGGTTGGATCTCCTTGCAGTCCAAGGGACTCTCAAGAGTCTTCTCCAACACCACAGTTCAAAAGCATCAATTCTTCAGCACTCAGCCTTCTTCACAGTCCAACTCTCACATCTATACATGACTACTGGGAAAACCATAGCCTTGACTAGACGGACCTTAGTTGGCAAAGTAATGTCTCTGCTTTTAAATATGATCTCTAGGTTTGTCATAACTTTTCTTCCAAGGAGTAAGCATCTTTTAATTTCATGACTGCAATCAACATCTGCAGTGATTTTGGAACCCCAAAAAATAAAGTCTGACACTGTTTCCACTGTTTCCCCATCTCTTTCCCATGAAGTGATGGGACTGGATGCCATGATCTTCACTTTCTGAATGTGGAGCTTTAAGCCAACTTTTTCACTCTCCTCTTTCACTTTCGTCAAGAGGCTTTTTAGTTCCTCTTCACTTTCTGCCATAAGGGTGGTGTCATCTGCATATCTGAGGTTGTTGATATTTCTCCCAGCAATCTTGATTCCAGCTTGTGCTTCTTCCAGCCTAGCGTTTCTCATGATGTACTCTGCATATAAGTTAAATAAGCAGGGTGACAATATACAGCCTTGACATACTCCTTTTCCTATTTGGAACGAGTCTGTTGTTCCACGTCCAGTTCTAACTGTTGCTTCCTGACCTGCATACAGTCATTATTACAATGTATAGGATGTTATATTGAGGTTTCATTTTCCTGATGAATAATGAGGTTGAACACCTTCTATTATTTTTCTTGGCCATTTGGATATCTTCTTTTGTGAAGAGCTTACTCAATCTAATGAATTTTTCTGTTGGATTATCTGTCTCATTTTTATTAATATGTGTAAGATTTTTATATACACTGGACAAAATACTTTTGAACATTATTTATGTTGAAAATGTATTCACCTACTCAATAGCTTGACTTTTCACTCTCTTAGTAGTGTTTTCTGATAAACAGAATTTCTCTCATAGCTTATTTCATGATATTTATATCCTATTTTATAATATTAACAACTCCATTATGATCTTCAAGGATTATATAAGAACTTTACCATTCCTATTTAGACATATAATCAGGAATTGGGTACTGTCTATTGTGTCAAACAGTGATTAAGAATTTCCCCCTCTTTTTTATATATACGGTTGACCCATTACTATTCAAAGAGATAAATCATCCTTTCCTCACTATTTTTTGGTTATACTTTTTTATCATAAAGCAACAATCATTGTACCTGTGTATACCTATCTCTTGACTCTATTAGATTACTTGTCTCTCATTGTACCAATTTAGTTTGAAAAATAAATATTGAAACACAAATCTATTCTATTTTACGATGGTCTTAGCTATTCTTTTAAAATTTTAATATATATTTTAGCCATGGTAAATGTTCATAAGCATTTTTGTAGAATTTTGGTTGATATCATACTAAACCTACATGCTTTTCCACCAAACCCAATGTGTAGTAGGAAAGGTAGATGACTACATCTGAACTGGCTGAAAAAAGAGGCAGAAAGTTTAAACTATATATTGCCATCCCCATACCTTATTCAAAGGGCAAGTTCCAATGACAAGCAGTAAGTGTCAAAAAGAGATATCACCTCAGACCCTTTGGTTTCCTTACTCTCTGGTAAAAAGATAAATATTCATATTCATCACCTTGATCTGTTGCCAATCGTTCCTTAGTGAACAATAAAACTTCAACATAGTCCAAAGAGCAACATCCGATGCATCAGGTCCAGATTTGGGGCCCAAATTTGTCATTCTGAGGTATATAACTCAACAGCTCATTGAATCTCACTGGATTTCATTTCTCTCAACAGTAAAATAACAAGGTCAGCTCCATATTTCCTAAGGCTACTTACTTCTGTAAGGAAAATTCTATTCTTTTAAAAAGATTTTTAAATTTGCTTTAATTATTTTGTGTTTGAAAGTGAAAGTGGAGTAGCTCAGTCATGTTCAACTTTTTGTGACCCCATGGACTATAGGCTATGACACTCCTCCGTCCATGGGATTTTCCAGGCAAGAGTACTAGAGTGGGTTGCCATTGCCTTCTCTGCTTCTCTAGGATACAGAGACACAAAGAACAATGCTCCTATTTTAATAAAAAAAAATTATAAGAGGTGCATAAGTTACAACATACAAACATTCAGTGGGTAAGTGACTGGCTAGGGAATAGGCTCCAGTCACTGAAACAATAAAATGAAGCAATTTATCAGTGGGTGGTGGTTAGAGATACAGTGCCACCATTTACTCTTGCCTTTTAACTTTTTAACTTGCTAATTAGAAACATGGAACAACAGACTGGTTCCAAATAGGAAAAGGAGTACGTCAAGGCTGTATATTGTCTCCTTGCTTATTTAACCTATATGCAGAGTACATCATGAGAAACGCTGGCCTGGAAGAAACACAAGCTGGAATCAAGATTGCCGGGAGAAATATCAATAACCTCAGATATGCAGATGACACCACCCTTATGGCAGAAAGTGAGGAGGAGCTAAAAAGCCTCTTGAAGAAAGTGAAGGTGGAGAGTGAAAAAGTTGGCTTAAAGCTCAACATTCAGAAAACGAAGATCATGGCATCCGGTCCGATCACTTCATGGGAAATAGATGGGGAAACAGTGGAAACAGTGTCAGACTTTATTTTTTGGGGCTCCAAAATCACTGCAGATGGTGACTGCAGCCATGAAATTAAAAGACGCTTACTCCTTGGAAGAAAAGTTATGACCAACCTGGATAGTATATTCAAAAGCAGAGACATTACTTTGCCGACTAAGGT